>JACTOM010000870.1:940045-982880 GCA_015832385.1 Elymnias hypermnestra | reverse complement strand
TGGGGAGTTATTTAAATAAAGAGGTCAGCGGTTCTTATGACTTCAATAATTTAATATTTCACTCTATAAAGCAAGCTTATTTTCAATTTATACAGTAAGGAATTTCAAATTTGACAGGTGACGATAAATTAAAGCAATTAAATCCATCGAACAAGTAAACACTATGGAGTCAAAATCAAACAATATTTTATTAAAATCAACAGGGATTCTACTTTACAATGTTATCTGAGCAAAATCCAACCGCAGACTGCGCGCTTCGATTTTTTTTTTTTTTTATTCGATGTGTGTAGTTGCTGTTAGCCCTACTGGCTTTTACAGCGTAACCGAGAGGGGTGGCGAGCGCAGAAGCTCTGCCGAGGGGTGGGCCCGTAGAAGGGCCCTGCTGCGTCGGGGGAAAACGTTGCTCTAAGGGCGCCTCCTGCGAGGCTCGGACCTAGGCTTAGAGCAACGTTTGCTGCTGCTGAAAAGGACAATCGGACAGGTGCTTAGTCTTGACGCCCATGGGTCCGCGACTGGGAGCCGCGGCCGGGGTGCGTCAGATAGCGGGGACCTCGTCTTCGCCGGCGAAGACGCTGTGTGTGTGTGTTTGTGTACGGGGCATTGTCAATAGTAATCTGGTCGTAACTGTGTGTAGTAGGGAATGGGGGAGTATTTATATAGGACGATGTGGTAGGGATGGAGACGTGGTGGGTGTGAGAGGGTTATTAACTTAACTAGCTTATTTATTGTAATGAACCTTATCTACTAATTGATGTATACAATGATAATGAGTGAATACTAGTGAGAATATGGAATGACAATACTGAAGGTTACTCAGCTAGGTATTTTATATGTATGGGTATGAGTATAATATAACAATACCACTATAACTACTTTTTTACATTTTAAAACTTAATAAAAATGCCGATAATAATCAAACTATATTATTCATACCTCTGTATTAATTCTGATTCTATTAAAGACCGTTTCAATACCTGTAAAATACTTTTTAAATTATTAAAATAGGACATACCATTCAAATGCAGAGCGTCAAATTATTTTGCTGTAAAAACAAAGAAGAATGTAACGTTTTTTGGGAGAGTTATGTCAATATAATGTTACAAATGCGGCTGTAAAGACAAACAGACCGATATTTCGAGAGATTTCCAATTAGTCCACCACTTGAATGATGCACTGGACCGTGATTTGAAGTGTATTTGGTTAATGTATTTGATATTTCGTACGTTGTTACGTTATGAGTCACTGCCGGTATCGAATCGGCCATGTTTGTTTTATGAGGAAGTGAACGAGAGGTTAAATACACGTGGGAATAATAAATGTTATTACATTTTAACGACCTCTCCGGCTAATGTGTATGTAATTCACTTATTCGTTTGAAACAAACGGTGCACAACTCAATAATTGATTGGGTTCAATTATAATCTTCTTTTTCAGTTAATTTTAATGTGTATTTATAACAGAGCCCCATCGTTGTAAATGTGGTGAGTGGGTAAATCAACTCGGTCACCACCGTGTGTTCGTAGTGCTGGTCGTCTTCCGAGACACGCCGGCATCAACGACATCATCAGAAGGACCCTTGTCACCATTAACGTGCCGGCTATTCTCGAGCCGAATGGAATTGCACGTGATGATGGTAAGAGACCTGATGGTATGTCGTTGATGCCTTGGAAAAAAGGAAGGTCGTTGGTGTGGGATGCTACATGTGTTGATACGCTTGCACCATCTCACATTGACGCTAGCTCCAAATCAGCGGTCACGGCGTCATTAGCTGAAAACGCCAAGAGGCAAATATTTGCTTGCTTTAGAATACGTATTTGTGCCTTTTGGCGTGGAGACATTGGGACCGTGGGGTCCCGAGGCTAAAAGTGACCCTGAGGCCGGGTGATACTTTGGACAGCGTATGAGTATCGCTGTCCAAAGAGGTAACGCTGCCAGCCGTATGGGCACCCATCCATTTGCTTCTGCTGGCGCATTTTAGTTACTTTTATTTTGTCTGTATTAATGTTAAGGTTCGATATTATGTTATCATGGTTAATTGTATATTTAAGTCCTATCAATTTTATTGATTTATGAGAAGTTATAGCGACCTGGTTAATTAAAAATGTGGTTGTGAAACAGTTGTTTGTTATACGTGTATACGTCTTGTATCTGGTTATCTATATATATAACAGCAACTTCTTTTTCTTTGTTATCGATAAACTTGAAAACTACTGGACCGATCGGCATGAGACCATGACCATTCGACGCGGAATTAATTGTAGAACCTCAACAACATCAACCCTTTACCATTTTTTTTTCAAGTTTATGTGGATAGTCATTTACAATATAAAAATGAATCGCACAATGTGTTGGTAAGCGCATAAATCAACAACATCTGGACCAATTTTGCTGATTCTTTTTTCTTACGTCCGTTGAAGTCCAAGGATGGTTTTTACGCCGAGAAAAGTTCGAATAATTGCAGGGGAAAACCCAAACAACAGCCCTTTTCTGTTTCCCATACAAACGTTTTGTAACTAAATTGTAGAGTCAATTTGACCTTAATTCATTCATAAATTGCAAGTACTCACTATTGTCTAAGCAATGTAGGTGTGTTCCTAACGTCAAAGAGTCAAACATTCAAAATCAATTAAATAGTCACAATCCGGCCAAATTGAATAGTCACAAAATGTATGTGAGCTATAGATCATCAGTACTGTTGTAATTTCATTTCAAAAATCATTCGTTAAACTGAAATCTGCCACATTCCAAATCTTTTTGACAGAACGAATTCTGTCGGGTCTGCTAGTAATTTATATATATGTCGGAGAATAAGAGAGAAGGAGCATAAAGCATAGGGGCGTAGGGTTCTCCGCCGACATCGTCATTAATGGCATCCATAATTCAAACACCTTACCAATAAAGTCAGATTATAATGCTAAATCACTTAATATTTCCGATATCAATTCACACAAACTCATTAACAATAATAGCTAGGAACGCGACAGTTTCAAAAGTCGACCGCATCGGCGGGCCGTCACCCGAAACTACCGACATATAAACTATTACTTATTTGTACCATTAGATTGCTATTAAGATGCTCTTTAGAAAGGNGCATTTTAGTTACTTTTATTTTGTCTGTATTAATGTTAAGGTTCGATATAATGTTATCATGGTTAATTGTATATTTAAGTCCTACCAATGTTATTGATTTATGAGAAGTTATAGCGACCTGGTTAATTAAAAATGTGGTTGTGAAACAGCTGTTTTACCCGTATATATCTTGTATCTGGTTATCTATATATATAACAGCAACTTTTTTTTTCTTTGTTATCGATAAACTTGAAAACTACTGCACCGATTGGCATGAGACCATGACCATTGGACGCGGCATTAATTGTAGAAGCTCAACAACATCAACCCTTTACCATTTTTTTTCAAATTTATGTGGATAGTCATTTATAATATAAAAATGAATCGCAAAATGTGTTGGTAAGCGCATAAATCAACAATGCCTGAACCAATTTTGCTAATTTTTTTTCTTACGTTCGTTGACGTCCAAGGATGGATTTTACGTCGAGTAAAGTTCGAATAAATGCAGAGGAAAATAAAAAAAAACAGCCCTTTTCTGTTTCCCATATAAACGTTTTGTAACTAAAATGTAGAGTCAATTTGACCTTTATTCATTCATAAATTGCAAGTACTCACTATTATCTAAGCAATGTAGGTGTGTTCCTAACGTCAAAGAGTCAAACATTCAAAATCAATTAAATAGTCACGATCCGGCCAAATTGAATAGTCATAAAATGTAAGAGCTATAGATCATCAGTACTGCTGTAATTTCATTTAAAAAATCATTCGTTAAACTGAAATCTGCCACATTCCAAATCTTTTTCACAGAACGAAGTCTGTCGGGTCTGCTAGTAATTTATATATATGTCGGAGAATAAGAAAGAAGGAGCATAAGTCATAGGGGCGTAGGGTTCTCCGCCGACATCGTCATTAATGGCATCCATAATTTCGATACTGTGGGCGTTCTTGGGTAATGTTGGTGCAATCAAACACTTTATTAATTAACTCGCATTATAATGTTCAATCACTTAATGTTCCCGATATCAATTTACACAAACTCATTAACAATAATAGCTAGGAACGCGACAGTTTCAAAAGTCGACCGCATCGGCGGACCGTCACCCGAAACCTACCGACATATAAACGAAAAATGGTATACGTCTCTGTATTTCAATTTGGCTTTCCGACGTGTATAGATCGAAATTAGATGTTTTTATTTTATTTTAACACCTTATTGTATTCACAGCCACAATTGTACAATATTGTTTTATATATATTGGATAGAAACTTGAATGAACGTCGTAGCTTCACGGAGCAAAATGGTAGGACTTCCCCCTCTGCCGTGTGCGATGTGTTACAATCCTTACTTAGCGTAATAAATTCATTGATCCTTTAGCTATCCAGTGATGTAATTAAATTTCGAATAGAAGTGATAGATATGTAGCTACAACACCAAACTCTATCCCCCGATTGTGTTCTCATACTTTTTTGAATTGCGATTTTAAAGACGTCTTCACGTCAAAAGGCTGCAACTATAATTTAGCATATCATATTCTACTGTTAGTAATTAAGACAAATATCTCATTTAGCTAGAATCTAGTGTGGAATATATCATTACCTTTCGCCTGTCCAAAAAAAAAAACAATTTTCTTTGTTTTTTTTCCAAGTAAAATGTCGATTGTCTCGCAGGTCGAATGACTAAAGTGGCTCTTGGGACTTAAAAGTTTATAAAAATTTTATGATTGTCATGTTTGCCAATAGTTAAACTATACAATGCTATTTTTTGTTTATTAAATTAACACTCTGGTGTAGCGTCATGTTGCCCTAAACTTTGAGACAGTGAAAAAACTCCGTCTTGAATTTATGGGCTCATATCTTAAAAATTAAAACTTACCTCAAGGGTTTTCATTTTTATTCACATCACAACATATCACCAATAAACACTTACAGTTTATAAAATATTGTACTATGAGTGAGGAGGTCTGTACCCAGCAGTGGGACGTTAATCAGCTGCTATTTACCTTACCTTTTATATCTATACTATATTTATTGATAGGATTATGTTTAATGTTACCTGAGACAATAAAACAGACTCACATATCTCTGTCGATGGTCTTAATCAAAAAAACTCGAATATATTTTAATATTTGAACTGTCAAATAAAGTTTAATGCATTAAAATAAATGGTTTTCAGAAGGAAAACTTAATGACATAAATGTCAAGCGATATCTCGAGTGGAGACATAAATGGATGCCATTTGTAAACGCGATCCCATTTCCAGGACATCCACCAATGTATTCGGGACTATAAATGTTTATATTTGTAATGTCAGTCAGTTATTTGCATGTCCTTGTGGAGTCGTGGAATAAAGATGCTTTATCAACGACATTTCTTGCTTGGATGGCAAGGGTATGGCAGAAGAATCACTAAAGTAAATTAAAGGCGGTAGAGATGAGAGCGATGAGAAGTATGAGTGGATTTAAACTGAGTGACAGAGTAAGAAATGACGTGATAAGAGAACGTTGTGGTATAAAAGAAGACGTAGTGAATAAAAATAAGAAAGGTGTGCTTAGATGGTTTGGGCACGTAGAGAGAATGAATGAAAGGAGAGTGACTCAAAGGATTTATGAGACAGAAATGAATGGGAAAGTTGGAGGGGGTAGACCAAGAACCAAATCCAGGACATTTTAAATAAGGGCCAAGTCAAGAGTACTCTAAACCGACGAACTTGTATGGAACGTTTAATGAGAATGAAAGAAGTGAATGAGTAATACAAGGATCGTGGTATGTGGAAGGACGTGGTAGCCAACTCCTATGGGAATGAGGCGTAGTGCTATGTGTTTTTATATGTACTAAAACGGTCGAAATCAGGATCGATTTTTCTTTCCATCCCACCAGCACTCTTGCGCAGGGCATAGAAAGTGATAGCGGTCGGAGCAATTCGGGGGTACTGTACAGTATCCTGGACGGTTGCAACACTTCTTGCAGGTGATACCCTCTGGGAGCTTCGGGCGGAGGTCCTTGCAGCTGCATATCAGTGTCGGGTAGCTGCAAGGAATAGAGGAGAAAGGCCCGATGACATTGAGGTGCAGAGAATCAGGGCTTTATCCGACCAGGCCCTAATTCACAACTCGGGTCTCCTATAGCGGGCGCAGTCACTGTAGCGGCTGTTAGTTCCCACTTGGAAGATTGGATGTCATGGGGGCATGGTGCAAGGGCTTACTGGACATCGGTGTCGGGAGGCGGATGGATCCTGTCGCCCACGCCCTCCGTCGTAGGCGTCCGGGGCGACGATGCGCGGCTCACGACCGCCGTCTTCCCCCTTAGAACTAGCCTCTGGGACGACGGACCGCGGGGGCCATCGTTCCGCTGAGTGAGACCCGTAGGTTGTCGGGCGGCGTGCCTTCGCGCTGCCCCATAGGTAGCTCGATCCTTAGGATCAAGGTAGGTGCCCCTCACGGTGAGCCACGGTGACGTGCTCAGTATTACTCTATAGCTAACCTGTCACGTCGCCCCTTGTGACAGTGCGTAGGACGGCGGGTCGTTTTTAGCCGGTAGGTGTCCGGCATAACTGGTGACGTCCCCGCGGCGTCCCGGTATCCTATGATGGAATTTATTCCCGTCTTGACAAAAAAAGGTGCTTATTGGAAATGGCTGTTTTGGTAAATACTTGAACCAGATTGTGGGATGTGAGGAGACGCCTGCGTGCCAAGAATGTGATGCGGCTGTTGATACGGCGTACCACACATTGGCAGAATGCCCGGCCTGGGGCCCCCAGCGCCACGTCTTAATGTCGCTGGTTGGAGGTTATCTCTCTCTGAACAGCATAGTGGGTACTATGCTCGGTAGCACGACCGGCTGGAGGGCAGTTGTCTCCTTCTGTGAGGCCGTTATTTTGCAGAAGGAGGCTTTAGAGAGGCAAATAGAAAGAGAGCGGTTGATGCTCCTCCCTCCCGCCGGAGAAGGGGAGATATAAAACGGTGCAATTATGAGCGCCTGCTTCCCCTCTTTTGAACCCTTGAATCGGACGAATCCGGGACGCCAGAGATGTATGTGTTAGCGAACATCTGGCGTCCACCATACGGATGAAGAGGGTTCCGCTGGGTTTTAGTGGGTATTCTGATCACAGTGAGTCCCACACTCCTGGATGGAGCTGTTTGCTCAATCCAGCGTGCGTTTAAGCATTTCCCAGCGACCATCAAAGGTGACATTAGTAATATCGTCTGTCTTCGTTTTCGGGAGCGTTCTTCTAACTCCTTGTATAGGCCAGGAAAATTTATTACCTATAAAGAAGCCAGAAAAGTACTATAATACAAAAGGTTAATTTCGTATTAGTTCATACTAATTCGTTCACCGACCTTCCACACACAATTATTGGTTGAACGACTTCGGTCATTGACCGCCCTTAATAATCAACGGGTTAAAGAAAATTTAACTGATATAAACATCTAAATACAGATCAGGCAAGAGATAGATAGATTTATCGTGATTTTATTCACACGGACAGGTTTTTCTGTGTTTACTGACTCTCTGATAGTAAAGTTTGAAGAAAAAGCATCGTATTTAGGAATTTAAATTTAAGTATTTTAGTATTGTATTGAGCCGGAATATAGATTTATTATTGTTAATGACATAAATGTCAAGCGATATCTCTAGTGGAGATATAAATGGATGCCATTTGTAAACGCGATCCCATTTCCAGAACGTCCCGAAAGTCAGTCAGACAAGTCGAAATTCAGGTGACGCACCAACGACATTACCAACGTCGTCGTCATCGGACTCGTGCAGAGTCCACGCCGAACTCGCTCGACAAATGTATTCGGGACTGTAAATGTTTATATTTGTAATGTCAGTCAGTTATTTGCATGTCCTTATGGAGTCGTGGAATAAAGATGCTTCATCAACGACATTTCTTGCTTAGATGGCAATGGTATGGCAGAAGAATCACTAAAGTAAATTAAATGCGGTAGAGATGAGAGCGTTGATCAGTATGAGTGGATTTAAACTGAGTGACAGAGTAAGAAATGACGTGATAAGAGAACGTTGTGGTATAAAAGAAGACGTAGTGACTAAAACTGAGAAAGTAGTGAATAAAATTAAGAAAGGTGTGATTAGATGGTTTGGGCACGTAGAGAGAATGAATTAAATGAGACTGACTCAAAGGATTTATGAGACAAGAGTGAATGGGAAAGTTGGAGGGGGTAGACCAAGAACCAAATCCAGGACATTTTAAATAAGAATATAGATTTATTATTGTTAACATAAGTTGTATTTCACTTAGTTTTTAATTACATCCTTTCAGATTATTAGATACACAACTACATTTATAATCTAATCTGTATACATATTTTACTTTACAACGAAACAAATATTCAAAATGCAATCTTTCTTCTGTAATGATAAAGAAGAGTATTGTGAGCCCCTTCGTAAGCTCACTCTTGCGAAGACTTGCCGGTTCAGGATAAATGAAAATGCCACCAGATTCTTCACTCCAACGCTCCGCCGTCTACTTGTCACCAGACGAGTATTTAAGTACGAACTGTTGTTTCAGCAGGAATATTGTTTACCGAAATTGGCTACCGACTGACAAACGTGCACTATTGTGACAAGCAAACGACGGTGGTCGTTAATTTATTGGATAAAATATAGATCCTATGATTGACGTTTTATTTCTCACCAATCACAGGGATTACATTAATTACACAAACAAGTTATTCTTAGAAATGACAAATATGTATATACGCTATAGCTAACAAACATTCTATATACTAAGTTATAAATATCTATAGAGATTCTAAGTTGAAACAAAATATACTATACAAAAACGAACGATACTTAACAATATTATTTATAAATTAAAGGGAAAAGTCGCGAACAAGATTTATTTGTAATACTTTATTGTCTTAGAACTTCCCTATAGTCAACATATGATACTCTGGAGTCGACTTGGGATACATTATTTCCTTTAGATTGACATTTTTAAATTAGTTGTATCTTTTGAATGGAATGTCTGATTTTAATGATTCAAAAAGCATTTTACAGGTATTCAAACTGTTTTTAATAAAATATCAATTAATAGAACAAGGATTAATATAGAGATAATATAGAGATATGAATAATATGGTTTGATTATTGTCGGCGCTTTTATTAACTTTTAAAATGTGAAATAGTAGTTGTAGTTGCATAACTACAGTAATTGGGCTTATGGTATCTTAAACTTTTTTATAAATATTAATACGTTCTATAATATTGTAGAACATTTTTTTGTTCTATTATCAATAGTTTCCCCAGCGCACGCGATTACAGATTTTTTGTGATTCATTTTTTCACACTTTTATTTACATTAATGCCTTTTTATTAGGGATCCCTATTTTTTTTAAAAGTTATATAGCATATATGGCTCAGTGAAAATACAGCTTTCTAGTGGTGAAAGAAATTTTGAAATCGGTCCAGTAGTTTTTGTGTGAAAACGTTATAAACATATTTACATACAAAAACATAAATCTTTCCTCTTTATTATATAACTTTAGATGTGTCTGTCAAACGTTAACTAAGGAATGAGTAACAGTTCCGTGTTCTTTTCTTTATCGATATCCTGTTTTTGTTGTACTATCCTATGAGAATGATTAAATACGATTTATATAAAATCAGTAACAGTTACATTGTCGTAATCAGTAGAATGAAGGGATATTCGTCGCCGTCGTCGTCGTCGCTTCAACCGATGGACGTCCTCTGCTGGACATAGGTCTCACGTAATGACGTCCACAAGGCCCGATCTTGCGCCGCCTGGCTCCAGCGGCTACCGGCGACCCTAGGGGGTGGGGGGGAGGGTGTAAGGGGGAAACGCGTCCCAGTCCGTTTCTCCAAACGCCAACCTCATCTGCACGCGGTGCACCCTGCTCCTACCGACGAGGCTCTGGCGACCGACAAATGGCGGTATAACCATTCTATATAGCTGACCTAAATACCACAGACCGATAACGGGCAGCAGCGTTATCGGTGCGAGAAGGTCAGCACTGCGATCACCAACCCGCCTGCCAAGCGTGGTGATTATCGGCACAACCACAAATGACCAAAATAAGGCAGCAAGGGATATTCGCCTAGTGACAAGGGATATTCTTAGTTTTTATCAATGTTAGAATTGTGTTAAAAGTCATAGAAAGTGTATAATGTAATGAGAATAGTTTTACTTAACCTACAAATTAGTGAGCAACTCTAAAACATCTATGTTTAATCTTACTTTGTGACATCACAAACAGATTTCAGATAATCAAATGCCGTTTTATTATTCAATAAACAGCCATAACGTGTTTTCAATAGAGTATATCTCTTTAAACGGATGTGTGCGACCTTCATTGATTATTGCTTCTCCATTAATAGATCAAATAAATCCGGGGTCACATTTTCTTTTATCCCACCTCGTGATTGTTTACGGAGGGTAACAGAAAATGCTGTAAATCCAGTTAACGGGTGCCATTTCCGATCTCTGTTGAGTTACTGACTACAAAAGAATCTTTGTGAGATTAACTGTACACGTGCGTGGGTTTCCGAGATTGGTTTCTATCAGATGCACATTTAATGGATGGATTCCAATTACAGATGTTATGTTTATGGAGTCAATGACGTTGGAACTTATTTCAATGAAATATATGCCGATACAAGCTGCTTGAATTAGTTCGTATGACTTTGAAGTACTCGCTTACATATGTCAATACATTATAAAAAGGACATATAAAAGTTCCTTTTTTTTAACGTCAGGAAATCCTAGAGGATACCTGCAACACCAAGGGGGGGGGGGGCGTTGCAAGTTATGCCGGACTTTTACCGGCTAAAACCTGGCGGTGCTCCTCCCTACGTTTGCTGGCGAAAGCACGGGATCGGAGTACGTCCGCACTCTTGCCTACGATGTGCCTTAAAAGGCTCCCCCCGACAAAATTCTTCCACTTGGATGGCATGCCCGGAGCATTCGACATGTCATCGAACCCTAAGTGTGAAAGAGGATATGTCTATTAAGGGTGTGAATGTAGAAATGACAGCGGATAGATTGAAGTGGCGAAAGGAAACATGCTGTGCCGACCCCACCTAGT
Source organism: Elymnias hypermnestra (assembly GCA_015832385.1). Lineage (NCBI taxonomy): Eukaryota > Metazoa > Arthropoda > Insecta > Lepidoptera > Nymphalidae > Elymnias > Elymnias hypermnestra. The sequence continues at coordinate 971,745 of JACTOM010000870.1, read as the reverse complement.
GGGATAAGGGCAAGAAAACAACAACAACCCTAAGGGGATAGACGTCGGTCATGGGCCGCCCGTCTGAGCCCCGCATGGCGGAAGCGTCTCCATCCATCTCTCTGAGACGTTCCGCCGCCTCTTTCTGCGACATCACATTTTCACAGAAGAAGACCATCGCCAAAGAAAGTGGAGAGAGTGTGTAAATATAAATATTTGGGAACTTGGCTGAATGAAAACTGGAGCAGCGATCAGGAGGTTAAGACTCGCATCAAAATAGCTCGAAGCACTTTTAATAAAATGAGACAAGTTCTCTGCAATCGCAGTCTTAAGATCCCGTTACGCATTCGACTCCTGCGTTGTTACATCTGGCCCATACTTCTATACGGATGTGAAGCCTGGACAATAAAAGAGGACATCAGGAAACGTATAGAAGCGTTCGAAATGTGGGCGTTTAGACGCATGCTGGCCATCAGTTGGACTGATAAAGTAACAAATGTTGAAGTTCTGCGCCGCGTGAATCAGAAGCGTGAACTTTTGCAGACCGTCAAAATGAGAAAAGTTGCATATCTGGGGCACGTGATACGACACGAGAGATACGAGCTTCTACAACTCATTTTGATGGGAAAAGTAGCCGGGAGAAGAAACGTTGGTCGCAGAAAGAAGTCTTGGCTGAGAAATATCAGAGAGTGGACCGGAATCGCGAGTGCCGCACAATTATTTCGCCTCGCGAAAAATAGAGAGGAATTTGCGAAACTGACTGCCAACCTTCGTTAGTCGGAGAGGCACTCAAAGAAGAAGAAGACCATCGCCTCCCAACAGACTTCCCTACCTACCATGGCGTTGGCCACAGCGGGTAGAGAAAAGTAGTTTCCGACTACTGGCACGAGTGCTGCTCGTTGGTCAGCCCACCGCGGACATGCAGCGAGTGTGTGTTCAGCAGTGTCCTCCACCTCGCCACACTCGTGAGATTCCTCCGTCGCTTCTCTCCTTGCCACTCGACACAGATACCTCCCGAAGCAACAGTGCCCCGCGGGGACCATATACAAAGTTCCTAATCAAGCTTTGTTTATCTTTAAAAATGCCTTAATTTACCAAAACTGTTCCAAACGAAGAAATATTAATTTGTTCTTATTAAAATAGCACTTTTGAGTACAACTTTAATAATTTAGTGTTTTACTTTCTGAGGCTCTAGACTTAACAAAGTTCATTTAAAATTGATTCAGTGGTTTTGTCGTAAAAGTGCGACAGACAGAGTTACCTTCACATTAATAATATTAGTATGGATTGTAATTTTATATCCTTGAGAGTAAAACTTACATCGATTCGAGATCGAACTTATATCGAGATGACAATACTTTAAAACTTTATAACCCTTCCTTCGTAAGTAGCCCATATCCAATCTCAAGCTCTAGACTATCTATGTACCAAATTTCAATTAAATAGGTTTAGTAGTTTTAAAGTAAAAACGCGTACTATTAGTAAGAAACAGCTTAAATATTACGTTTCTGGCTCTAATAATAGCGACACTCTCATCTCATGAATTTTGTTCACATTAAAAAGTAGCCTATGTCCTTTCTGAGGTTCAAGACTATCTGTTTGGCAAATTTTAATTGATTCAGTTGACGATTGACAGTTACTGTCGCATTTAAAATATTAGTAAGAAACAACTTAAAAAATAAGTGTCTGGCTCTAAAAATAACGATGCATCCATCTCTTACGATCTTTTATGATATCAAAAGTAGCCCATGGCCTTTCTCAGGGTTTTAACTATATATGTACCAAATTTCATTCAAATCGGTTCAGTAGTTTTGGATTTACTGATGTCTTTTTGGCCCTAAACGCAATCAATGTATACTTCCCATAGTACATATAAATGTTCAAGGATTTGTTTCTATTTATACCCAAAATTCATCAAAATTGACATTTCGGAGATGAAAGTAATGTTCATTATTTTATAAAATAAAGTCATATTGACAACAAAAGATAGATTGTAATGTTGAAAATTGTTTAAGCGACAAAGATGTTTGGACTTGATTCCAGTTGCACATGAAAGCTAAACACATTGTAACGTACAAAAACTATGTCTAACGGATTAATCGTTGAGTTTCTTGCCGGTTTCTTCTTAGCGGAATCAACTATCCAAAACGGTAGTAGGATTTGTTACCAACAGACAGACTACTGACGTATCAAAAGAGCTTTTTGAGCCTATTAGAATAAAGATTATTTTGATTTTGATATGCTATGTAATTCCCAAAAAGTTTATTGCGCTTTCACAGATTTAGAAAAGGGCTATCATCGAGTGTTGAGGACTAAGCTGTGGTCAACGTTATCTACATATGGGGTGAGCGGTTGTCTGATCCAAGCATTGAAGTCTCTCTATGAGGGTTCTAGTGCTTGTGTCAGAATAAACGGAGCGTACACGGAGTGGTTTCCTGTCGAAACAGGTGTTCGAAGAAAGAAAGTATGTATGGGTTAAGAATGAATGCTTTACTCATCAAATGTTTACTCTACGCTGATGATCAAGTAATACTTGCGTCATCCGCTAATGAGCTACAGGAGATAGTAAATATTATGAATGAAGCTTTGAAAGGGAAAGGAATGAAAGTGAATGTAAACAAAAAGAATTTGTATACTTGGGATCTAAATTTACAAAAGATGAAACATATGAAAGTGATATTGAAAGGAGAGTGAATGCAGGGAATATGGTAAATGGTGCTCAGCACGCCTTTATGAATAGTTAGATGGTGTCTCAAAGGGTTAGACTGGCAATGCATGCTGGAGTGTTGGTGCCAACGCTTATGTATGGTAGTGAAAGTTGGGTATGGCAGAGGAATCACAAAAGTAAAATAAATGCGGTAGAGATGAGAGCGTTGAGAAGCATGAGTGGATTAAAACTGAGTGACAGAGTAAGAAATAGTGTGATAAGAGAACGTTGTGGTATAAAAGAAGACGTAGTGACTAAAATTGAGAAAGGTATGCTTAGATGGTTTGGGCATGTAGAGAGAATGAATGAAAGGAGACTGACAAAAAGGATTTATGAGTCAAGAGTGAATGCGAAAGTTGGAAGGGGAAGACCAAGGCGAACGTTCCTGGACCAAATCCAGGACATTTTAAATAACGGCCAGGTCAAGAGTACTCTAAACCGACGAACTTGTATGAAAGGTTTAATGAGATTGAAAGAAGCGAAGGAGATATGCAAGGATTGTGGCAAGTGGAAGGATTGGGAATGAGGCGTGATGCTATGTATGTATGTATGTATTCCCAATAAATAACCATTTTAGTCGGAAAAACATAAGGTAGATCGGTTCTTTTTAAGAATATCGAAATAGAGGTAAAAGCTGATATTTCATTAAATAACGCTGGACAGCTTCGTGACCTTTTATCCGCAAGAAAAATTATTTTGACTAAAACATTGTTCCAACATCGATGTTGTTTGCGGAAATCGTCACAAAACGTAATGTTCAAACATTATTCCGTTAGAGAAAACATTCAAATGTTATTCGTGCAGTATAAACGTGAATAATATAAATCTCTTCCTGTAACATTCGTTGATTTTATTATCGTGAATATTTTCGGAGCAAATCTAAAATTTACGATCCTATCGATCGAACAATCCCCGTTGACAGATCGACGGATACAACAGTCACAGTTATTTTTGTACCCGTCAGCGCCGCACTGGCTCGCGTACTGTACTGCGAGACATAGCTTCCAAACCTTTTACATCCAATACATTTAAATCTTCTTCTTCTTCACCCTTACCTTATCCTAATTGTTTAGGAGCAGGCACTCCTCGTTTTTAGACGCCAAGAGCTCCTGTCTTGGGCTGTCTGTAGAGGTATATTAGCCCGATACGGTGGAAGCGATTCGTCCCCGCTTGGGTAAATACCTGCAACAAATTACACGGCGGGAGGAGTGACCTATTTGCCATTAGAGTGGTGCAGGTGTTGATACCGCAGGCACATTGGCGGAATGTTCAGCTTGGGCATCACAACGGCATGTTTTAGTGGCGTTGATCCGCGAGGATCTCTCACTGTCAATTATAATAAGCGCAATGCTGCGCAGTGAGGCGACCTGGAGTGCAGTTGCCTCTTTCTGCGAGGCTATCATTTCGTTGAAAGAGGCGATGGAGAGAGAGAGAAAAAGCACCAGATGCCCTTCTTCTCCGAAGGAGAATAGGTCTGTGCTGATCAGCGACGTCAAAATCAGTCTCTGAGGTCCCCAGGCGGGACATTCTGCCACAGTGTGGTGGGATGTGTCTGACGAGGCACCATACTCGTGACATGTAGCCGACGGTTCACAGCCAACAGTTTGGTGCAGGTTTTAACTGGTAAGCACCTGTCCCAACCTGTAGGAGAACGATCCATGCTCTCTACTCAACCATTTGTCAAGATGATGTCAGATCGCCCCTATCATGGCCCCGCCCGCTGCTGGGGACCCGAGATCCTTTTTCCATCTTTGGGTCAAGGCTCTGTTAGCTAGAACGCTGACCGTCCTTATCTCGTCAGCGTCTGGTGATTCCCCTCTGGTTCTCGCGGCTGCTCTGCACTGGTAAGCAGCCGTGAAAACTTCCGCTCTGAGCTCCCATGGGGGATCACCTGCCAGGAGTGTCGCTGCCGTCCACGACATTGTACAGTACCCCCGTATAGCTCTGATCGCTATAACCCTCTGGGAATATACAATGTTTGGGTATACGTAAATGAAGTTGTGTAGGTCAATTGTTATATATATAGATAATTGAACGATGTTAAAACTTTGGGAAGGACTTGTTCACATCGATTGTTTGTTGACTCACAGCTCCGTCGATTTAATGTGCCCGCGATCGCTGCTGTGCCAAACTGCACTGTTTGTACAAACTTTATTAGCGGGAGTCGTGTACGGAGCACAACAAGGATCACAAATATCAGATGAAATAAAAACTACATTTTAAAGCATTTAAAAGCCAATAAAAATCTATAAAATACAAACATTGAGGTTAATTGTATTTAGGAAAACTAAAGACTATAATCGGATTGAAAGACAAATTCAAAACAGATCTTATTTCTTTTGATTACTGACAGGTTAGCGCTTGACTGTGATCTCAACTGATGGTAAGTGATGATACAGTCTAAGATAGAAGGGCGTTAAACTGGTAAGGGGCAATTTACCTTATAAGGTTTCTAAACAGCATCGTAACGGAACACAAATCCCTTTGCTTGATATCTTTGCTGGTAGGGTGGTAATTAGCCACGGCCGAAGCCACCAGTCCAGACTCAGACAAATTAGGAAATGCAATTACTTAGGTTCTAACGGGAATCGAACTCAGAATCTCTAGATACATTTATTAATTTTTGTCTTCTGTTTGTTTGTTCGGGAAAATCTCTGCCACGGATAGACCGATTTTGACAGGACTTTCACTGGCAGATATCTGATGTTATAATGAGTAACTTAGGATACTCATTTTCTGGAATTACGCCGACATTAGACCAGGTGGTACTTATTACTTATCCCGATTGTGGACCTCGGAATACCCAATGAAACTTGACGGAACCCTCTTCATCTATTATTACGACATCCGAGGATAACCCGTGCATTCCTCAATTATAATCTCGAGTGAATGAGACTGAGAGTTCATGAAGGCTGTCTGTTTCTCCGCTTCCCACGGCAGTGAGATGCTATCCTATAACGCCTCCTACATAGATCGACAATCTTCATCTGTAATGTTTTTTAATGCTTGAATATGATCACACCTGATTGTAAGTGATGATACAGTTTAAAATGGAAGCGCGTTAAACTGATAAGAGGCAATTTATCTCTTATGATTTCTAGACAGCATCGTACCGGAACACAAGTCTCTTTGCTTGGCGGTAAGTCTTTGTTGGTAAGGTGGTAGATAGATTGAACACCACAAAAAAAACATAATAGAATGACTTAACTTAAAATAATTGTAGTGTACAATGGGCGGTCTTATCGCTATTTAATGATCTCTTCCAGACAACCCCACGTATAGGGAAACCGTCAAAGAAAGGAGAGAGAAGGTAGGCAGTGTTTATAACATATAAAGAATAGATACATATAAAGATATATGATACATTTTTATCCATGCCTGTATATTATTGCGATAAGGAGAGATAGTGCTCCACTACACGTTTCTTGAATGTGGAGATACTTTGGCACTGGCCAATTTTGACAGGAAGCGCGTTCCAGAGGTTAATTGCACAAATCGTAAAGGATTTATGCTAAAATTTTGTTTTACAGTATTTTGACTGTAGCACCAATTCTTCAGCACGGCGTGCATCAAGCGTAAACTTGAATTTATCTTTAAGATAACGCGGAGTTTTTGGGTTAAACAATACACAGTATAGAAGAGTGGGAATGTGCAAGTTCCGGCGAAGTCTAATTGGAAGCCACTTGAGCTTTGAACGAAATCTGATATATGTTCATATTTGCGCAAGCCAAATATAAACCTGGTGGTAACTTGCCTTTAGAAAATGCAATTTGCATCTAATAACACTGACCTAAATTGGATTCAAAGGGGTATATTTCATTATTATTCAGAATACAAAACGGTAAAATACTACACGCTCTGTTAATCTTTGTATTTAAGTATTAAAATAGCTGATACACTACGTTTTGTTTATAACCATAGAACATACGTAAAACTTCTTATGTTGCTTTCAGATCGATGTTTTTATCGCGCGATACCGTTATTATTTTGACTGACTCACTAGCAAAGATCCTTGATTTGATTTTGAGTAGGAAATAGAAGAAATTGAAAGAAAAAGACTGCAGTAGACCCGTAATATAACCTCATTCTAATGTCGTTCTCTATTATCATCATCTGTTGTACATCAGTAATATAATCAATCTGGGAAGCTGACCGAAAACAGATTGGCTTTTGAGATGTCGTGTTGGAGGATAATGCTGCGAATACCGTGGACAGCTAAAAGGACAACATCCTCACAGAACTTAACATCACAGCAAGTCTATCCATCACTAACAACCATCAAGTACACAACTATTTTGGTCATATCGCCCGAAGATACCCAGATAACCTCGAGAAACTGTTTGTGGTAGAAAGGATTGAAGGAAAAAGATCAAACAGTCGCTCATCTACCCATTGGTCTGTCCAAATAAAGAGTATAACGAGACTCGCGCTTCCAACAGCCTATAATGGATGGAAATGGAAGCAGTTAGTCCATGTAGCTACAGTTTATCAGGGCAGGCATTACCTTCAGCAATGAAGAATAAATTGGCCGTGTCAACTACTATTTGACATGATATGATAGTTCTGTCTCAACTCATGCAATCAGAATTATAAGCATCTTTTTCTTTCAAAGTCATAATGTGTATTATTTCGCTTCTCGATAACTGTCGTAATATATACGTAGAGATAATACCAGACAAAATAAATAATAAATAGGATACAACATACATAGCATCACGCCTCAGTCCCACAGGGGTAGGCAGAGACAACATCCTTCCACTTGCCACGATCCCTGCATATCTCCTTCGCTTCTTTCATTCTCATTAAACCTTTCATACAAGTTCGTCAGTTTAGAGTACTCTTGACCTGGCCGTTATTTAAAATGTCCTGGATTTGGTCCAGGAACGTTCGCCTCGGTCTTCCCCTTCCAACTTTCGCATTCACTCTTGACTCATAAATCCTTTTTGTCAGTCTCCTTTCATTCATTCTCTCTACATGCCCAAACCATCTAAGCATACCTTTTTCAATTTTAGTCACTACGTCTTCTTTTATACCACAACGTTCTCTTATCACACTATTTCTTACTCTGTCACTCAGTTTTAATCCAATCATGCTTCTTCATAGGATACAAAGTGACCGTTATTAACGGTGTGTGTGTCGCGACGAAGGTCGTTAAGTTTTGTTGTACTATTTTAAAATCTTGATTATTAGTATTTTTGAAAAGTGATGTGAATAACAATGAAAACCCTTGAGGTAAGTTTTAATTTTTGAGATATGAGCTTGTAAATACAAGACGGACGTTTTTCACTACCTCAAAGTTTAGCGCAACACAACCCTAGACCAGAGTCATAATTTAATAAACAAAAGATAACATTGTATAGTTTAACTATTAGTTAATATAAAAATCATAACACTTGGTAGTCTTTCATTAACATTGAAGTCCCAAGAGCCATTTTAGTGAGAGGTAGGCGACGGTTATTTCCGTTAAAAAGGGCGGGCAAATAACGGGGTTCAATAAAACGCGGCCGGACAGTCTAAGGGATATTCTTTATTCAAATAGCCTCAAAAAGCTCTTTTGAATCGTCAGTTCTCCATCCGGTGGTAACACATCTAGCAATGTTTTGGAACGTTGAGTTTACGAAGAAGAAGCTCAGCGGTTAAAAGTTAAGTTAAGTAGCAGCCCATTAACGTCCCACTACTGGGCACAGGCCTCCTCACTCCGATGAGCAAGGGTTTTTAGAGCATAGACCCACCACGCTGCTCCACTGCGGATTGGCAGGCATAGTACACAAGTGCACTCTCTATTCCTTCACTCTCATAGTCCGATGTGACGGGAATCCGACACGACCGGAGAGAGATCAGGCGCAGGACCGACGGCTTAACGTGCTCTCCGAGGCACGGGGGTGGATCACACCGCCAACTTCCCAACTTCGGGCAAATATTGAGAAAATCTTAATAGAAAACTCAATATTGAATTTTGAATTGGCCCGACCCGGGACTCGAACCCAGGACCTCATGTCTGTAGTCGAACATGCTTACCACTAGACCAATGAGGCAGTTACTCCTTTAAACTAGTTTAGTAGCTTTCAATGTGTGGAACTGGAATCAGATCCAAAAATTTCAATCGCTAAAATAAACTTCAACATTATAATATGCCTTCTGTAAAACGTGTTTTTGACAAATTTCCTAAAATTATATGGCAAATCTTGTTAAAAAGGCGTATGCCGAACCCGACAAATGATTTCTGAACCTTCTTCACCCTAAAATATGACATTACAAATTACTTGTATTAAAATTGTGTATTTCGCTCTTTTTGCTGTACAATTGAATAATATTATGGACTTATAAAATGTTATTCAATATATATGCGCTGTGAGAATTGATGTTTCTTTGAATTTATCTCTTAGAGAAGCACGAGATCCTTATTGCTTGTAGATAAAGCTTTATAGCTTCAAGCCCTCCGTTTGCACTTTGTGCAATAAAGATTATAAATAAATAATGTAAAACGCGCGGACATATCGTAAATCTGAAAACGGTCTTACATTAATAAACAATAGCAAACCTCAAGTGTCCCGAAATAACTCTGCAATGTATTACCGAATAGCTACAGTGTGTTACTTGTTATACCGTAATATATTATTATTACACTAATTTATGTCAAACTTGAACCATATATTACAATACGTGTTACTAATAAATATTTATACTCATCTTATTAGATAAGTAACGAATTCGCGCAACTTCGCCTGCGTCACGTAACATAGAGTTTCTCTTCTTCCGAATATCTGGGTCGAAGGACCAAAAATGTTGTATATGTTCGGGGAGAAGACAATAAGCTAGCCAGGGAAGCAAAGGTTGTTAAAGCGTATAGGTAACAAAAAAGTAATATTAAAGCATCATAGCCTCACGCCTCATTCCCTTCGGGGTAGGCAAAAACCACGTCCTTCCACATGCTTAGATCCTTGCATATTTCCTTCGCTTCTTTCGTTCTCATTAAAACTTTTATACAAGGTCGTCGGTTTAGAGTACTCTTGATCTGGCCCTTATTTAAAATGTCCTGGACCAATCCAGGAACAATTGCGTTGGTCTTCGCATTCACCATTGACTCATAAATCCTTTTTGTCAGTCTCCTTTCATTCATTCTCTTTACGTGCCCAAACCATCTAAGCATACCTTTCTCAATTTTAGTCACCACATCTTTTAAAGCACAATGTTCTCTTTTCACACTGTTTCTTAATTTGTCGTTTCAATCCACTCATACTTCATTTACCATATTCCCTGCATTCACTTTCCTTTCATTATCACTTTCACATGTTCCGTCTCTTGTAAATTTAGATCCCAAGTATACACATTCTTTCCCATCTTCTACTTGTTCCTTTTTTTTATTGCTTAAATAATCTTCAACATTATTATATGCCCTTTGTAATAGGATGTTTTTAACATATTTCTTTAAATTATGTCATGGCAAAACCAATATTGATTACGATATCTTATTAAAAATGCGTCGGCTCAACCCCACAAATGATTTCTGAACCTTCTTCACCCTAAAATAAGGATTACAGGTTTGTTTCTATTTCTTATGTTAAAATTGTGTGTTTCCCTCTTTTTGCTGTATAAGTAAATATTATTACGGATATATAAAATGTTATTCAATATATATTACGACGGTGCTGTGAGAATTGATGTTTCTTTGAATTTATCTCTTAGATAAGCACGTGCTCCTAATTGCTATATGGCATGTTTGTTTTTTGTTGTTGTAATATAAAGCTAGTTTCAACATTGCCTTTACCCGTAACAATATGCTGTAAGATATAATGCTATGAAAATATGCTATACACCATTTTAGCAGTTTCAACATCAGTGTATTGTCTTACTTTTCTTACAGCAAATGCAGCTGCGCTAAGTTTTCTTGTCCAGAGTTAAAGGTTGTTCCTAAGAATACTGTAGCCTTAGCTTTCTCTAATGCACGATCATCTATTTTAATATTTCCAAAAGACTCATAGACAGACGCGAGAAAAGACTCTATTTTATAATATCTAAGGATATCACATCTCTACAAACAATTAAATACATTCGAATATACATTGCGATGATTGCGATCTGTCCAAAATAAACACACATTCATTAAAGTGTAAATTAGTGAGACGTCAGGATGTTATGAGTGAAATAAACAGTTTTTAATAATTTACGAGCCGTTCTCAGGAATTAGTCAGATATTCGATGGTTCTTGTTTATTGTATCAGCTGTATTCACGATCATTTCAATTAGTATTGATCAGTAATTTAAAATGCTCATCGATATGATTTTACTTTAAGCCTCTTATTTCCTTATAGTTTTACAGGGAAATACAAGTCAACATGCATAAACTTAACCTAACTAGTAACATGTGTAAGTGTAGATGAGTGTGCATTGCTATTGTAGCGATGACAGCGTTGGGAAGAATAGAAGTAGATTGAAACTGAGTGAAAAAATAAGAAATACTGTGATAAGAGAACGTTGTGGTATAAAAGATGTAGTGACTAAAATTGAGAAAGGTATGCTTAGTTGGATTGGGCACGTTGGACGAAAGGATACTGACTAGAAGGATTTATGAGTCAGGAGTGAATAGGAAAATTGGAAGAGGAAGACCAATGCGATTGTTACTGTATCGAATCTAGGACTATTTAAATAAGGGCCAGGGCAAGAGTACTCTAAACCGACGAACTTGTATGAAAGGTTTAATGAGAATGAAAGAAGCGAAGGAGGTATGCAAGGATGGTGGCAAGTGGAAAGACGTGGACGTGCCTAGCCCGAAGGGAATGAGGCGTGATGCTATGTATGTAATATTGTGCTACCAAATGCTGGAACAATCTGCCGCCTCCGTTGCGTCTTTTGCAATTAGGCTCAAAATTAAACTTTCAGTATAAGTTCCACTTAATGAACATTCAAACACAAACACAAACATGAAGGTGTTCTGTGTCTCGTTCGTTCGCTCTCGTACATGCACTTCATATACACATTCATACACTTATTTCTTAGGTGTTCATGTACCCATACACTTATTAAAAATGAAATACATACATTCCTTATTAAAAAAAAGAAATCGCATTATGGGTGTAAACCTTGCCGCCGTCGAAGCGTCGAGATGCGTCGAGGGTGGCCATTGAAAATCAGCTTTGGGATTATTATATTAAACCCATGTTAGTCTTAGTGGTCACCTTTTCTGAATCACACCGCTACACAAATTTATATTTAAAAAAAATTGTACATTAATCACTGTGTTTGAAGAATAAGTGTTTTTCTTCCTATATTAAATATTTTTATTTCATAAGGATCCTTTGTTGGGTATAGGCCTCCCCCAGTTATGTCTGTTCTGTCCATTTTTTTAGCCCTTTCTCTCCATTGATTTCCATCTGTTCTCGCTATATCATCATTCCACAGTAGTCTCTGTTAATCTGGCTATATGGCCTTGTCATTTCCATTTTAATTGCAGCCCACGCTGGAAGGCATCGGTCAGTTTTGTTTTTCTTTTAATTTCTTTGTTTGGTATCTTGTACTTTTACGTGTCTTCAATATACTCTTCTCCATAGCCCTTTGAGATACAGATATCTTGTTCTCGCTTTTGCACGCTTAAATCATAGCAATAAGTCTCTTAGTTTATATGTCTTTTTACTTTTTATCATGTGTGCAATAAAGTGTTCTCGTTCTCTCTCTCTTGTTCTTAGTTTTATTACTATACTCAAGTTTGACAGGCAAAAAATTGTACAGCTACTCCTGACGTTGGACTACTCAGAATGCGCTGCAGTAGGCCAATATCAAAATAATTTAGACCAAAGCGGTATCAGCGATTGTCTTTCTGCCAACCGAGTTGGATTCCGCGGTTGACCTCCCTCTGGAAATTGGATCTACCTAACTGGACTATATATCGTCGACAATTTCGAGAGCTGAGTTCTCAATATATCAGAATGAAATATGAATACCAAATTCCAAGAGGTCTTGAAAAATATAATAGTAGTTTATGAAGTTTTCCAATTTTCCCAATATCCTTTCCGTAATAACCTTATACAAGATTGAAGGAAGAAGTATACATAATACTAGATATCTGTCCGTAAAACACTCGTCAAAATTATTCAACTAATAGATAGCAATTCTAAACATACAAACAGATACTTTAATGTTATTTATTCGTATGGATAAAGCATTGGAACACGTGTTTATAAACGAGCGATGATGCCCTGAGCTAGATTAGTCGATTTAAGCCGGTTAAGCCTCGAAATTCACGGTTATCTCTGTAATGAAATACATGAGAAATGAATGCTGTAACTTATCTATATATCGATGGCTTCTACGTATAGAGAGTCAACTTACTTTTGAGATATTTTGACGTTTTAAATATCGTCGTCGTCGTCGCTTCAACCGATGGACGTCCACTGCAGGACATAGGTCTCACGAAATGATGCCCACAAGGCCCGATCTTGTGCCGCCTGGCTCCAGCGGCTACCGGCGATCCTCCTTATATCGTCGGTCCACCTTGTGGGGGGTCTTCCTACACTGCGTCGTCCAGTGCGGGGTCGCCATTCCAGCACTTTCCGACCCCAACGTCCATCGGTTCGTCGGACTATGTGCCCCGCCCATTGCCACTTCAGGTTCGCGATTCGTAGGGCTATGTCGGTGACTTTGGTTCTGCTACGGATCTCCTCATTTCTGATTTGATCGCGTAGAGAAACTCCGAGCATAGCCCTCTCCATCGCACGCTGAGTGACTCTGAGCTTCCGAATGAGGCCCATAGTCAGCGACCACGTTTCCGATCCGTAGGTAAGCACTGGCAACACGCACTGTTCGAAGACTTTAGTCTTCAGGCACTGAGGGATATTGGACGAAAAAGTCTTCCGGAACTTCCCGAACGCTGCCCAACCGAGTTGGATTCGGCGGTTGACCTCTTTCTCGAAATTGGACCTACCTAGCTGGACTATGTGTCCCAGGTATGTATACTCGTCAACAATTTCGAGTGTAGAGTTCTCAACGATGACTGGGTGGAGCGGAACATGGATATTGGACATAACTTTCGTCTTATCCATGTGTCTTTAAAGATCATATGATTTTTATTTGAATTTTCCTTCCTTATTATCGCTCTCTCTCTTTCTTCTGTCGACAAAAAATGTTTAGATCTCTGTCAGTTTTTGACATTGAAACCGTCCAAACGATGTGCCCTCTACCTTCTACAAAATTCACTCTATCTATTGATGAATCCCATTTGAAAATCTACTCAGTGGTTTATGAGTTTATTACGCACAGATACACAGACACAATCAAGGACTTTATTTTATAATATGTTAGTAAGAATGAAAGTAAAATGATGCTGTGACCCGTATTTCTCGGCTCGCTGATCCGTTTCACGTGTCAGAGTTTAATTTTGAATTATTATTTAAATTTATTCATTATTCATTAATAATTGGTGTGGGATATCCTCGATGGTGAATTGGTATGAGTACTGGCTTCGTTAGCAGAGGTCCTGAGATCAATCCCAGTCCTGATCAGTGGATAAGGAGAGAGCCACTCCGTGGTTAGAAAAGTAAATAGAAAGACGTTATTTAGAGTTCAATACTAAATCAAGGAGCGTACAAAGGCGGTCTTATTGCTGTATGCAATCTCTTCCAGACAACCTTTGTGCTATTTGATCCTTAATAAGTAAATTTATCGGGTTAACAGCAACTAAATTATTACTAGTTCTTAATTGTATTTTGTATATTACGCATCGACGGTTGAAAGTTAACATTGTTGGATTCTTCTCAACTTTAGTTGAGGCAGTTCCTCCTTACCCGGGCATTAATTTGATGCCTGGTATTCCGTTTTGCCCACAATCATACGGGCTGGTTCCAGGTATATTAATTAAATGGTCAAATCCGGGTATTGCAACTGATATTGCGTCATCTTCGCCATCATCATCGCCTAGATCAGGAGGCGGTGACAGCAGAAGCTCACGAGGCACTGGATGCCCAGTATTTGCTGCTCTTGGGTGCTGGCTGGCAATACCGTGGAGTTGTATGTGTGGGGTTGAAAGTATGTCATCGTCGCCCGTGTGATAAAAACGGAGATGGCAATGCCATACTTTCGTCCCGTGCTATACAATTTCCATAAGACTGGCATCGAAAGTTCGATAAAATTGTAAATAATAACTTAAACTTAAATAAAGTTAGACATTGACTCATTAACTCACATGCTTCGACTACGTAACTTAGCAACGAATTGTTTACTCATTTATTTATGAAAAATTTCAAACACAATAATTAAAGCCGGAAAATAAGTTTAGACACGCAATAAATCTGCGAAACTTAATAAAATATTTGTAATCATTTAAGGAAAATAAGTTCTAATGTATTATAAGTAGAATTCAGCGATTCAAGTGAATTTATTTATTTATTTCAAAACAATACAATTATAAATTTCAATACAATTAAAAACAATACAATTATAAATTTTTATGACGCAGCAACACAATTGGCCAAATATTTTAATATAAAACGAGCGCGTATCAAGAATGAGAAATAATCAGTAAATTCATAATAAGCTCATAATTTTAACTGTTTTTAAAAATTTACTAGGTTTTTATAATAAAAGTCAATTACCAAACTTCCAATAAATTATAAACTTTCTTGTCAATACTCTGCCACCGGTTCAGAACCTCAATAGTCTTTCACTCTTTTTTATCGTCGTTATATTTAATACAAAAATACAATTGCATCATCAACACCCAGTAACATTAAATATAAAAAAATATCATTACGACATATTAATAAGACGTTTTAATTCAAAGAAATACATTTAACATTGTATCGCAGAGCACCCAGATTTACCAACACACATAACATAAAACACAATAAGTGGTAGATAACGTTGATTAAAAAACTGAGAACTGAAATAACTTCTACGATACGAGGATTTATAACTTAATTAAGAAACTACAATTCCCTGTTAGTTTTTAGTAGTTACAATTAATGTATTTTAAGTAATTCTAATCATTTATGAAACACTAGAACGGTTCTACAGTAAATTGGCATCAATTACAATGATTACAAATCCACCAATGGAAAGGCCTTCGTTTTTAAGAATACGATTTAGTCAAATGACGAACCGTATCCTTTATTTAAATATTATTTTATTAACATACATAAATAGCATCACGCCTCATTCCCATAGGGGTAGGCAGAGACCACGTCCTTCCAGTTGCCACGATCCTTGCATATCTCCTTCGCTTCTTTTATTCTCATTAAACCTTTCATACAAGTTCGTCGGTTTAGAGTGCTCTTGACCTGGCCCTCATTTAAAATGTCTTGGATTTGGTTCTTGGTGTACCCTTTCCAAGTTTCCCCATTCACTCCTGTCGCATAAATCCTTCTAGTCCTTTCACTCATTCTCTCTACATGCCCAAACCATCTAAGCATACCTTTCTCGATTTTAGTCACTACGTCTTCTTTTATACCACAATCTTCTCTTATCACACTATTTCTTACTGTGTCACTCAGTTTTAATCCACTCATGCTTCTCAACGCTCTCATCTCTACCGCATTTATTTTACTTATGTGATTCTTCTGCCATACCCGACTTTCACTACCATACATAAGTGTTGGCACCAACACTCCTCTATGCACAGCGAGTCTGGCCCTTTGAGACATCTATTTATTTTATTATATACATATTACCACGCACATGCGTCGAAAATTAAGACATGCATGCTAAATAATGCATTTATTTAATTGGAAAGCACAGTCACTGAAAATAACAACCAAAGTACATACTTTCGATACAGTTATGATAAAAAAGTAACTTTATGGAGACCTTAAAGACCGATCTTAAGTTTAGTTCGACGCATGCGCGCTTTTTTTATATGTCAAAAATTTGGTAATTTGTATTGCTGCGTCATCAAAGTTTGTAATTGAATTGATTCACTTCTTCACTTAATTCTTTGCATTCATTAGAACCGATTTTCATTAATTTATTTATAATATTTTATTAAGTTTTGCAGGTTTATTGCGTATCTAAAATTATTTTTAGGCTATAATAAAGTTTGTGTTTAAAATTTGTTATAAATAAATGAGTAACTAAATGAGTTTTATGTAACTATATTTCATATTATTTTAAACTTTATTATTTACATATCTAACTTTCCATCCAGATTTGATGAAAAAATTTATACGCACCACGGGATGAAAGTGTGCCATTGCCACCCGCGTTTTTGTCTTTTCGACAATTATCAAAACAGGCATCATATTTACAATCACAAGGCCTAATACCAAAACGGCAGTTAAAAATAGTATAACGGATATAAGATTGTTATGTTAACAACAAATACTGGTTATTTTATAACTATGTCGATAAAACACGTAGTTAAATAGTATTTGGGTTAAACTCCCCTTTAGCTGGTGTATTCCCAGTTCAGTCTATTATTAGCGGCGGGGGTGGAGCAAATGCTCATTAAATCGGTAGCCATATTATGTTTATTACTGAATTCCTTATTTTACGATGAAACCGCGTTACGTAGAGAACATTGTGAAAGCGATAGCTTCAATACCTATTGTATGGTGGCTTTGCTCCTGGAACTTTGTTGAAGTGAAAACTTATTGAAGTAAAACTTCTCTGTACTTGACTTGAAAAGGCCTGCGATCGAGTGGTGAGGAATAGTATGGGGTGAGCGGTAATCTGATTACAAACATGCATAGCATAACGTCTCATCATCAACTTGCCACAATTCTTGCATATCTCCTTCGCTTCTTTCATTCTCATTTAACCTTTCATACAAGTTCGTCGGTTTAGAGTACTCTTGACTTAGCTCTTATTTAAAATGTCCTGGATTTGGTCCAGGAACGTTCCCATTCGATCTTGATTCATTTTTGTCAGTCTCCTTTCCAGTGCCCAAACCATCTAAGCAAACCTTCCTCAATTTTAGTCACTACATCTTCTTTTATGCCACATTGTTCTCTTATCACACTATTTCTTAATTTGTCACTCAGTTTCAATTCATTACATACATATTTATGTGGTTCTTCTGCC
Organism: Elymnias hypermnestra; assembly: GCA_015832385.1. Classification (NCBI taxonomy): domain Eukaryota; kingdom Metazoa; phylum Arthropoda; class Insecta; order Lepidoptera; family Nymphalidae; genus Elymnias; species Elymnias hypermnestra. Next base: position 954,053 of record JACTOM010000870.1, on the reverse strand, counting down.
ATATCAAACTTTCACTACCATACATAAGTGTTGGCACCAACACTCCTGCATGCACAGCCTTTGAGACAACATCTGGCTATTCATAAGAGCGTGCAGAGCACCATTTACCATATTCCCTGCATTCACTCTCCTTTCAATATCACTTTCACATGTTCCATCTTTTGTAAATTTGGATCCCAAGTATACAAATTCTTTCACCTCTTCCACTTGTTCCCCATCTATCACATTATTGCCATTCATCATAGATTCATCTCTTTCAGAAAGCATAACTTTCCTTTTCAAAGCCTCATTCATAATATTTACCATCTCCTGTAGCTCAATAGCAGATGATGCAATTATTACTTGATAATCAGCGTAGAGTAAACATTTGATGAGTAATTAATTCATTCGTAACCCATACATACTTTCTTTTAAATCTGTCAAACAGTTATCCATGAATTGGTTGAACAGCCATTATAATGTAACGTAGCAAGTTATGCTACGATTTTTCAATAAGCCTTCAAATTTATTAAGGTTTAGATTGATTCACTTTGATTGAAATAAGATGACAAGGGCGTAAATAAATTGTTACATGCAGTTTATAAGTTACCAATCTATTTGCAGCGTGTAAACGCGTGAGCTGTCTGTCGGATTTATTAGCAGTTGTAACAACTGTCGATGTCGGTTTATAATAAGGTTTATAGGCACTTTATTTACACGAAATACAAGAATGTAAGTAACAGTAAGACCACGTAATAAAATCTCAAGCAATAAGATGACAAAGGCTTCACAATCTTATGAATTGTATCACATATCTTTACATATTATAAAACAAAGATCTACTACACGTCTCTTTCTGTATGTAGGTGAAGAATTTAAAAAATACTAAAGGAATTCTCATGATGTTTATACTAATAGATAGAGCGTTTCAAGAGGAAGGTTTTGTTATATTATATGTTAAAGATTTGTAAAATTTGGTTGACATATATCAATTCGTTTTGAAAGTGTCATAAATGAAACCGCCTAGGAGCTTTCATCGAAACCGCTGATTAATCTCTTTAGCATATATGAAAACAATGGATGACGGGATATTCAGGTTAATATATATATTTCTATCTTTTAAGGATAATTTATCTATATTTTGTTACATTTCAAAGGATGAGGGAACGATTTCGGTGACAGCTCCCAGACGACATTATTTCTCCGACACTTTCAACAATTATTGTTTTACGTCAACCAATTTAAACAAAACCATGACAAATATATTTTGAATCTATATTTTGAATCAATTCAATATATAGATTTCTATCTATATATTGTTACATTTCCAGGGATAAGACAAAGATTTCTATAAAAGCTCCCGGACGGCTTTATTTTTTCGACACTTCCAAACTTTTTTAGACTATAGACTATACCATCCATTGCATGATGTGATATTCGTTGGTTATAGATATATTTCTATCTTTTAAGGATAATTTATCCATCTTTTGTTACATCCCCATTGGATAAGACAACGATTTCGATGAAAGCTCACAGGTAGCTTTATTTTACCAACACTTCTAACAATTATTGGTTTAGATCAACCAATTTACACAAAAAAATTGACAAATTATCCACAAAAACCTTCCTTAGGAATTGTACTATCTATTGGTGGAAACCGCATGAAAATCCGTTTAGTAATTTGTGAGTTAATCGCAAACAAAGGCAAAGAGACGCGAAGGAGGTCCTTGATTTTATATGTAGATTTGTCGTCTTATTGCTTGAAATTTTGATACGTAGTGTAGATACACTTGAAGTTTCTTCTTCTTCCTGTTACTTGAATTCTAGTATTTCGTGTAAATAACCAGCTATCCACAGGTTTTTCAGATTCAGAGACAGACAGATGCGGAGGATTTGGTTTTATAATAAGGATAGTGTTACTGTTATATATATTTATCAAAATATCTGATATCTTTTATAAAATATAGGAACAAAAGTGGCATTCAGACAGCAATGTAATACCCCACATCATGTCAGTATCAAGTATTGTTGGCTCAGACGAAATATGACCTCGAATAGTAAGCGAGAGCCTCAATTAGGGCTGGTCATGTTGGCTCACAGCCCCACCTACATACAGACATATCTACTCAGACATATCGCTTTTTTATATAAATAGAGACACAATTCAGATATTTTAGTTACAAACATTTAAAACCCAGATAAATATCTCCTCGTCTTCGCCACTTTTATTTCCTTTCTATTTCGTATAAGATACTTAATTTATTAGATCCGTTTTATATTATATTAGAATACAATTAGATTCCAATAAAATAATTCTTAGTAGTTGTAAATGGAATAAAAATGAACGCATAAATAAAGTAAGACCTGCGAAACGTTTACTCGTTACATATCATACTTTTGCCAGTCACATGTGACATATATACCGTTTATGCGGCAAATTTAACCCGTGTATTCTGTGTTTTCGTTCATATAATAATTGTCAACTGGTAACCAAAGTCAAAGTTTTATTTCTTTCCTTTCATTTTTCTATAGTCTCGAACTAGAGACAAAGTAGTTGTTGTTTCGAGGACTTCGTAACCAGAGACCGTGGGTTCCATTCCCATCGGTGCTAACTAGAAAATCGCATTTTCTGCCAATCAGGGAGCCTGAGTTCTATTCACATTAGGGCTAACTAGAAAATTTCATTTTCTGGTGTGCCTGAATCTTGGACTGGTGAAGGACTTCCACTGTGGATAATTACCATCATAACAACAAAGTTGTTCTGCCAATCAGAGGGCCTGAGTTCTATTCCTATTAGGGCTAACTAGAAAATTTCATTTTCTGGTGTGCCTGAATCTTAGACTGGTGAAGGACTTCCACTGTGGATAATTACCATCATAACAACAAAGTTGTTCTGCCAATCAGGGAGCCTGAGTTCTATTCCTATTAGGGCTAACTAGAAAATTTCATTTTCTGGTGTGCCTGAATCTTGGACTGGTGAAGGACATCCGCTGTGGATAATTACCATCATAACAACAAAGTTGTTCTGCCAATCTGAGGGCCTGGGTTCTATTCCCATCAAGGCTAACCGGAAAATAGCATTTTCTGGTGTGCCTGAATATTGGATTGGTGGAAGGCTTCCATTGGGGATAATTACCATCCTATCAGCAAAGAGGTCCTGCTAATCAGAGGGCCTCGGTTCTATTCCTATCAGAGATAACTAGAAAATTTAATTTCTGTGTGTTCCACTACAATATTGTGTATTCAAAAATCATTAACAGGTAATTTACTTCTTACCTGTTAAGCCCTGCCATCTTAAACTTAATTATCACTGTCACAAATCAACGGATAAGATACTAAAGATATAGTTTAACATGAATACATGTGTCTACATTAAACTATCACGGTCTAATAAAACTATATTAACATTGCAATAGCTGATAAGAATAGCAAATGCTAATATTTAAATAATGAAAGTTATAAAAAACGACTGTTTAGCCAGACATCAGTCATTGGATGTGTGTCAGTGAGTCCATTTGATGGATGTACCATTAAAACGTAGCCGGGAATAGAGTTAGATGCTGTTATCTTAATATATATTGCTATCTGTGAGTCTGCCTTTAACAATTATTTATTTTTCTTTCTGTTTAAGGTAACTTACGTATTTAAAGAGAAAGAAAATATCTTTATTTACACAATATATTTCAGTACATTTTATAATACCCTGTGATGTGTGGCATAACCTAGAGAATGGACCCAGCTCAGCATTTATGCTACACAGTCTGGAGACCATGTAGCGCTGATTTTCACCTGGATCCCTTGCCCAGTTGCCGCCACGAACGCAGCCCGATACAACTTAATCTATCCTTATATACAATAATAATATATACTAATTAAATATAATAATACTTAAACTAAAGACTATATTATATATTTCGGAGAATAAGAGAGAACGGGGAAGCATAAAGCACAGGGGCGTAGGGTTCTCCGCCGACATCGTTATTAATTGGATCCATTATTTAATTTCTTATTCTGTGGGCGTTCGTGGGTAATTTTGGTGCAATCAAACACTTTATTAATTAAATCGAGTTATAATGTTCAAACACTTAATGTTCCCGATATCAATTTACACAAACTTATTAACACTAATAGCTAGGAACGCGACAGTTTCAACAGTAGACTGCTCCGGTCGAGCGTTACTCGACAACTGCCGATAGACTCCCGCCGGCCTGCCACCATTGACTCTGTCCACGCCCATAGATGGCGCCAGCGTTCCACATATATATTGCCACATACATAAACATAAATAATTAAATATTTGATATATACACATTAACACTAGAATATATGGCTTATAGAAAAGCTCGGATACGTGATGTTGGAATTCTTTTTGTTTTTCAAGAAGAAATCGTTTCAGTAGTCTTTTGAAAGTAATTTTTGATTTCGTTTCTTCAATTGGAGGGGGGATATTATTCCAACATTTAGTGGCGGAGTAAGTGAATGAACCTCTGAAGGTGGCAGTATGGTGAAATGGTATTCAAAATTGACTGTGGCAACTTCGACGTTCAGTCTCACCGTCACCTGCCCAGTTTAATTTATTGAGAAGGTATAATGGTTTTCCCTGCTTTAAATCTCAAAGAGCAACCCAGCAAGATGTAATTTTCTTCTCAACCTTTTAATAAATGATAACGGTTCGAAAAAGGAGTAACGTGCGTTCTCGGAGGGATATTAAAACAAAATCGTGCACATGCATTTTGTACAAATTGAATTAGACATTTGGTTCTGCACAAAAGTCGAAGACCAGAGACGGCATCAGCATTAATTGAGTTTATTAGATGAAGATTAATACTGTATCCACCCGCAAAACTGTCGAATTATTATTGAAGATAAAACGGTTATAGTGAGCTATCATAAAGAGATAGATATATGCAATTGTAGACCTATTATAGAAGAATTGTTGTGTAATATATTTTTATGTTATACCTCTAATTAGGCAGCGTTTTCGATGAAAGCTCTCAAGCTTGGTTTTGTCGACGCTTCCAACAATTGTCTACATATTTCAAACAATTTACAAAAAATATTTAAAAATTATACACGCAGCAATTTCTCAAGAACCACTCTATCTATTGATATAAATATCATGAAAATCGGTTAAGTAGTTTTTGAGATAAACGCTTACAAACAGACGCAGCGGAGGACTTAGTTTTATCGCATTACATTACTAAATATTAATATAATTGTGAGTCAGATTTACAAGTAGTTTAGAGACATTGCCAAGAGAAATTTGGCTGAATTGTCCCTCGAAGCCTACTTGGCTCGCATACAATAAGGCTATAACATTCGGCTATTGTTGTCGGGCAATATAGCTGTCTGTTTACAGAGCTAATTTATTACGCTGGCTGGCGACAACGTATTACGAAATAGCTTTTTGTCGCAATTTTCATACATAAATTAAGTACTCTACAAATTATTGCGGCTTAAAATTTATATTTTTATAATAGGTGTTACCAGAAGTATCACTCGCGTAGTTTCCCATCCCGTGGGATTATAGTTTAGTCTTTAAAATCTGGCATGGCAATTCAAAAAAACGAATGATAACAAAATCAGGGGATACAGTTTAGTATTGTAGCTATATATATATCAGTCCTATATAAAATAAAATTACACCACTGGATAGCTAAAGGATCAAAGAATTTATTACGCTAAATAAGGACTGTGTCACACCACACGCGGTGGTGGGGAAAGTACTGTTACAAAACGTATTCACGTTCAACAAACGGCTGTGTCTATAACGCAGCTTTTTTTGATATTTCTGATACGTTAGCGTTTAAGAGTAATCTCAGTTAACTATAAGTGATGATACACTCTAAGATGGAAGCCCGCTAATTGGGTAAGAAGTAATACCTTCCGTCGTTTCTACACAGCGTCTGGAATGCAATTTCCTTTGCTTTTGTTGGTAGATTTGGCCACAACCGAAGCCTTCCAGTCTAATCAGACAAATAATATCAGTAAATAAATGAATGAGTGAGTTTATTAGTCTAAAACCATCATCGTATCATTGCTTTTCAAATGTAGCCGGCTTGGAGCAAAGCAAACAAACTACTGATGATTCAAAAAAGCATTTAGAGTCTATTTAAATATAGCGGGTTGCAATGGCACATTTTCGTCCTGTAGTGCCTTTACAATTTTTATCAAACCAGAATCGACATTTCGATAAAAATGACTTTAAAATAATATCAAATGAAGTTTGACATTGAATTAATCGAAATCTTTGAAACACGAACTATATTATAATTTAGACATGCATAAATCTGCGAAAATTAATAAAGTATTTTAAATAAATTAAGTTGTAATGTAGGACGAAATAAATACAAATTTCGATGACGCAGTAAAACTAAGTGGCGAGCATTTTGATATGTAAAAGAAGCGCGCATGCGTCGAGAATTTCAAGCATCCTCATTTATTTAATTGTGAAGCAATGTGTCACTTTCGTCACTCAAAATAACAACAAAATTACAAACTTTCGATACAGATATGATGGATAAAGATAAGAACTTGGTTTTATAAATCTGCATCAGCTTTAAATGCTTTGCAATTAACAAATTCAACGTCCAGAAGTTCTGTAACAATTTCAAAGCCTTAACAGTTTATGCTTCGCTTATTTCTACATACGTTTTCCACACGAACTATTTACTACTAACTGCTTTGATTATAATAAGTTAGTTTGCAATAATTTCCCTTTGAATCCATTAACTCTGAACATCCCATTATGGTCTTGTGGTTAAAACACATGTATTATTGTCAAAGTAGAAATTATGAGGGTATTATGATTTTTTTAAAGATAACTAAAGATATTACAATGCGTAATATCTCGTTTAAAAGGCCCTGTATGTATTCATTTAACGATTTCTCTGTAAAAAGTTCTATCTCCAAAACATTAGTTCAATTCAGGTCACAAAAACATACCAAAATGAAATAGGTAAAATTTACATCGCATTAAACTAAACTAATAAAAACATTTGCATACGCTTAATAAACATTATGTATAATGTATCATTTGTAAATATAATGTAGCTTTAGTATAACAATGTTTACAATGTTTTGCGTGTAAATACATTTACAGTGAGTCGATAAACTCATAAAACATTAGGAAAAATGAGAACACATTGCATGACTTACGTCTTAATAACCACCACCCGGGGCTAACCTGCTTACTGTATTAGAAACAACTATTATTTCTGGTGAATATACTTCAGGATTTTACTGCCTTTTTGCTGCTGTAATATTCATTAGTCAAGGTTATGACCCAATGGTTAAACACGCAGATTTGCATCTTCAAATCCACGGAAGAGACCACTAAAATATTTGTGTTTTTGTCACGTTTTCACAGAAAAATTAATCGACCGATTTCAAAAATATTTCTACCATTAGATAACTACATATTCACTAATTGATATAGGCTATAATACTTTCTTGAAAAAATAGGGTTCCCTAAGAAAAATGCATTAATGTAAACCAAGGTGTGAAAAAATTGGTTACGTAAAACCTGTCATCGCCTGTGCTGCGAAAACTATTGAAGATAGAATATAAAAATGTTTTACAATATTATAGAACGTATAAAAATCTATAAGAAAGTCTATGATATGATATATCTAACTATTGTAGTTATGCCACTGTAACAACTTTATTACCTTTTCAAGGTCAATAAAAGTTACGAGTAATCAAACTATATTTTTATACCTCTGTATTAATTTTTATCCTATTAAATAATATTTTATTAAAAACCGTTTCAATACCTGTAAAATAGTTTTTAAATGATTAAAATCGGACATTCCATTCAAAAAATATAACGAATTTATTAAAGAAAATTGCAGCGACCTTTCTAACTGGGCCTGCGACTGGTGAGTTAGCTAGTTACTCCAAGGATACCAATGATACAATTAATGGAGAGATTTAAAAATTCTTTCGTTACCTCCTTGATATCAAGAATTTCTATTTTGGAATTTGCTAATGTCAGACATTCTACTCATGAGGCCCATGGTGGGCCTCATTCGAAAGCTCAAAGTCAGACAGCGTGCGATGGAGAGGGCTATGCTTGGACTTTGTCTACGCGATCAAATCAGAAATCCGTAGAAGAACCAGAGTCACCGACATAGCCCTAAGAATCACTCAGCTGAAGTGCCAATTGGCGGGGCACATAGTCCGATGAACCGATAGACGTTGGGGTTTGAAGGTACTGTTATGGCGACCCCCCACACGGTGGACTGATGACATAAGGAGGGTCACAGGTAGCCGCTGGATCCAGGCACAAGATCGAGCACAGTGGGCATGATTAGGTGAGACTTATGTCCAGCAGTGGACGTCCATCGGTTGAAGTGAGTGAGTGAGGAACATTCTACGTAAATGTTGTTATGAATTTCATAATGTATTAGTCTGATTAGATTATGAATGTAAGTATTAGAAAACACACCAACTCATATTTATTGAATCACCATTTGCGTTTATACAATTTGGCATTACTTCTCTTAAAACAACTACTTTACGGGACACAGCTTGAAGGACTCTCTCATAAAATTGTTCCGCTTGTTAAAACTACCTCATATTGCGTAACATTTCGTAATATTGCACAGTGATTGTTGGTATTTTTAAGTGTTGCCATTATATTACTCAATAACTACCAACATCCATGTTGGGGAGGGAATCAGGATCTGGTAAATCCCTCAGGGTTCAATGGATTGTATGGGGTTCTTAGGGCTTCGTTCTTGATGGTTCGGATCTTCGATTGTTCGGGCGCTGGGTTGCGTGTTCCATTATCCGTTGTTCAGGCTTGGATCTTCGTTTTGAAGAGTTCTAGTTCAATAGTCGCGCTTAGTACTAGGATCTGCTCTCTTCGGGAGTCTAAGGCGAAATGTGCGAAATTTAGATGTTAGCCCTACTGGCTTTTACAACATACCCGAAGGAATGGGCTCTTGGGCTGCCACATTTGGAGTGCCTTGAAAAAGGCTCGCTCTCATGGGAAACGCCACTCCGCTTGGGACGACGTTATCATATCGGGAATGGGGGGGAGGAGGCTGTGAAATGGTTAAGAGCGCCCCCAGGAACGTGGATGGAGTCTCATGAACTTGTATGCGCTCTGGCACGTGTGCAAATACGACGCTGGCGTAATGGGGCGGATGCAAATTTTGTAAATTGTCACCTTGGTGACATACGAACTTTGGGGAAAGCCTACTGTACAACTCTCCTGCTCAGCACGTACATACTCCGCAACGAGTAGGAGAGAGGGTGATCGCAGATGCTGAGGTAGAAGAGGGAGGGGGTCCGCCGGTGGTTACCCAATCAGGATTAGTCACTAGGCTAGGTTCGGTGCTCCCATCAGCAATTATGTATAGTCTAACACAAGTGAGTATCTAATAAAAATCTACGTTGTACTCCAGTGGGGCAGTCTAAAGCAAATTCCTTTTTATTGGTGATCGAATTTGTTCTTTCTAAGTGTTTTTGTTGCCGTTGATAATTCTCTCTAATTCAAATTCCAGATGAAATCGCGGGGAGATTCTAGTTAATACATTGTCAGCTAGAATAGCAATCTCGAAAAAAGGTATTCACAAAGGACATTAAAGAAACGACTCTGTTTGTCTCCATCCATCAATGTTGTGAAGGCATTATTTCCGTTCCGAAATTATTTTCATTCACAGCTTCACTGGTTGAACGGTTAAATCTAGCAAAGGTAACGAGTTCGATTCCGGAGACAATTCTAGGTTATTTCTTTATTACTATTTCAACACGTAAGTAAATAAGTAGCAGCCCATTTGCCTCACTCTATTGAGTGGTAGATCTTCATAGTCGGTACCATCCGGGTCACTAGAGTGGAATGCAGTTAGGCAACCTCTAGTGATCTCACTCATGGATGGGGAGGGATCCGCTGGGTTTAAGTGGGTATTCGGTTATCAGTGAGTCCCACAATCCCGATGGAATTAAGCTTTCATCGGGGTGCGTAAAGGCATTTCCCAGCGCGAAAAAAAACGTCCCACTACTGGGCACAGGCCTCATCACTCCGAAGAGCGAGGGTTTTTAGAGCATAGACCCACCACGCTGCTCCAGTACGGATTGGCAGGCATGGTACACAAGTGCACTCTCTATTCCTTCACTCTCATAGTCCGATGCGACGAGAATCCGACACGACCGGAGAGAGATCAGGCGCAGGACCGACGGCTTGACGTGCTCTCCGAGGCACGGGGGTGGAACACACCGCCAACTTCCCAACTTCGAGCAAATATTGAGAAAATTCTTAAATAGAATACTAAATATCGATTTGAAATTGGCCCGACCCGGGACTCGAACCCAGGACCTCATGTCTGTAGTCGAACATGCTAAACACTAGACCAATGAGGTAGTCAGTTCAACACGTAACTGTCCTAAAATATAATAGGACAAGGATTAATACAGAGGTATGAATAATATGGTTCGTTTATTGTCCGCACTTTTAAAATGTAAAAAAATATTTATAGTGGCATAACTACAGTAGTTGGATATATGGTATAATGGACTTTATTGTAGATATTAATACGTGCTATAATATTGTAGAACATTTTTTTGTTCTATAATCAATAGTTTCATCAGAGCACGCGATGACAGAGTTTTTGTGACCAATTTTTTCAAACCTTGATTTACATTAGTGCATTTTTCTTAGGGATCTCTATTTTATTGAGAAAGTGATAAAGCCTATGTCACTCAGTAAAAACGCAGCTTTCTAATGGTGAAATAATTTTTGAAATCGGTCCAGTAGTTTTTATGTGAAAGCATTACAAACATACATACAAAAACACAAATGTTTCCTCTTTACTTTAGATAAGGATGAAGTTGTTATTTCAAACGCATTCAGTGAATTCTGGATTATAAAAAAAACACGCACCAAATTTATATGATTCATTCATTTGACCTAATATTTTGATTGACTGTAATTGAAGGAAACACTGAAAAGTTAAGTGTAAATGGCGTCGTTATTTCAAAATATTAAATTTACTCTTTTTCTGAAATATCTCCTTATAATATCAGTTTTATGCCAATGAAAGTCGCTTCAAAATGTTATATATGCCAAAGTAACTCTGTCTGTCCTTCACGCGAAAACTACTGAACCGATTTTAATGGAATTTGGTACACAGATAGTCTAGAGCCTGAGAAAGTACATAGGCAACTTATTAAAATGAAAAATTGTTGTAAAGGATGGAAATATCGTCATAATAGAGATAAATGCTTGGAATTTATATATAGGATAAGCAGCAGCCTATTAAAGTACCATTTTTGGACATTGACCTCCTTGCTCATAGGATTTCAAAGCATTGACCCACCACACTGCTTCACTACGGTAAGTTTATCTTTATAAAAATGATAATTTACGTATCTACAAATCCCAGGACCTATTCTGAAGTATATTTAGCCTGCTAACCTGCAATGAAGCAACGTGGAGGGTCTATTGCCTAAAAACCGTCTCTCCTATTAATGAGGAGAGCTGTGCCCAGCTTTCAGACGTTAATAGGTCCCTACTTAGCTTTCCTTTATATATTCTATAATGGCTTCAGGATTATCTAAGTTTCACAAAGAGAATTTAGTAATGCCTACCCAGGATTCGAAGCTATGAGTCTATAACGTACCTAACCATTTCACCATCTCGTGGATTATTCCATTAAAACGTAGACTTTAAATGGTATACACGAGTAGGCACTAAAACAGGTCTCGATCTGGTTCTGACGTATAAATAGAAAATCGATAAGCGCTTGGCGCTTGCAAAAATTTCAATAGACGTTCCTGTAGGTAACTGCGAGTCAGGTATTTTTAAATATCTCTATTCAATATCTTCGCTTTATGTCCCAAATAGGATATAGGTATTCAAAAATATACCAAAAAGGATGTATTTATTACCTAAGCGCTGTTGATCATGAAATTATCTGCAATTATTAAAAGAAAGCTAATTTGAACTCATATTGTAATCTCAAGTGCTTAGTCGGATAAAAAGCTTCGAAAAAGTTCATAAAATCCTTACATATCCTCGTATATAATAAAACCCCTGCCGCGTCTGTTTGTCTGTCTATTCGCAACAAAATAAACAATTAATAAACTAAAGAGCAATTAAATTTTTTCACGCTGGGAAATGTCTTTACGTATCCGTTCAAAAAAATAGTAAAGCCTGAATATCTACTAAAACCCAGCTTTACCCTCCTCATCCTTTAATGGAGCACGTGAGAATCAGTAGACGTAATCTACTCTGGTACTTCGGAATACTCCCGCTGGAAACCAAGGAAGGAGGCAAGTCTCCTCTCTGCCTCTTGCCCCGGCGAAGAGGAGAGGTGCTCCTATCTATAGAGTCCTCCCTCTGCCTCTTTCAGCGAAATAACAGTTTCGCAGAAGGAAGCCGACAGAGTACTGATCGAAAAGTTAAGTCAAGACCTCGATTTATCCTCACCAGAAGCATAGAATCATTAGGAATCATGGATCTCTTTCCTACCGTCTGGTGCATATCCTTCGGCAAGTGTCTGCATCAGACCCGTCTGTCATGAGTGTGGTGCCACTGTAGATACGATGCAACATATGCTGGCATGTCTTATTGTCGCTGTTCGGAGGAGACCTCTCGCTAAAGGTGGCAAGTGCCCTCCCTCTCCGTCGAAGGGGACTAGGTGGCAAAAGGCGCAGGTATGCGTTTCACTATTCCCCACAGTAAACTGTAGACTGTTATAGTCGCCATCATCCAAGTCGCTAGACAGGAATGCGAAATGGGACTAGTGGTCTCATTCCAGGATGAGATACGCTGGGTTTTAGTGGATATTCTGATTACTCAGCGAGTCCCACATTTCCGATTGGAAGAATTTCTTCTTGCGGGGTGCGTAAAAAGATAACCCAGCGACAAAAAAAGAAAGAAGCCACTATCCTCTACTCCCATTCGCCAGTGAGCATTGCGCCAATTATACTCTCCAACGAAGCGTCCCCAAAGACCAATGACGTCAAAAGATGCTGCACTGAATCGATAGATGCATCACTGTTACCACCTCTCGATACGAGATGCTATGTGGAACCCATGATAGGTACAAAACCTCTTACCAGGTTGGCAATCTCTATCACTATTATGACTCACAATGGCACGAGTCAAACTCTGAATTAGGTTTTTCCTTTTTTTTGTATTAAGTTCGTTTATAAAATAGGCAAGTAGCAGTATTTTGACATCCCCCTGCTGGATATAGACCTCCTTATTTATAGGGGAGAGTGTTTCAAAATATATACCCACCACACTATTCCACTGCTAGTTACATAAGCACTGACAGACTTTACTCACTTCTATTACATCTGAAGGTAAAATATGGTAGCGTATTAACGTCCCACGGCTGGGATTAGGCCACCTCACTCATAGATAATGTTTTAGAATATAAACTCACCACACTGTTCAACTACTAATTACATAAATACTCAGACTTTACTAGCTTCCATTACGTTTGAAGATAAGATAAAGTAGAGTTTTAACATCCCACAGCTGGACAGAGACCTCTTAGCTAATAGAAGAGAGTGTTTTAGAGTGTAATACCACCACACTATTCAGCAACGAGTTACATAAACACTGTTGGATATAGGCTTCCTCATTCATAGAAGAAAGGATTGTTAGAGGTTAGACCCACTTTGAACCACTGCAAGGTTACAGACTACATCCCACAGAATTACTTCAGGGGAACGCAGGTTTCCTCACGATTATAAGGTAAGGTAAGTAGCAGCCCATTAACGTCCCACTGCTGGGCACAGGCCTCCTCGCTCATATGAGAGAGGGTTTTTAGAGCATAGACGCCCCACGCTGCTCCACTGCTGATTGGCAGGCATAGTACACAAGTGCACTCTCTATTCCTTCACTCTCATAGTCCGACATGACGGCAATCCGACACGACCGGAGAGAGAGATCAGGCGCAGGACCGACGGCTTAACGTGCTCTCCGAGGCACGGGGGTGAATCACACCGCCAACTTCCCAACTTCGGGCAAATATTGAGAAAATCTTAATAGAAAACTCAATATCGATTT
>JACTOM010000870.1:881352-935350 GCA_015832385.1 Elymnias hypermnestra | reverse complement strand
CAGGCGCAGGACCGACGGCTTAACGTGCTCTCCGAGGCACGGGGGTGGATCACACCGCCGACTTCCCAACTTCGGGATAATATTGAGAAAATCTTAATAGAAAACTCAATATCTATTTTTGAATTGGCCCGACCCGGGACTCGAACCCAGGACCTCATGTCTGTAGTCGAACATGCTAACCACTAGACCAATGAGGCAGACAGTTTATTGTAATCAAGCTAAAATTTACTGGACCGATTTAAAAATGTATTACTTAAATATATATTCGTCGTAAAGTAAACACGGTATATTGATTAGATTATGAATGGAAGTGTGTATCTAATAATATGAAATGTTAACACTGCCACGATATCGGCATCTACGCGGGTGAAACCGCAGGGTATTGCTAGTTATCAATAAAAAAAGCTATATAAAATTGCGCAACATGAAGCTTTTGAAGTGGTGAAATGAAATGAAGTGTTCTCGACGCCCGTTAATCTGAACAAGCTCTCCAGTGGTGCTTGATTACGATCAGAGATTTTGCTTGATAGCTGAGTTTTGAACTTTGTATTAAAACCTGTTGCATTTTATTAAGGACTAACTGTACCGCGCAACTTTGTCCGAAACCTCTTAATATTTAGTGCAATAGTCTGTGGAATGCTGGCGCCATCTATCTATCAGCGTGGGAAAGAGTCCATTATGACAATCCGGCGCGCGTCTCTCTAGTTGTTGAGTGACCGCCCGCCGGTGTGGTCAACTATTGAAACTGTTGCGTTAGTAGTTATTGTGTAATGTGTTCGTTTAAAATGCTATCGGGAATATTAATTGATTGAATATTATAATCTGAGTTAAATAATAAAGTGTTTAATTGCACCAACATTACCCACCAACGTCCACAGTATGGAAATTGAATTATGGATGCCATTTATGACGATGTCGGCGGAGAACCCTACACCCCAAAGTTTTATGCTCTTTTTCTCTTATTCTCCGATATATAATAAATAGAGTTAAATATAGTCATTGGTCTAGTGGTTAGCATGTTCGACTACAGACATGAGGTCCTGGGTTCGAGTCCCGGGTCGGGCCAATTCAAAAATCGATATTGAGTTTTCTATTAGGATTTTCTCAATATTTATCCGAAGTTGGGGAGTTGGCGGTGTAATTCACCCCCGTGCCTCGGAGAGCACGTTAAGCCGTCGGTCCTGCGCCTGATCTCTCTCCGGTCGTGTCGGATTCCCGTCACATCGGACTATGAGAGTGAAGGAATAGAGAGTGCACTTGTGTACTATGCCTGCCAATCCGCAGTGGAGCAGCGTGGTGGGTCTATGCTCTAAAAACCCTCGCTCCTCGGAGTGAGGAGGCCTGTGCCCAGCAGTGGGACGTTAATGGGCTGCTACTTACTTTTTTTTACTTTTGTAGTCGCTTGCTGCGCCCTGCATGGACGTTTATTGCGATTGCCCAGCGGGTCGATTATTAAAGACTACCAGTATTATGATTTTTATGATCTTTTGTTTATTAAGACTCTGGTGTGGAGTCATGTTGCGCTAAACTTTGAGATAGTGAAAAAAGTCCGTCATGTATTTATAGGCCCATACCTAAAAATTAAAAGCTTACCTCAAGGATTTCACGTCACTTATATAATCAGAAACATAGAGAATCAAAAATATACACTCACAGTTTGAAAAATAACACAAAAACTTTAACGACCTTCAACGCTACATACGTTATGGTCACTGTGTAACTGATTCATTTTTTGTTTCTTCTATTGTCTTGTATAATCTCTACGCATATTCTGTTACAACAGTTACCTATAAACGAAATAGATAATACATAACTTAAAAAGAAGGAGATGCTTATATTTCTGATTGCCGGAGTTAAAACAGAACTCTCGTATCATGTCAACCAGTGGTTGACACGGGTGATACAATTCATCGAAATCCTCTTAAGTCGATTTTTGCTCGTGCCCTTTCAAGTTCGACTAGCAGAAGTTGTGTATAAGTGTAATAGTATGAGAGACAGGGAAGCTAAATTTGTAGTTACTAGAGCGTCGTGGAATTACGTCACTTTTGTGAAGATGAGATTCCAAAACAACAAAAAATTATGAAAAGTTTTCCATTTTAGTAGGAGGAAGAGTGTGTAGAAGTTTAAAAAAAACAGTTATACTGTACCGCGTCAGAAATTCATAGGGTATACACATTAATCTGACGAATAATTAGTGGAAGTGGCTATAAGAGGTATTAAATAAAATAAAATAATTTGAGCGTGTCAGATATAATAATGGTTTATATTTGGTAGGAGTATATCACGGTTCATCCCCATTTGTTATATTACAAAAAAAAACAATACGTGCAATATATCAATTACAATGTCACGTTTTCTTATGAGATAACTCCTAAGAAATCAGTTCTCACATTACCGTCGCAATATATTATTATAAAGAGTTAAACGCAATTTTAAATAATATACTCGAATCACTGTTGGTTTTGTCTCCACGTAGTTTTAAGAAATATGTTAAAATCGTTCTAATACACTGATGTTGAAACTGGCAAAATGGTGTTTTGCTCATTTTTATAGTATTTCATACGACATACTGTTATAAAGTATAGCAGCGGACATTGAAACTATATTTATTTTACAAAATAGAGCAATACGTGCCATATATCCATAAGGATCTCGTGATTTTCTAAAAGATAAATTCAAAGAAACATCGATTCTCACAGTACCGTCGCAATATATATTGAATAATATCTTATATATCAGTGATAATATTCAAAGTAAAAAAAGTGAAGTATACAATTTTAATTCAAGAAATAAAAACAAATTTGTAATTTCATATTTGACGGGTTCAGAAATCATTTGACGAGTTGAGCATACGCATTTTTAATAAAATACCCGAATCACTTAAAAACGTCTTATTACAAAAAGCATATTATAATATTGAAGATTAGTTAAGTGACAAAGCTTGCACATGAATGAAACACATTGTAACGCACAAAAAATATATTTAAAGGAGTAACCATTGAGTTTCTTGCCGGTTTCTTCTCACCACAATCAACTTTCTGAACCAGTGGTAGACAGACAGACTACTGACGATTCAAAGGTGTTTTTTGAGCCAACTTTATATTAACAGGGTATTTTGATTTTCTTAACGCGCAAAATCCTCTGTTAGGCTCCTGTACTATAGTGTTCTGTCGGCACGGGCACGGGTCGGCGAGGCGTGCTACCCGCGCCTGCGCCTGCACTGCTCACTCGCTAACCCGTGCCCGTGCTTGCAGGATGCACGCGGTGGGCCTGCACTCAGCGCTCGCCATCCGCCGCGAGCGCAAGCGCCGTGCCGAGCAGCAGCGCGCACGCGAGCGCCGCTACTCGCTCCAGTCCACCGAGTCCGGCGTCACCTCGCCCCACTGCTCCACCGGCAGCCTCGAGCACCGCCGCTTCAAAAACTCACACGCCACCGACAATGAAGTCGTCTCCTCAGTCGGCATGCTCCATCTCGGAGTCGTCTTCCTAGTCCTAGGCGTCTTCTTAGTAGCATCTGGATGGCTTCCCGACGACGTTACCTCATGGAGCAGCATCGGCTCAGTCAGCTGGTTCAACGAACTGGTATGCTCTGGACTTTTTGCACTCGGCGTCGGCATATTCCTAATAATACTGCACAAGTACTTGACTAAGAGCGAGGAAGACGCTTTGGAGGATTATGTGCAACGCCAATTGACCAGGTCGAGATCGGGACATAGGTTGGAGAGAGATGCAGAGACGGGTGGCATGAGAACTAAAGGTGCTCGACGAGCTCGAGCTACCGAAGTATTACCAGAAACCATTACGGAAACTTATATTGAACCTCCTCCGGATAGAGTTCACGGGTTCGTCAACGCATTAGCTCTAAATGGTGACGCAATGAGAGAGTCGCCTTTAGAACAAATTGTAGAGGAAGAGATGTCTATAGCGTCAGAAAGCGAGAGAAGATTAGGAAAATTCAACAAGGATACGTACTCAACGCCCTCTGTGGCTCCTAGTCTTAGCCCAGGATCACCTTCGGACACGAAGGAGCTGCTGTCTGATGGACGCTACATGATAATGTCAAAAATGTGAACGTCGTTTGACAGTTCATTGATACCCTATATCTTGCTTCTCTATGGACTTGTCTTTGATTTTATCGGTAACCATATAATTTCACGTTAACTTCTTCGATGAAAAATAGTCTAGTATTGTATGGATACAAAAAAAATGGCTTATTTTCATCTGAAGCTTCTGAACGCAGTCTCCAACGAGAATTAGAATATCCGGCATCAATGAAATGTCAAATGTAGGAGAAAATATTACCATGCGTTGAAGGTATTTCTTAATCAGAGGTAACTGCGTGACTTTAGTATATTCTCGAAGCTTTTTTGGTGTTAAATTTTAAAATATTACCTTCGCCACCGCCACACAAAACGAGCTTAAAGCTTTATGGGTTCGATGTAGTTATTTAAAAGCTTATGTTTCACTTTACAGAAGGACCAAGTCACGATAGAGTTTAGCAGTAAGTCGTATTGTTAAATCACTTAATGATTACAGTCGTAAATGACTCGATATTGGATTGAAATTCAAAATTAACCTCATTTTCACTATATTTTCAGTCTTCAATATCAATCAATCGTTTTCGTTGTTAACTTAAGACTGATTTATTGGCTATAAACTACATTCCGTAGTATTAATAAAAGTTAACACTTACCAACTAAATTTAATAATAAAAACCCGAAGGTTACATTATTTAATCTTGATTTGGTTTCCAATTTAAACAGTTGTGCCAAATTTGCTTTTTTTTTTAACTGATACCGAAAATTTTATTATGATACTAAAAAGGCTTCTATTCGTAAACATTTTGACATCAATTTACAAGAATATTACTATTTTTTCAACGAGAATCTTGAAATATTTGTTAAAATTTATCTACAAGGTTAGTAAAAAAGGGGTTAAGTATGGTTTAGGACTTTTTAGTTGCTGACTACTGTTATTGAGTTGACTTGATTTAAGAATACCACGTCCCCAAAGAATATAATGAAATATCAGCAATATATAAAACTGCATTAACGAGTATATACCACGATAGCATTTATATATTTTGTTCACTTTTCGACCCAGTAACATGAATCGTGGTCACAATAGTCACAACGTATTTGGGTCGAAATATCAACAAAATATATAATTGCTATCATCGAAGGTAGTCGTTTATTTAGTTTAAATATGTCATTAAACCACAAAAATTAAAATTTTAAACTATGAGCAACAATATGTTGCTCTTTGTTGAAATTCTTTGTTTAATTGATATAAATATAACTTTAAGTACTTATTTTAAAAGATCTCAGAAATAACTATTACTATGATATACCTTATTATTTCGTTTACGGCTGTGAAAAACATATTTTAAGGATAATTTCTAGTTTACTTTTAAGTATGAAAATGAAACACGGTTTAAAATAAACAATATTTCTGTTTTCAACTATTTCCACTGAGAAAAATCATGGTAAATTAATATCAAATAACACTAACATACATATTAAAATAAAATTTAAGTCTTATCACCACAAGCTTAGCTTCGCAATGCTTAATTTAATATAAATGATTGTGATAATTTTTACTTCTAACTCTAATGCTTTATTTTACTAATATATAATGAGTCTCTTGTTTTAGATAAAATATTTCTCAAGATAATTGACGCACAAATTTTAATATAATAAATTACATTTGCATATAAATGACGCTGCTTTGAATATGATTACTTTGACTCAATTCTGTGTTAAAAATTCTTCTTGTGTATTTTTAAAAATATTTCACTATGATACTTCTATATAATTTTTATAACTGTAAATAAAACTACAAGATTTTTATTTTCATATTCTATACAAAATATACTATACCTAAAATCTTTGCACAAAAAAAAGACGACATTTAAAACCTTAATATTTTTATTTTAATGTTGACAATTCACGATTTGCAAAATAATTATTCTTACATTTATATATATTTAAAGTATATATTTACCTTATTCTGCTAGTTTTTTTTGAGAGAAACAAATTAAAAAAACGTAAGTAAAAAACTCCATAAAAATTTTCGACACGAAACTATCGATCGCCTCTCTGATTGATCTTGGGAAATATATTATCTGCTTTTGGTATTCTTAAACTACTAATAAATTAGCTACGTAATATTTACCTTTATATCTTAATACTAAAATACTATTAAGACTTTAATCTGTTAGTTAATATTGGAAAAAGTTAATTTGTCGTGTTACTTTTTCCAATATTTTCTTAGATCTGTACATTTATATAATTATTGCCTCTATTTTTAGTCACTGCTAGCTTGTACATATTGTGGTATAAGAAAAGTAAGGCGTTAGCGATGATTTTATCGGTTTTTAATTTAATTCATTTAATTAAATGGGAGTTACTTAATATTTTTAGGCTCCACTCATGCAACACCTTGTATATATTTCTGTATAAATCTTAACTTTTAATTAAAAGACATAAGCATTTTTTTGCATATGACATAAGCATTTAGAAAGAACCTACTTTATTTTCAAAATTCAATAGTGATTTACTATTCATTTAATTATATTGGAATTACATAGTTTTCAAACGTTTCTTTAGACCATATTTACATACCAGCTTGTATATTTTTCTGTATAAAATTCTTTAACGTTTAATTAAAGGATATAATTTATTTTTCCATATTGGCAAAGTTCATTGAAATATATACACAATCCATACAGTGTCAGAGCCATGGGTTTTGTATATGTTATGCTTATTATGTTTTCTTTTTGTATCCATTAAAATACGTTATATTTACACTCAAATCTTATTCATTTCTATTAATTTAGTTAGATAGAAGTTACTTTATACTCAAAATTCAATGGTGATTCTATTAAACTATTCAGTTAATTATATTGGAATTACTTAGTTTTTAAACATTTCCTGTGACCATATTTATATACAAGCTTGTATATTTTTCTGTATAAACTTCTTTAACATTTAATTAAAGGATATAAACAGTTTATTCCATATTGGTAAACTTCATTGAAATATAACCACAATCTATACAGTGTTAAAGTCATAAACAACATTTATGTAATAAAATAGTGCTTGTTAACAGCAGATTTCTGGTCAAAGGAGTCCTTTTTCTCTAAGAGATTTGAGTTCCGCAAAAATATATACAAGGTTATTAGTTAAAGTCCCTGTAACTTCACTTTTTCCTTCTTCTCCAATGAATGTTATTTTAATTCATCGTTTATTTATGGTAACTGATCTCATATTGGGCTGTAAAGTGAAATTCATATCATTGTAACAAGTTTCAAATCAAAATGTATAAAAAACTTCACTCCCGTTTAATTAACATGGATTGACGAAAGAAATTTTCCTAAGTGTAAGCGCTGAAAAACATTTCTTACGTTCTTTCTTTTGAAAACCCCAATTTTCTCAAATAATTCTTAAATGTAAGAATAGAATTTCCATTGAATGTGGGTCTGAGAAGTTATTAATGGATATTACATTCGAAATGTACGCGGAATTTTATTTCTGATGTGCCATATGAGATATCGGGGAGATTTGAGATTGGATAAGAGATTGGCTACTTATATCTTATGCAGTCAGCGCCAGAAATGTTAGCTTAGCCAAATTAAAATAGATTAAATTTTAATTCTTATCATATTTCTCAAAGCATTAATATATTTCAAGTTTCTTTAAACATATATGTTAATTTAAATGTTAATAAACAATTTGTTAAATGTATTTAACAACAAAACGAGTTATATTTTTCATTTTTGATGTTCAAAAGAAATTGTTACATATGTTGAAATGTTATTTCTCTGGCTATATTACGTGTGTTGAAGTGTTATGTTATTTTATTTCAAAAGAGTTTATTTAAATATGAAATAAACTTTTAAGTTCATCTATTATAAATGTCGTTTTGTTGTTAACACATTAAACAAAACAACTAATTGTACTTTTTTTATCTTTTCTGCTTAACGTGAATTATTAAATATGTTGTTATGTTATTTCTCTGGATATATTACGTATGTTGAAGTGTTATGTTATATCTCTACAAAAAAAGGTTATTTCGTTTTGTTCGTCAATTCAATTTAACAACAAAACGAGTTGCATGTTTTATTTTTGCTGTTTAAAATAAATGTAATCTCTTCATAAATGATGATGTATGTTGTAGATGAATTTAAAAGTTTATTTCAATGCATGCAATTCATCTATTATGCACATCGTTTTATTGTTAAATGCGTTATTATTTATATTACAATTAATAACGATATATTTTTGTGGTAAAATTATAAGTTTTTATTAACTTTTCTAACTTTATAATAACTTATCGTTTACGTTTAAGAAACGTCTAGCTTTTTTATAGAAAATCAAGCCTCAATTAAACATGATAATTAATTATATTACGCTGACTGTAAAATTTATGCCTCTTTAACATAATTATAAAATAATTAATGCACTTAATTTAATAAATAGCGTGAAATAGTTAATGCACATATTAATTACGGAATTTCTCGTGCCTATACTTTTATATTTAGGTATTTTTGATAGTATATTTAAGATCACGTGTAAATATATCACGCGTTTTTTCTATATTTGATCATTTGTAATAAGGAAACGCCTTCGTAATTCTAAAATACTTATCTGTACTTTTAAAAATGTTAATTAAATATACATACTTGGCCGTATACTTATAAAATGAAATTGAAAGTTGAACGTCAATCGTATATAGTAATTAAGTAAAGTCTAACACTAAATGAAACTTTTAACTCCTTATAAGAGGGTAAATCGTTGCGTTACGTAACAATTCTGTCTGGCTTCCCTTTCTCTCACGCGCTAGACAGGTTCTTTCTATCCCACTCTAACCCAGCGCTAACAGAGCTAGCCTTATTGCGGACAGACGCTTCCCTTTCTCTCTACTCAGTGTTTAGTGTGCGATAGACATATACCATTTGAGCAAATCAAATCAAGTCAAAATACTTTTTATTCCAGTAGACTGAAAAAGCACTTTTGAATCGTTAGTAGTCTGTCCTGTGGTAATAAATCTACCAACGGATCGGAAAGTTGATTGCGCGAGAAGAAACTGGCAAGAAACTCAACGGTTACATTGTTTTTGAACGTTACAATGTGTTTAGCTTTCATGTGAATCTGGAATCGAGTCCTAACATCTTTGTCACTTGAATAATCTACAACATACATCTAATAGGACATATTTCGTTAAACTATGTGGAAATGCGTATGCTCAACCCGACAAATGATTTCAGAACCTTCTTCACAAGTTTTAAAAACAAACTTATATTAAAATTGTATATTTAGATCCATTTGCTGTATACATAAATGTTATCACGGATACATAAAATGTTCAATATATAATGCAACTTGTAAACTTTCCTTTCCTTACATTATCATATTAATATACATGAAATTTAAATAATAACTCGAGCTTTTCTCAAGTCAAACAGTTTCAATATTAAATCACCTGTGTCGGGCATCCCGAGTCGCACACGTTTATTTTTTTTATTTTTTAATTCTACGGTTAATTAAACCTATTGTTATATACAATGTGGATGAATACGACGGATGGCTATAACAAGAACGGCGATGGACAAGATGAAGAAAATATGGAGGAATCGGAACATCACAAAGACCACGAAATCTAAACTCGTGAGGACTCTTATCTTCCCCATATTTCTATACGCTGCTGAGACGTGGACACTGCGAGATGTGGAAAGGCAGAAAATAGATGCTCTAGAAATGTGGTGCTGGAGAAGAATGCTTGGAGTTTCGTGGACCGAGTTTCGAACAAACGTCTCGATACTTCAAGAACTCGGCATCAAACAGCGTCTATTCTCACTAGTACAATCTCGCATTCTGACATTCTTCGGACACGTTTCTCGGCGTGACAACCAGTCCATCGAACGCCTCGTCGTTCAAGGAAAAGTGGAAGGCATCAGACCGCGTGGGAGGTCACCCACTCGATGGACCGACCAAATCAAATCTGTACTGGGAGGTTCATTGAACGAATGCAGTAGCATGACCTCGAACAGGGAAAAATGGCGAGCGGTAGTCATGCGCATAACATCTCCCACTCCGTTACTTCATGACGATCACGACCGCTCTGTCAAGAGCGAAACGAATAAGAAGAAGAGAAGTATATACAATGTAAATGTGTATATTACTGGGAATTATTTTGTGGATTCCTATAATGTAGTTTTCTTTACAACTAATTACAATTAATTACGATTGACGTTTTAACTTACAAAACAATGTTAATTTTATATAAAATACTCATAACTAGGTGTGTGCGAATAATTCCAACTAACGAATTAATCGTTCCGAATCGAAAAACTCGAATCTCCTCCGAATTATTCGTAAACTATCAAATTATTATAGAATTTTCGAGTATTTTCAATTAAGAGTTTCAAATTTTCGATATTCAAACATAAATTTAACAGAATATATTGATTTTATTCAAACCATGAAATATATTTACGCAAATACAGTAATTATTATAGATTTTTATTTTATAGAGAATGAAATAATAGAACATATATCGTAGCGAATACATTTGAATATCAGCTACAAATATTTGTTTAAAAATAATAAATACAATACTGAAGAAGGTGGTAATGAAGTTCGTTTATTAAATATAATATCACCACCGGTGGAAACTAATCTTTCACTTTCAGCTGAAGTACAAGGTATTCTTAAATAATTAAGAAAAGTATTCGTATGGTGAATATTTCGATACACGATTTAAATTTAAATAGAAACAAATTAAAATCCAGAGATATTTCATTTATTCGCGAATTATTCGAATCACTCGATTTTTTTCGTACCATTCGTGGATTTTCGAATAATCGATTCAACTCGAACTATATTCGCACACCCCTAATTATAACATGACAGTTGATAAGCCATCTGTCATCATAACTCATGAGTACAGATTAACAAACGGGGTGTTTGAAAAGCAATATATATACAGGCATGCTTACGCAAATAGCTTGTAAGTCGACATTTTTAAAATTCGCACACAATATACATGTTTCACGATAATCGGACAAGTCCAAATTGGCGAAAACCTTACTTTACCTCGGAAGGTAACTCTTTAACTAAAAAAGTCCAGCGTTTTATAGCCAAACAAGAATTTCAACCTGAATTTAATGGTCAATAGGCTCTTAAAGTTCACGATTATTTCCCTAAAAAATTATCAAACATACCCTGAGAGAATTAAACTGGCCTATTAGAAGCGTCACAAAATATAATAAACTGGATATTTGCAGTATTCCTTAAAACAAGATTGCGAAATCAGAGCAATTATACGAGATTTTCACGAAAAAGCTGGATTTTAATAGTCATAAACGTAATTGCGAAAACCTGAACGGCTTTACGTAATTTTCCTAAAATAAGTTAATTTTTGCCATAGTCCCAAACCTTGATTACGAAAATCTAAACGATTTTACGCAATTACCCTAAAATAACTTGATTTTTGCGACAGTTCCAAAACGTTACTGCAAATATCTGAGCACATATTTGTGACTTTCCTAAAATAAGTAAAAATCTGAGCGGTTTTTTGTGATTTCCCTAAAATAACTAAAAATCTGAGCGGTTATTTGTGACTTCACTAAACAAGTAAAAATTGGAGCGATTATTTGTGACTTCCCTAAAACAAGTAAAAATCTCAGCGATTATTTATAACTACCCTAAAACAAGTAAAAATCTGAGCGTTTTTTGTGACTTCCCTAAAACAAGTAAAAATCGGAGCGATTATTTATAACTACCCTAAAACAAGTAAAAATCTGAGTGATTAGTTATATATACTCTAAAACATGTAAAAATCTGAGCGTTTTTTGTGACTTCCCTAAAACAAGTAAAAATCTGAGCGATTATTTATAGCTACCCTAAAACAAGTAAAAATCAGAGCGGTTTTGTGTGACTTCCCTAAAGCAAGTAAAAATCTTAGCGATAATTTGGGACTTCCCTAAAACAAGTAAAAATCTGAGCGATTATTTGCGATGTTCCTAAAATAAGCAGGATATTTTGCAATTATCCGAAATCATAATTATTACAAAATATGGAGTTGTATTCGATTGGGACATAATAGGCCTACATTTTTGAGGTAGTCCCAAAACATAAATTCAGAGTCAGAGAAGAAGATGACCTCAAAGAGAAAACGACCTTGTAACCAATCTCACTGCAGACCATAACTGACGATGTTTAATAGGGTGAGTTCATCACCAAACAGTTATAAAAGATGCTACTCGTTATAAGCTGCCTGCCACAACACATCATGCTATATCAATAAGAACACCACACTCGTGGCAGGCAGGTGATTCTGGCAACAGTGCCCTTTCAGAAGCTGCACCAGCTTAAACAGGAAGGATCCAAGCCCTGGATAAACACAAATTACAGGGTGAAAGGAATGCTTTCGGGGAAAATTGCGAGCAGTTCTTCGCGATTTATCTAAAGAACCTGGATTTTTGTAGTTATAATTGGTCGGAACTTTAAGGAAATCTGTCTCAAATTACATATTTCGATCCATCGTAGGCTTAGACTTGTTCGATTACCCTGCGACAAATATAAGCACAAGAAATGAATTTATATATAGAAAGATTCGTAGCGGTTTCCTTTTTAAATTTGTTTTTTTTTTAACAGTTTTGGTGTCGTGTCGCTCAACGGTGTTAGTTGTGAATTTTTTACGCAATTTCGATGTCGTGAAGAGTTTTTATAAACGCTTTTGCGCCTTTTTTAAACAAATCTATGCGTGTCGTGCGCACCTTAATGTATTTGACGAGGTTCGTTGATTTCTACAAATCTACATGTCTTAAATTCAAAGATAACTTCTTGCTTAGGCCAATTTTTATTGCTGACAGGTTAGCAAATCAAATCAAACTATTCTTTATTCAAGTAGGCTCAAAAAGCACTTTTGAATCGTCATTAGTCTGTCCGTTGGTAACAAGTCTACCAACGGTTACTCTTTTGAAGATAGTTTTGTATGCCAAAATGTGTAATATTTTGCTTTTGTGAGCAACTGCAATTAAGTCCAAACATTTCTATCGCTTAAAAAATCTTCAAAATTATAATATGCCTTTTGGAAAAGGATGTTTTTGACATATTTCTTTAAATTATGTGGAGGCAAATCTAAAACTGATTGAGGTATCTTATTAAAAATGCGTATGCTCAACCCGACAAATGATTTCTGAACCTTCTTCACTCTAAAATATGGAATTACAAGTTTGTTTATCACAAGTTATAGCATTTGACTCGTAATCTAAGAATGAAATCGCGATAAAAGGAGATTTACCTTTGGTAGTCTCTACACAGATTTTTGCTGGATTCTTTAGCACATGTACTGGTTTCAATTCCCTATAAGGAAAACTATGCTCATATTCATCCGGATTACAAGCAAACACTTTATAATACACAAACAAAACACAAAGTCACATTGCCCTATACAATTAATTACTTATTAGACAGCACTATTTATCTTAAAACAACTACTTCACGAAACACAACTCGAAAGACTATCCTCACAAAATTATTCCGTTCGTAAAAGTTACCTCGTATCCCCATAACATTTCGTAATATTGTACAATAATTTTTTTTGGTATTTTTAAGCGTTGCCAATATATTACTCAATAACTTTTCAGAGCTATCAGTGATGTCACTGATATTATCGTTGT
Organism: Elymnias hypermnestra; assembly: GCA_015832385.1. Taxonomy (NCBI): domain Eukaryota; kingdom Metazoa; phylum Arthropoda; class Insecta; order Lepidoptera; family Nymphalidae; genus Elymnias; species Elymnias hypermnestra. The sequence continues at coordinate 921,663 of JACTOM010000870.1, read as the reverse complement.
AGTATTTGTTTATATACTATATTTCACTTTAAAAGACATCCAATAAAATAAAAAAAAAACAACAGACTATCTCATCGCTTTATAACGATTTATTTGAACACTATTATGTGTATATAATAATATTATTTATATTATTACCTTAATGTTTTATTAAATGAAACAAAAAAAACTTCAGTTATCTTCTTATTTCTTTTCTTAAAGACTTAACGAAAGTTTGACAAGTGGGAATGATAAGAGAAAGCGAAATTTTTATTTGTTGTTGTTTAAAACCTTCCTTAGACTTCCACAAATGATTAAAAACCCAAATCAGTCAAGCCGATCTCGAGTTTTAGCGAAACTAACAAACAGAAATTGATTTTTAAAGATTTGACGGTATACAAATAAATTATGTAGAAATCAACGAATCATTTAAGACATTCCATATAACTTATTGTGATGTTTGTTTCGGTAGTTAAAAACATTTATATAATGATATATATTCAATAAAACAAACCAATAAATCACGTCTAATAGAGCTGCTGTTTAAAAATGTTTACAAACATTTTCAAATGTTACAAGTTCTAATATCCTACAGTGATAGAAATGTTTACAAACATTTATAACACGAAAACATGACATTGGCTTTGTATTTAATAACGATTTTATTCAGAAATTACTAACATGAATACATTGTTATCAAATTTTTGTTAGATAATGTTTATAAACATTTTAAAACAGCAGTGTAACTGATTCATCTCCATTTGTTAACTGCGAGACAAACATCGCATTATAACTAACTTGTGTATATTAAATAAAAGCTTTTTACTTTTCCATGTATTGAAATAGTAATTGTTTTTACATTTAAACAACCTAATTATTGTGTTTGTTAAACAAATGATATCCTTTTTATACCAATCAATATTTCGATGATAATAAAGATTAATTTAGATGTAATATTTTACAATGTTAGAGGTTATAGTATATAAAACGATTTCTAATACACTTTTTAATAATTTAGGCTAATTATTTTACAAAGACACATACGTATGAATACATTAATGAGCTATTTGCAGTCTTTCATTGGTAAGAGCTTATTGTGCTTTCTCAAGCTCCAAGTTGCAATTACATCAGTTCAGTAGTTTTGTTCTGACAGACAGACAGTTACTTTCGCTATTATATTATTAGTAAAGATTGTTTTTACACCCTTCACGGATAAACTTGTATAAACTATGAATATTATATTTATTTATATCGAATCAACAGCGTAAAGAATAAGTTAAGAGCTTCCAGCTCTAAAAATAACGATACTTTCATCCATTAGAACTGTTTTTTCACATTAAAAAGTAATCTAAGTTCTTTCTTAGGCTTTAGACTCTCTGTGTATCAAATTTCATTTAAATCGGTTCAGTAGTTTTGGTATGAAAGCCAGATAGACAGTGATACTTTCGCATTTAAAAGATTAGTAAGGATTGTAAGACTAGGCTTATTTTTATGTAGTTATAGTGGCATAACTACAGTAGTTGGACAGATAGTATTGTGGATTTTTTGTAGATATAAATACGTTCTATATTATTGTAGAACATTTATTTGTTCTATCATTTATAGTTTCCCCAGTGTAGGCGATGAAAGATTTTTTGTGACAAAATTTTTACACACCTTGGTTTACATTAATGCGATTTTTTTTTTAGAGATCCCTATTATTTTTGAGAAAGTAATATAGCGTATGTCAATTGGTGAAAATGCAGCTTTCTAATGGTGAAAAAATTTCTGTAATCGATCCAGTAGTTTTTGTGTGAAAACGTTACCAGCATACATGGCTTATATACAAAAACACAAATGTTTTCCTCTTTAAAACTTTACACCCGATGACTTTTAATTAAACAGTGTATGCTTTCGCGATGTAAATGTTCATTAATAACGTATTTTCTTTCACCAATGATTAAAAATACATCTCACATTTTAAAATATTACATCTAATTCGTCCTCTAAAATGTTTTTCTATGTAAATCTTTGTATTTGGTATAAGTACAGCTCCTAATGCCTTCTTTCGTATTCAGTAACTTATATACTTCTTTCTTCTATTATTTTTATCTATCTATCTATCTAATTTTACTTTTCATTTAAACTTTTCATTTAATTTATTATATAAAATACCTAAAAGTTTTTATACCTTATAATATTTTCTTAAAATGAATAAGATCGTTCCAATGATTGTGTTCCTTTTAAATAAATTCTTTATATGTTAATTAAATTCTATTTGTATTGCTTATTAGATGTTTTAGTTAAAAACTAATTTTATCTTTTTTATTGTACGAAAAAAGCTCTTTTGTAATTCTTTTGCTTCTTTTTAAGGCATGAGGGAGCTGAAACTGAAATTCGACTTAAACTTGAACTAGTCACATAAATTCCTATTCTTAATATTTTTTTTTATAAAATTGTATTTTAAAAGATTTATAATTAATTAAATAACCATAAATTTTGTAATACCGTAGTGTTTTAATGCATTTTTTAGAGAAAATGTTATAATTTCTCCCATTTGTTTTTAAAAAGAACTCCTATAAAGATTTTTTTTCCATTTTAAATATCATATTATAATAACCTTGAAAAAAAATTGTATTTATTGTTTATATTTTTCTTTTATTAATCAATATTACAATTATATTCATTTCATTCTTAAAACAATTGTCTGAATATGTAATATTTTCTCTGAAATGTGTTTATTTTGATGACTTACACAATTACCACGTTAGACGAATATTTTATTTCACAGAATTTATTACACTATTATTATAATAAATTATCAATTATAAAAACACTCTTTTATTCCAATGCATTTTATTTGAAACTTTAAAATTAAACTACAAAATTTGTATTGAATATGGTGTTTTGTTAATTTTTTTTTCTGTAAAATAAAGAGTTTCACAGTCAAAGTAGATATTTCAAAAACAGTGCGATGGTTTTTTTTATTGCTTACAGGGTAGCGTTTGATTGTAATAACTCCTGATGGTAAGTGATGATACAATCTAAGATGGAAGCGTGATAACCTGTTAAGAGGGAATACCCTCTTATCCCTTAGATTGTCCGGCTGCGTTTAAATTAGCCCCTATAATTTCGCCCCGCGGGTCCAATGATGCTAAAGTGGCTCTTGAGACTTAAATTTTCATGAAAAACTACCAAATGTTATGATTTTTATGTTTGCTAATAGTTAAACTATACAATGTTATCTTTTGTTTATTAAATTAACACTCTGGTGTAGCGTCATGTTGCGCTAAACTTAGAGATAGTGAACAAAGTCCGTCTTGTATTTAAAGGCTTATATCTTAAAAATTAAAACTTAAATCGAGGGTTTTCATTGTTAATCACATCACTTAAATAATAAAAAACACAAATAATCACTAATAAACACTCACAGTATATAAAATACCACACAAAAAACGTAACGACTTTCGCATCGACACCTGCTCTGTTAGTAATGGTCACTTTGTAACTGATTTTCTTTGTTTTTTCTATTGTCTAGTATTATCTCTATGCATATTTTGTTGTCGTAACATATCTTGTGTTTAAAGGCGCATATCTTAAAAATTAAAACTTATTTATACAATCAAAAACTCAAATAACCATTAATAAACAGTCACAGTTTACAAAATATCATAAAAAACTTAACGACCTTCGACGCGACACACGTACAGTTAGTAACAATTACTTTGTATCTGATTTATCTTTTGTTTTTTCTATTTTCTGGTGTTATCTTCACGCTACCTAGCTGCTAGATGCACGTCAGCTAGGTAGATCCAATTTCGAGAAGGAGGTCAACCGCCGAATCCAACTCGGTTGGGCAGCGTTGGGGAAACTACGCCAGATATTTTCGTCCGATAACCCTCAGTGCCTGAAGACGAAAATCTTCGAGCGATGCGTGTTGCCAGTGATGACCTACGGTTCTGAGACCTACGGTTTTAGTCGCTGACTCATGCGGAAGCTGAGAGTCACTCAGCATGCGATGGAGAGGGCTATGCTCGGAGTTTCTCTACGCGATCGAATCAGGAATGAAGAGATCCGTAGTAGAACCAACGTCACCGACATAGTCTTACGAATCGCGAACCTGAAGTGGCAATGTGCGGGGTACATTGTCTGAAGGACCGATTGTCGTTGGGGGCCGAAGGTGCTGGATAGGCAGACCCCCCACAAGGTGGACCGATGATATAGGAAGGGTCGCCGGTAGCTGCTGGAGCCAGGCGGCGCAAGATCGGATGTGTCTTGTGGATGACATTACGTGAGATCTATGTCCAGCAGTGGACGTCCATCGGTTGAAGCGACGACAACGACGACGACGATCTTCACGCATATTTTGTTACGACATATACCGAGAAGCGAAATAGATAATAAACATTGTAATTTAAAAAGAAAGAGATTCTATTTCTAATTGCACGAATTGAGACATGACTATCGAATCATTTGAAATAGTAGTTGCCACGGGCAATCTACTTCAAATCGGCCTTGTCAACCGCTAGTTGACAGGGCATTCGAAGGGATAAGTTTCCTTTTCTTTATTAAATCATGTCTCGAGTTTCCAATTGCTGTTAACAAAGTTCTTTCATGAATAGTAAAATTTTGTATAATTACAATGTAAACGACTGTCTCATTGGTCTAGTGGTCAGATTGTTCAGATAAAGACATAAGGTCCAGGGATCGAGTCCCGGAATTGAGTTTTCTATTAAAATTTTCTCAATATTTGCCCGAAGTTGGGAAGTTGGCGGTGTAAGCCACCTCCGTGCCTCGCAGAGCACGTTAAACCATCGATCTTGCGCCTGATGTCTTTCTCTGCTCGTGTCAGATTGTCGACACATACCACTATGAGAGTAAAGGAATTTGGAGCAATCCCGTAGTTGAGCAACGTAGTGGTTGTGAAAACTCTCTCCTACGAGTGTCCTGTGCCCAGCAGTGGGACATTAACGGGCTAATACATACCTTTTACCTTTACAATTGGTGTCAATGGTGTAACTAGAATATCGAAAAACAAATAATAGATTTCATTAGCGTAGTAATTCTAAAAATAGTTCTCTGCAGTTTTCCATTTGGAAAACTTCGTATTAGCGACATTTTTTCTGTCGGCAACGGCACGTTTGATCTGAAACAAAGGCTAATGTATCAAGCATCAAAAGCTGACTGGAAATATCGTATATTTTCCCAGACTTGAAATCTTCAAATACAGTTTTCCCCAGTTATTTATAATCTGGAGTTACGACGGTTCTTTTGCATTCTGTTCTGTGAAGAGCACAAAACAAACTCAGTCGGGTGTCACTCTTTTAATAACACATCAAGTAATCTTTCCTTTTAAATTAGCTTTTTGTTAAATGACATCTCTAGAAGGTCTTCTGGGAGTTTATTATAGAAGTACAGTTAGCATTAAAAGAATTGTTAATTTTAAGTATCCTACTAGGATTTATAACAATTTTGTTATCATTACTTATGCTATCAGAGGTGTATTGACTACAAAGAGCCTGGTTTTCTCAGGCTCTAGACTATTTGTGTACCAAATTTCACATAAATCGGTCCAGTAATTATGTCTTGAAAGAGCGACAAACAAGTTACTTTGGCATTTATAAAGTTATTTTACACCCTTGATAGCCAAAATTGTTTATATCAAATCAACAAGACAAGTTTCAAGCTTCTAACTCTAAAACAGACAATCCCTTACAACCCATTTTTCGCATTAAAAAGCATCTTTTAGCCCTTTCTCAGGCTCTAGCCTATCTGTGTACCAAATTTCATTGAAATCGGTTTAGTAGTTTTAACGTGAAAGCACGACAAACGAACAGACTGAGTTACTTTCGCATTAAAAAGTAACCTATGTTCTTTTTTAGGCTTTGGACTATCTGTGTCCCAAATTTCACTAGTTTTACCGGTTTCGGTTCAGTAGTTTTATCGTGAAAGCACGATAAACATACAGTCAGAGGTATTTTCACATTCATAATATTAATAAGGATATATATGTTAAAATGTTTATTACAGCACTACCTTTTATACTAATAGTTGTGATTTTAAAAGCATTGATCTAGATCAAAGTTCCCCAATCTTTTTTGTGTCGTAGACCCCTTGCCATGTTTTTCCGTATTGGGTAGACCCCCCTCTTACCTGATATTGATGTCCTGAAAAGTTCTAACTGTATGAAAGTTTAGTGTTAAAAACTTAAAGTAAAAGCACAAGTTAGTTTATACATATATTAATTTAATATGCTAAATATTAAGAATGAAGCTTTTAAAGGGAAAGGAATGAAAGTGAATGTAAACAAAACGAAAGTTATGCTTTTTGAACTAGATGAATCTATGATGAATGGCAATATTTTGATAGATGGGGAACAAGTGGAAGAGGTGAAAGAATTTGTATACTTGGGATCTAAATTTACAAAAGATGGAACATGTGAAAGTGATATCGAAAGGAGAGTGAATGCAGGGAATATGGTAAATGGTGCTCTGCATGCTTTTATGAATAGCCAGATGGTGTCTCAAAGGGCTAGACTGGCAGTGCATGCTGGAGTGTTGGTGCCAACACTTATGTATGGTAGTGAAAGTTGGGTATGGCAGAAGAATCACAAAAGTAAAATAAATGCGGTAGAGATGAGAGCGTTGAGAAGCATGAGTGGATTAAAACTGAGTGACAGAGTAAAAAATAGTGTGATAAGAGAACGTTGTGGTATAAAAGAAGACGTAGTGACTAAAATTGAGGAAGGTATGCTTAGATGGTTTGGGCATGTAGAGAGAATGAACGAAGTGAATGCGAAAGTTGGAAGGGGAAGACCAAGGCGAACGTCCCTGGACCAAATCCAGGACATTTTAAATAACGGCCAAGTCAAGAGTACTCTAAACCGACGAACTTGTATGAAAGGTTAAATGAGAATGAAAGAAGCGAAGGATATGCAAGGATCGTGGCAAGTGGAAGGATGTTGTCTCTGCCTACCCCTATGGGAATGAGGCGTGATGCGATGTATGTATGTATGTATTAATTGAATTTAAATTAAAACTACTCAAAATTAAATTTTGTATCTGTTTCGTAAAATACGTAACATTAAATAAACTCTAAATAAAATAACGTAAGCATTAAGTCTATATTTTTAGTGAGAAGGATGAACCTGATGCTTTAATAATAAATTATCAATATTTCGCGTCAATTTTGTAAGGGTTAATCTTATATCTCCTCGGCTAATGGTGTCCAGTCTCGTACAGTCCAGTACCGTTGAGGTAGACCCCTTGCAGGTTGTGATAAACCCCTAAGGGTCGATATAGACCACTTTGGGAGTCACTGATCTAGATTGATGAATGGGGCGATGTAATCGTCGAAGATAAAACGTGAAATTGTCTAAAAGGCGAGTTGATGTTTTATACGTAAAGCCTTGATCCGATCCGATTGCATCATAAGTATTCATTGGAATAGCTGCGACACTAAAATGTCAGAGGCAGCCATTTTCTAAAAGCCTCTAACATCACGACCCAGTTGGCTGCGGAGCTGAAACTCGTTCAAAATTTCACACGCCTTCGCTCTTCTTTAAACTAGGCTGTTATTTCAATTTAGATTTTCAGTCTAGCTTAGCTTTTCAATGTAAGACCTTTCAAAGTTTAATATTCTTTAAATAAATAAGCCTTTACAGCACTTTTGAATCGTCAAATATCGTTTTTTACATACATTATTTCAATGTACGATTAATGATGATATTATCTCTTAGATTGGGAGAAATTTTCTTGAAAGACTACCAAATATTATAATTTTTATGTTTACTAATAGTTAAGCTATACGATGTTATATTTTGCTTATTAATTTCAGACTCAGGTGAAGCATCATGTTACGATAAACTTTGGGATAGTGAAAAAAGTCCGTCTTGTATTTAAAGGCTTATATCTTGAAAATTAAAACTTAAATCAAGGGTTTTCATTGTTAATCACATCACTTATATAATCAAAAACACAAATAATCACTAATAAACACTCACAGTTTATAAAATACCACAAAAAAACGTAACGACTTTCGCATCGACACATGCACTGTTAGTAATGGTCACTTTGTAACTGATCTTCTTTGTTTTTTCTATTGTCTGGTGTTATCTCTATGCATATTTTGTTGTCGTAAAATGTCTTTGAGATAGTAAAAAGAGTCCGTCTTGTAATTATAGACTCACATCACAACACAAATAATCCCCAATAAACACTCACAGTTTATAAAATACCACAAAAATACTTAACGTTAGTAGCGGTCACTTTGTAACTGATTTTATCTTTTCTATTGTCTGGTTTTATCTCTACGCATATTTTGTTACGACAGTTACCGAGAAGCGAAATAGATAATACAAATTATGAATTAAAAAGAAAGAGATGCTTATATTTCTCATTGCCCAAGTTGAGACAGAATTATCGTATCATCTCAACTAGTAGTTGACACGGGCAAAGAGCGGTCTAAGGTTTCGAGGGTTCCTTTAACGTTGCCAAATTTTTTGACAGTCGGAGATATAGTTACAGAGATTTATTAAACAGATCAATAATAATGAATATCATCTTGTTACAGATATGCTACAGTCTTTATTGCAGCCAAGGGAAAATCAACGACGTAAGTATCAACATTCCTAACTATATTAATAAGTAGTAGAACATCCCTTGAAATAGAAACCCTTTATTCATTTTTAATGTAATGTAATAGAGATTATTTATTTAACATCGTCGCAACAAACCTCTCAACCCGTCATTAAATATTCATAGAGCAAGCTTTATGTCAAGTTGCAAAGTATATCTAATGTAGCAAACGCTACATTTCGCTGTAGTAAATTAGGAAGCCGTTAAAAGCTCCTCACTCATAGGGGGAAAGGCTTTTAGAGCATAGACTCACCATGCTTTTCCACTGTGGTTTGACAGGCTACACAGAGAACTGTTCCCAGGATAAGCAGTGTCACTTTTTGTTAAAAATCTGTGACGTTTTTGTTAGAACTCTGTGACGTTTTTGTTAGAACTCTGTGAGTTTCTGTTAGAACTCTGCGACGTTTTTGTTAGAACTCTGTGACATTTTGTTAGAACTCTGTGACTTTGTTTAGAACTCTGTGACTTTTTATTAGAACTCTGTGAGTTTCTGTTAGAATTCTGCGACGTTTTTGTTAGAACTCTATGACTTTTTTATTAGAACTTCGCGACGTCTTTGATAGAACTCTGTGAGTTTCTGTTAGTACTCTGTGACGTTATTGTTAGAACTCTGTGAGTTTCTTTTAGAACTCTGCGACGTTTTTGTTGGAACTCTGTGACATTTTGTTAGAACTCTGTGACTTTGTTTAGAACTCTGTGACTTTTCATTAGAACTCTGTGAGTTTCTGTTAGAACTCTGCGACGTTTTTGTTAGAACTCTGTGACTTTTTTATTAGAACTTCGCGACGTCATTGATAGAACTCCGTGAGTTTCTGTTAGTACTCTGCGTCGATTTTGTTAGAACTCTGTGACTTTTTTATTAGAACTTCGCGACGTCTTTGATAGAACTCCGTGAGTTTCTGTTAGAACTCTGTGAGTTTCTGTTAGAACTCTGCGACGTTTTTGTTAGAACTCTGTGACTTTTTTTAGAACTCTGCGACTTTTTATTAGCACTCTGTGAGTTTCTATTAGAACTCTGCAATACTTTGATAGAACTCTGTAACGTTTATGATAGAACATTGTGACTTTTTGTTAAAAGTGTGTGTCGTTTTTGTTAAAACTAGGTGACGTTTCTGCTAGAACTCTGTAACGTTTTTCATAGAACTTTGTGATGTTTTTAATAGAACTCTGTTTCATTTTTGATAGAACTTTGTGACGTTGTTGATAGATCTCTGTGACTTTCTCTTTGGACTCGGTGACATTTTTATTAGAACGTTATGCCTTTCTGTTAGAACTCTGTGACGTTTTTGATTAAGATATTTACAAATTACAGCGAAAATGATCGGTGCAATGCCAGCAGTTGCAGTGCGACATGAGAGGCGGCGTGCGGAGAAGAGGACGGGAGGGCGGCGACCCTCTCAGCTGCCTCTGCAACTCGGCCGTCTGGAGGACGCCACGCCCTCCCCAGACCACCGTCTGAGGAATGATCTATATATTTGTGGAAAGGCAAGTAACAAACTTAAGATTTTATACAACACTAGAAGATGTTTTCCAAAAATTCCCTAGTGCTGCACGTGTCCATGGGCGGCGGTGATCACTAAAAAAAGTAGGAGACTACTATCCTTCAGTCCCTTTCACTGAAAAGCATTGCGCCAACTATGCCATATTAATACATTTTGCAAAAAATGTCGAATGCAATCTCGATGATCTCATGTATTGAAAGCTCACTTAAAAGGTTTCTGTGTAATGAGCTTGCGAAGTTCATGCTAAATAGAGTAGAAATTGATTGTAATTTCTATATTACTTGTTTATTTCCCAGGTGGCAGCTCTCCACGCAATCGTTGGTTCTCTCCTGCTAGGCATAGTGGTGCTGGTGGTGGGTTTGGTGCAGCTTTCGCCAGGAGCTGAAGCTGCCCAACATCGTTACTATCTGATGGGCGCTGGTGCCCTACTCGTCGGGACTGGGGTACTAGCCGCTGTGTTAAGGTAACTTGATTTACTGCAAGTTGTAAATGATCTCCCTTAACATCTTAACCTGATAAATTGACAATCTTTAATATACACAGGCAGAGACCACGTCCTTCCACTTACCACGATCCTTGCAGATTTCCTTCGCTTCTTTCATTCCTTTTATACAAGTTTATTGGTTTAGAGTACTTTTGACCTGGCCCTTGTTTAAAATGTCCTGGATTTGGTCCAGGAACGTTCGCCTTGTTCTCCCCCTTCCAACTTTCCCATTCACTTCTGGCTCATAAATCCTTTTAGTCAGTCTTCTTTCATTCATTCCCTCTACGTGCCCAAACCATCTAAGCATACCTTTCTCAATTTTAGTCACTACATCTTCTTTTATATTTATTTCTTGTGATCCACGCTGATATAAATTTGCAATGTGTGCTTCGTTATCAGAGGAGGAGGTTCTAATCGGGAAGTTATAAAGATCTACTACCAGTAACACGAGGTGCTAGTTTTTGATTCCGTCATCCCGTTTTTAGTGCAAGTTTACGTCGCGAAAAGAACATGTATGACAAATCAAAGGATGAATGATGAAGGATATCTTTCAGGAAGTTTCGCTTATGTCTTGATACCATACGAATATGGAACACGTTCTTAGTAAAAGGCTACGTTGCAAGGGGATTATGCTAAATTTCAAGTGAATCTGGTGAATATTTTTAGAGATATGGGAGTAAGTGGCCGCTTTTCGCTTATACGTCCGTATTCCGTGGGAATATGGGAAAATTCGTAATTAGTGAGCGTCTACGTTGTCTACAAAGTAACCTATGTCCATTCTCAAGCTCTAGACTATCTGGGGTACCAAATTTCTTTTAAATATCTTCAGTAGTTTTGTCGTGAAAGTGCGACAAACTGAATTATGTTAATTAATCATGTATTTTCGTGTATATTCATTTAAGTGTGATAAAAACGTAGTTGTGTGTCCAAAGTATTTACTTTTGAATGCAAAAATTCTTTAAATATGTTCGAGAGGTTTAACCTTCAAAATCACATATATTTATAATATTAATATAAATTAAATGGATGTCAAAAAGCCGTCTCGTTTCACGAACTGGCTTATCTTTCCATTTAACTAAGTACCAATGGCCTCGGATCGATAGAATGCTCTCCCCCAGGACGAGTTACGGCTTTCAACTTTCAACGGGGGAACTTTCCATCACTTAGCTAATTTTCTGTTAAATTGACAATTGAAACCGGTAGCTTATAAATGGCTTAACTATTATTATATCATAGAACTTAAATGTAACGCTTGTCATCTGAGAACTTTCGAGAAATCGTTACTTATAGATACAGATATCCTATTTCTGTCTGTCGCGCTCAAGTCAAAACTACTGAACTGATTTTAAAGAAATTTGATACACATATAGTCTAGACCCTGAGAAAGGACATACACTACTGTATATAACGTAGACGCTCAATAAGAACGAGTTTCCCCATATTCCCCATAGAATGTTTACTCTACGCTGATAATCAAGTAATACTTGCGTCATCCGCTAATGAGCTACAGGAGATGGTAAATATTATGAATGAAGCTTTGAAAGGGAAAGAAATGAAAGTGAATGTAAACAAAATGAAAGTTATGCTTCTTGAACGAGATGAATCTATTATGAATGGTAATATTTTGATAGATGGGGAACAAGTGGAAGAGGTGAAAGAATTTTTATACTTGGGATCTAAATTTACAAAAGATGGAATATTGAAATCCAGGACATTTTAAATAACGGCCTGGTCAAGAGTTCTCTAAACCGACGAACTTGTATGAAAGGTTTAATGAGAATGAAAGAAGCGAAGGAGATATGCAAGGATCGTGGCAAGTGGAAGGATTTTGTCTCTGCCTACCCCTATGGGAATGAGGCGTGATGCTATGTTTGTATGTATGTATTTAGTGTTAAGATTTAAAATGGCGTGTAGCTGACAATATCATATTGTGAAGCATGGTTAGTGAGTTGAGATTAATGTCAGTACAATTACAATACATAATACTGTAGTAAACGAAAACAAAACGTAATATAAGTCTTAAAGGTACAATAACAAGTGCGCTAAGGCGGCCTTAAATAATCTTACTAAAAGTTAATTATATTGCTTTTTTTATCGCTGGAAAATGCTTTTAGGCACCCTCGAAGAATAAGAATTCTTCCAACCGGGAGTATGGGACTCGCTGAAACCAGAATACCCACTAAAACCCAGTGCATCCTTGGATAAGATCACAGGAGAGTCCCATTTCGCATTCCACTCTAGTGACCTGGATGATACCGACTATAACAGTCTACAGTTATAGTATATTATTATCTGCGCCTATTGCCACCCAGCCTCCTTCGACGGAGAGGAAGGGTATTAGCAGCATCCTCCCTTTGCCTCTCATCTCCTTTAGCGAGATGACGGTCTCGCAAAAGAAGGCAACCACCCTCCATCCAAACTCGCTGGTGAGCATCAAATCAATTATGCTCTCCAAAGAGAGGCCTCCTCGGACCAGCGACAATAACATATGCCACTGGGGGCGCCCACGCCAGACACTGTCAACGTAAGGTGCGACATATCTACAGTGGCACCACAATCATGACAGAAGGGGGTGTCCTCGTTACTTATCTGGTGCAGATACTTGCCGAAGCATCCATGCCCCGTCAGCACCTGCACCAGACGGTAAGAGAGAGACCCATGCCTCCTAGTGATCCAATTCTCCAGGTGTGGACGGATCGCTGCCACCGTATTTACACCCGCAGTTGGGGATCCAAGGTCTTGGCTCCACTTTTCGATCAGTGCTCTGTCAGTGACAGCCCTGATCCACCGGACCTGGTCATTGTTCGGTCCCTTGCTACCGGATGCACTCGCAGCAATTCTACTCTGATAGGAAATACTTATATTGCTTAATGTTTTTCACAATCTACATTTTGTTCGCGTTGAGAATACTATGAGTCATCTAACCCTGCCCCTCCACCAATCAAAACCAATCAAATCTTTTCAAATTGCAACGTCAAGTTCACAGTGACCAGATCATCAGTCTTCGGGGCTAGAACGATGACTCACTACATTCGTAACGCGAAGAAACCTTAGGAGAATTTGAGTAATCAAACACAAAATTAAAATATTCCTTATTCAAGTAAGTTTAATAAGTTTTAAGTCGTCATTTCTCTGTCCCTTAGGAATCAGCCATCGGTTCGAAAACTTATTTAAAAAACCGCGAAGAAACTCAGTGGTAACTCTTTAAAATACAGTTTTGATGAGTTTATCACTGGACACGTCCATACATTTTTTCATTAAAAAAATCTTCGAATGATAATATGTTGTTTTGGTTAGACTATAGATAGTTGGGTCACAAAACTGACAGCTCTGAAATGTTGCAAGTCATTGAGTAATGTAGTGGCAACACTTAAAAATACCAAAAACATTGTGCAATATTACGAAGTCTTATGCAATACGAGGTAACTTTAACGAACGCAACAATTTATGTATTGTTTTACCTTCACAGTTAAGGCCTCAGGAAAACCGCTACATAAGGCACGTAGACCTTATCCCACTTCTGACTTATTGTAAAAAACTCCAACACACATGAACTAACAACTTTTATTCTCTCCATTATTTGAATTTATATAATTAAACACTAATTCTCTTTAAAACTACTACTCTAAAAGGCAGCTCCAAAGACTATCCTCACAAAATTGTTCCGTTCGTTAAAGTTACCTCGTATTGCATAACAATTCGTAATGTTGCACAATGTTTTTGGTATTTTAAGTGTTGCGCCACTATATCGCTCAATAACTCCCAACATTTCGTTATCACCCAACTATCTATAGTCTAACATTTACATATATATTTCGTAAACGCAAATCTATAAAAGGCTCTATTAACCTAAAATACGATGTTATAAATTTGTTTCCATTTCTTGTAGTAAAAAAACTAAATGAGAAGTAATTAACTTCTGTTTACTATGTCTTCACTATGTCTTCTATCACTTACCATTAAGTAAGATCACAGTCAAAAAATTATATCATATTAAGCCACGGTGAAGCGTGATTTTGTTGTGTTGTTTATGGATATGTCTAAGATAAAAGCGCGCTGATCTAGTATCTAAGGTAATCTACCTCTTATGGTTTCTACATACCATCGTTGCTTGGTAACACATCTTTAGTGGTATGGTGGTACCCAGTCAAGTGCGAAGCCTTCCACTAGTCCAGACACAGACAACTTAGAAAGTCCAGTTTTCGTAAAGTTACTATTGGAAATTAAACCCAGGATCGCTACTAGGAAGACTGTCAAATTATGTAAATGTGTTCTCAGATGCCTCTGCCTGCATTGGTACAACCTGAAATTCCAAGAGGAATACGAGGAACGGGTGCGTTCAACTCAGAAGCATTACGTCACCGTCATTGAAAGCCAGCATCAGCATGATCACGGCCGCAAGGACGACAGACCCAAGCTGAAGGCTCAAGCCAGTGTCCAGGATGTGGACCTCATCAGGCAACCATCAGTTGCCAGCGACACTTAAAGAAACTGACCACACGTAGCATATAAACCTGTCTGTTGTACCGGTCATATATAAACCCGTGAGAGCAAGAACAACCTATCTAACACAATGACAATCTACAACGTTGCTGTTAAAATAGTACTTATCTGGTTCAATCCATTTATCCATATAACGTTTCTGTTAACAGAGTACTTATCTGATTCAATCCAATTATCCATATAATGTGTCTGTTGACTTATTGCTTACCTGGTTCAATCCAATTATCTGAGCAACGTTTCTGATAACAGTTACCTATCTGGTTCAGTATAGTTACCCATAACATGTGTCTGTTGAATTATTACTTACCCGGTTCAATCGAATTATGCATATAATTTTCCTGTTAACAGAGTACTTAACTGATTCAATCCTATCATCCTTACAATGTGTCTGTTAACTTATTACTTACCTGGTTCAATCCAATTATCCATGTAACGTTTTTGTTAACATCGTACTTATCTGGTTCAGTATAGTTACCCATAAAATGTCTGTTGAATTATTACTTACCTGGTTCAATCCATTGCCTGTGCAACGTTTCTGATAACATATAACCTATCTGGTTCAATTCAGTTACACATATAATGTGTCTGTTGATTTGTTATTTTCCTGGTTTGGTCTTTTTAATAAAATTCGTAAACCAATATCCATAGTCTGTTAAATTTAATATTATGAGTCGTTTTTGCTCTCGCAGCTCTAAGTACATCAGTTACAGATATCGCTACAGTTTTTAATAAGAATTCAACAAAAGAAATACTTTCTGAGACATATTAATGTAGCGTTTTCATATAAATTTAGAAATTAGACATTTACTTACGCCGGTGCGTGCTCAAGTCTATATATCTCGTATAAAATTCGACCAAGTGTTGTAAAATTTTAGCGATATCTTAGAAACTTATAAATTTAATTGTGGTTAGCGGTCTTCGTATATCAAAAGTGATACCTTTTCTCTTATAAATGGGAAATCTTTTGTAGTACCTTATAATATGTATATGTAATCTAAAATTTAAGGTACGTTTACAAATTTAAGAGTTTTATTCGTATTTCTATTTGTTTATAGTGAAATTTTAGATTAAGTTTTTATTATTTATTCTTTTTGAAACATTAATGTAGTCGGACGTTTTATTGCATGGATGTTGCTGTATTAGGATATTTTATGTATAACTAAGTGAAATTAATAGATACAATTTCATCAAACACATATCTCAATATCTGACACGTATTAATAAATTTAAGAAGCCCTTGAAATCAGGTATATCTACTGTATTTATGTCACATATCATTTTTATTAGAACCTTCCTAAAAGCTTATTTTATAATTAACGATATCTTTTGGATAATAACATAAAATTTCTCTCATATAATATACATATAAAAGGATTTTTTTCAAATGGGTTTGGTTATCTCTGAAGTTATGAAAATAGAGAGATGAAATGAGATATTTAAAATATACAAAGGGCTTACGGGCCTTATTTTTGATGAAAACTGTGCGTTTTAAATGTAATTGTAACACCATTTTAGTTTTTATCATAATTGGGATCGAGACTTCTTTGTGTATTTTACGCTTGTTGGTATAGTTATGGACTTAACCACCCATGTTTGAAAAATTTGCTTTTTATAATCAAGGGTGTCGTCAAGCTAAGGGCAACGGGGGACAAAGGGCTAAAACTATCTATTTACATAAAAATTTGCATCATTTGAAAAGAGCTGAACTAATATATTTGTAAATTTACTCAAACTATATGATCAGTTTTAAACCGACGACCCCTCCGTATAAAGAGTCAAAACAGTGTTTCAAAAATTGAATATTTATAACTATACCATCTCAGTATCAACCAATACCTTTACAGAAAACGATAAATGGGGCAGTATAATCGTCGAAATTACATATATATGTAAGATTTATGTACTCTTTATATGTAGGCGCCATCGAAATGCTCCTTTGTCAATGTGTTACATTATTACATAAACCTATCAGCAAAGACAATTGATTTTAGAGTATCCAGAGAGAAATAGTTGCCCCTATTTACCCCTATACGACGCCTATGTATATAATTGGTTTGTACATTTTTGATGACTTTACAAATAAAATATCCCTTAACATATTGATTTACAAATTTAAATATTACAAAATATCAAAAAAAAATTCATGATTTCACTACCCAACATGTTAGATTCAAATTATATATAAAAACATATATATTCATTATTTGTAACCTTACCGTCCGTTATCATGTTACGCTGGTATATAATTCGCTCAAGTTAAAAGTATATATATATATATCAACAAAAATTCTAATCATTTATATAATTGTAATCTAAAACCAATGTACATATATATTATTAAATATTAGTACGAATGGGTGAGGTCTTCTTAACTCAATAGAGCTTAAATTACATAGTATTTTTGTAAACTTTTTTGTAATTTATTAAGACATTTTGAAACTATATTTTATTTTTAATTGCACTTATAACGCTTTTTTTCCTTGTTTTATTATCAAACTGAACGTTGCATAACAGCGTTTATACTTACTATACGAATACTTAAATGGTTCAACCAAGTTATCCAAATAATGTTTATGTTACATTAGTACTTACCTGGTTCAATCCAATTATTCAAATAATGTTTCTGTTAACATAGTTCTTACCTGGTTAGTGTTTCTGTCAACTTATAACGTATCTGGTTAAATTCTATACACATGTTTCTATTGTCATAGTGTTTAATTGGTTCAATCCAACTAGGCATATATTGTTTTATATTAATACAATACTTACCTGGTTCAATCCAGTTACTACGAAACTTAGTACCCACCTGGTTCAAACTAGATATCCATTTATGTTAACATTAAAAAGCAAAACTTAATTATATATAAATAGTTGATTAGGAGATGTTTCATTTAAAAGTTCTTTACTTATAACTGTAATTCTTGATATTATAAAAATCCATTTAACAAAGAAATGTTGGAAAAATCTGGAATAGTAGAGATCGTGTATTAAAATTTCTAATATATACATTTCTGATACAATATATAAATAACTTAGCCTTTTTTCTGGAATAGGATTAATTAAATGAATGTGTAATATTAAAAAAAAATAATCATTATATAGTAAATACTTTGGTATCAGTAATTTAATAGGTGTTCTAGGTGTTGTCATTTGATGTTATATAAAACTGTTCTAGACCAATCTAATTATATCTAAATATATTATATGGAATCTCTACTCCACAGTTTCTTTTTTGACGATAAATAGATATTGGTGTCGATTCAGTATCATTCTCTAAACTAATTTTATCTCTAAAAATTCAAATTTTGCAAAACTAAAGATGGCATTCATTGTCTTAAGTCATACAGACAGTTTTATTGTAAATTAACTGTTTCGTATGTAGCTCTCGATCCTATAGGAATATAAGGATAAATATTCTTAGTGAGCGTATACGCTGCGAAAGGAATACGTGTGCAGAATTTCTAGGAATTGGCAAATCATTTGAAAGATTACGCAATACTTTTTCATATGGGAATATGGAGAAACCCGTAGTATACCAGCAGAGGTCCTGCGTTTCCTAATTTGTTTGAATCTGGACTGATGGTTGGCTTCGGTAGCTGCTAGTTACTACCCTATCAGCAAATTAATGCCGCCAAGCAAGAGAATTGTATTCCCGTACCATGCAGTGCAGAAACTATAATTGGTAAATTGACTGTTACCAAGTCAGCGTTACATAGTCCAGCTAGGTAGGTCCAATTTTGACAAGAAGGTCAACCGCCAAATCCAACCCGGTTGGGCAGCGTTCGGGAAACTACGGCAGATATTTTCGGCCAATATCCCTCAGTGCCTGAATAACAAAGTCTTGGTACAGTGCGTGTTGCCAATGATGACCTACGGTTCTGAGACGTGGTCACTGACTATGGGCCTCATGCAGAAGCTCAAAGTCACGTAGCGGGCGATAGAGAGGACTATACTCGGAGTTTTTATACGTCATCGAATCAGAGATGAGCAGAATCAAAGGCACCGACATAGTCCTATGAATCGCGAACCAATGGGTGGGGCAGATAGTCCGAAACACCGATGGACTTTGGGACCCGAAGGTGCTGGGGTGGTTATCCCACACCAGGCGGCACAAGTTCGGGTTTTGTGGACATCATTACGTAAGACCGGTGTCCAGCAGTAGACGTCCATCGATTGACGCAACGACGACGAAGTCAGCGTTGCTACCTGAGACTGTATCCTCACTTACAATCAGGTGATACAGTCAAGCGATAAGCTATTACCAATTGTAAAAGAAATGGCACTTTGGTGAAAATACTACCCACACTAGCAAAGGTACTGGTTTCGATCTCCAGAAGGGCAACTTAATTAAATTTCATTACCTAATATGGCTAATTACCACAAAAAAAGACGTATTTCTAAGCAATACATTGTTAACGTGCTTTTATTGTAGACTCTATTATTATTTAACAACAGGTGTGATCACAGTTAAGTGCGCCTTTGCTGGCTGCACTAGAATACCCACGAGAACCCAACGGAACCCTCTTCAGGTTGCCCTCAACCCTGAGGGCCATATATTCGGTAACGCATTCAGCTCTGGCACTCTGGATGAATCAGACTCAAAGGCTAAACAGGCAAAACTGCGCCTTCTGTCACCCATTCTCCTCCAGGGCAGGAGCAGCATCAACAGCAATCTTCCTTTCCCTTTCTAATGCCTCCTTCTGCAAGATGACAGACTCACAGAAGAAGGAACGGAGAGATCGTTTCCAACCAGTAACATGTCATCTTATGGTCAATTGCTAACCTATCAGCAAAAAGACCATTATCGATCTTGTGGGTATTTAGAGAAACCTGTTCTTAGTGAGCCTCAATGTAGCGAAAGGAATGTGTTGCGAATAGTTTTGGCGATCACATTCTTTTTTGTGAATTTTTTCGATAATTTAACAATTTATTTTGCTATTCGGAATTAAAATTAATCCGAAAAACCATAGACCAATAAATCAACTTTGTTTAATATATATAGATAAAAGAATTGAACATTTATGTACTTCTCAAAATTTTAGTTTAGAGAAACCTCACCAGAATTGACACCATATTTTACTTACGAGGAAATCGGTATATTGAAAATTTGACTCTTAAGAGACTGACGAGTGTTCTAAAGTATTCAGAGGAATAATTATTCAAACATCTTTTTGATATACTTTCTTTACTCACAACTAGTTTTGAATAGAATCTATGGGCATCGTTTTTGTTGTCTTTTAACGCCGTAACTCAGAAAGCTCCGCGAATAAATCGCTCCCAAAGAAATATATTTTGTATTGGCAATTATAATTTTAACGGGTCCAATATTTGGTCCAGAAAAACAGAGAAAATATATATATACATTTAAAGAAAACTCAACTTTCATTACAGTTATTTTGTTTGTTAATTTAAAATAACACGGTTCATAAACTAGAATTTTAAAGTTTAATTATTGCAATACTAATTTATAACAATTGTAAATAAAATCAAACCTTATTCCATGTTAAATAAAATACATTTTACAATAGCGAAAGCTTTTATAATTGAATACAATATTAATAATTTGTTACAAGGAATTGTATATAAAATCAAACCTTATTTTGTGTAATTTAAAGTGCATTTTACAATAACGATGACATCTAAAATGTAACACTGCAATATTAATAATCTGTTACTAGTCAGCATAAGTGAAATCAAACCTTATATCGAACTTAATAAAGTACATTTTACAATAATGAGGATATCAAAATAACAATAACAAATGCTATTTGTGTTATTATCATTTGATCCCTCGTTATTATTTGCCTTAAAGAACTTTTAAAATTCCAGGTGAAAAAGAAAGTTATCTCAAATTGTACTTTAAGTTTAAAGTGATAAGGTTTGAATTTCAACGTAAAACGTAGTAACAAATTATGAATCTTACTATATCTATATTGACATAAACTAATTAGAAAATGCAAATACTTTAAAATAAACTAAAAATATAAGTTACCAATCCAACATTGCGAAAAACTATCAATAATCATTAGATTCCTTGTTTTCTTTTTCGTAATAACTACACTATCTAAACATTTCTCACAAAGAACTCAACTAACTTACTTAAAACCAGGTAATAGATTATTTATTTAAATCTTAAACACTTTTTATGGAACTTACGAGCTTGATTGTTCTTTCAAATCCGTCATATTCCTTTCTGAAGACATTGTGAAGAAACTCCACATCCCTGGAGTAATTCTAATGTATGCAAGAGCCTTGGCTTATTCCCGGCTGTTAGTGATTTTACAATATTAATCTATAATCGATGTTAAATATCATCACGCCTTAATCCCTTCGGGGTAAGCAGAGACCACCTCCTTCCACTTGCCACGATCCTTGCATATCTCCCTCGCTTCTTCCATTCTCATTAAACTTTTCATACAATACTCGTCGGTTTAGAGAACTCTTGACCTGGACCTTATTTCAAATGTCCTGGATTTGGTCCAGGAAGGTTTGCCTTGGTCTTCCTTTAGTCAGTCTCCTTTTATTCATTCTCTTTACGTGCACAAACCATCTAAGCATGTCTTTCTTAATTACAATCACTATATCTTCTTTAAACTTCAACTTTTTAGGATTTTCCAATTATAAATATTACGTTAACGTATAAGAATTAACGTCATCGGTTTCTTATTTGACTTCCACTACACAATATTCTTACTGGTTTCCTCAAATTTTGTATTTATTTCTATATAAAGTTGTGTTTAACATTCAATGGCTTTGACTTATCTGTAGTTGCCTTTAAGTGGATCCAGTCTCGACAAACTACTTTTTTTTTTGGGTAGGTTTAAAGATAAACCGTTAACGAGCTGAAGTAGAGAGTGAGTACTTCATTAATCAGATTTTGTCTATTTTTATATTAAGTTTTGTATAACTTTCATTGAAATGCTTTGGCTATTTTAGAGTTCTTTCGCGATAAAGTGCATTTTTGTGTTAATTTAAAGATAAACCATTAACAAGTTAAAAAAGAAAGGGAGTATTTGTTTCGTTAGCAGATGCTCTGCATTCGGTTATACGATTAGATATTCAGTTATCCATTTGGAAAACGTCGCTTTTCAATTATAAATTTGAATATGTGGTATTGGTAACTAATATTGTGGCTAAAACTAAGTCGTTAATGACAAATATTATAATATTTATCTCATTTAAGGAACCACCTTTGCAAGAATTATATTATTTTTCAAGAAACGGAATACATTTTCCAAGCAAACTTGTACAGATTCTATATGCATATGTTAATATTTAATTAGAAATCGTGACAGATTTGCATTTCTTCCTTTGCAAATTAATATAAAATACTGATTTGTTGCGAATTTTTAGTACTCGTTGCCAAATTTATTTAACTTTCTGGTTAGCAGAAGGATATAGCTTCAGTAAGAGAAGAACAGAATTGACACCGTTATTGTTATACATTGATATTAGTTATTTACGTTATTATAACAATTTGTGCCAAAAAAATATTTTGAACGCTTTGCTGTTATTTAAAAGGTTCCTTACTTATATTTTAGTATATTTTAACTTTTACTTTTTGATGTGAATACGTCTTTATAATCGCATCCATAGAGAGGCAATGCAAAGAATGATAACAAAATCGGGGGATACAGTTGGGTGTTGTAACTACATATCTATCACCTCCATCCAAAATTTAATTATACCATTCGATAGCTAAAGAATCAAAGAATTTATTACGTTAAGTAAAGACTGTAACACATCGCACGCGGCGAAGAAAGAAGCCTCGTTACGAGACGTACACATCATTTTTTCCTCTAAAACCATATTTATCAATCAATAAATTAATATAGGACTTAATTTTTTAAAAATCTCTATAGTAATACAATAGTTTGCTTATACAGGGTTATTGGTAATTTGAGGTATTCCCGTTAGATTCTAGCGGACTATTTGCTATGCAAAAGTGGATTATTTTTGAGCTATAACCTTTTTTCCAAATAAAAAGGTAAGGTAAGTAGCAGCCCTTTAACGTCCCACTGCTGGGCACAGGCCTCCTCACTCCGAGGAGCGAGGGTTTTTAGNGGGTCGGGCTAATTCAAATCAATATTGAGTTTTCTATTAGGATTTCTCAATATTTGCACGAAGTTGGGAAGCCGTCGGTCCTGCGCCTGATCTCTGTTACGTCGTGTCGGATTCCCGTCACATCGGAATACGAGAGTGAAGGAATAGAAAGTGCACTTGTGTACTATGCCTGCCAATCCGCAGTGGAGCAGCGTGGTGAGTCTGGTCTAAAAACCCTCTCTTCTATGAGTGAAGAGGCCTGTGCCCGGCAGTGGGACATTAGTGGGCTGCTACTTACTTACTTACTTACATCAAGTATATTTTCAAAATAATCTGCAAACCGAGCTCCATGACTTTTGAGAAATTTTTCTGTAATAAACTTTCGAAGCTGCAATTTTGACTGATTTCGAAAAAACGTGATAAGTGAAAATTGGTTCACTTTTACACAATGGATATCTGGGTTTAAATTATCGCAAAGAGTCACCTCTTTCACCTCCTCATGCGACTACATACCATTACCAATAACACTGTATACAAAACTTTAACTTTATATCACATCTGATTGTATAGGGAACCTGTTAAGTTTGAATTTATATCAATTCGTCTCGTCATTTTGTTTGAAAAAACAATTGAAATTCTTGTTTTTTTTTTTAAATTGTTTATGTATATATTGTTAAGTTTTAGGTGCCAATAAAACAATTTCTGTAAGCGTTATATAAATGTACTTAAATGAATAATCTAACGATGTCTGTCGTTACTAAGCTCTGGTACAGCTTAACCGATTTTAATGACGTTTTGTAAGCTTGTTACAAGCATAAAAAGGATAATTTTGAAAGCGATGGGCGGTAGTTTTATCGACATCTCATTTAATTTCAATAATCTGTATGTAATGTATATATTCCCGTATATAAAAGCCTTGTTAACTTTCATTAGATTAAATAAGATCGCTTGTTGTAAACTGTATACCGTAGGAAGTCATTTCTTGAGTATATAAAAACATTCCGCGTTGCTTTGTATGTATGTATTATCGAGGAAATGCCAAAACGATTTTAATGGAACGCATTAATTTATTAAGTGTTTAGAATAGGATATATTATAAATGTGTAAACAATGAATGTTTAATCTATGTTGTAGGTATATCGTTCTCGATTGTGTTTTCTTTATCAATTCTGGATTAAGGCCCGCAATAGGGATATTACTTTAATTTAATGTAAAATATATCAGAAACTTCTTATTTTTATTAACAATTGCATTAAAAAAAACATATATTGAAGAATTTAACACGTAACAAGGTTTTAATCACTTAGATGATATATTTCTCAAGATAAAGTACTGTAATATCGATGAGTTGTGTGCATGCAAATATTCAAATGGAAAACTCATTAGTAAATGGTATCAAAGATTTAATTTTTTAGACTTTCACGCTGAGCAATACCTTTATGCAGCCTGATTAGATTTATAATCTGTGTGTGGGACTCGCTTTCAAGCCAGAATACCCACTAAAACCAAGCCATACTCTTCACATCCTGTAGTGCAGCTCCAGAGGATCGCTAACCCGTTAGGAAACTTAGGAAAGATGTAGAAGAAGCAAATTCACACCACGTGCGTCCCAACCTACTGCTAAAGAGAAGAAAGCATTCACAGCGTTATCCCCCTGCCTCTCATATGCCTCCTTCAGCGAAAAAACAGTCTAGCAGAAGGAGCCACTGCCATCCACTCCCTTTCGATGGTTAGGATAACTGACTGTAAGATCCTTTATAGTACACATTGTTAATTAGAGTAAAAGGTACAAGTATTTTCCACGCTGGGCAATACCTTTACACAGCCCGATCAGACCTAAAGTTGAGCGTGGATCTTTCTTGAAAGCCAAAGTACCACCTAAAACCTAACGATTAGTGGAGACAACGTTTTGTTAAGCACCAGAGGATCGGTAGTCGCAATCTTCCCTGGTAACCAGCAGATTCCCGTTGGAATAGAAGTAGAAGCGTAAGGTTACGCCTCTTATACCCCAACCTCCTTCAATAGAGAAGAGAGCGTCCACAGAATCACTACCATTACAGGCCACTACCATCCACTCCCTTTCGCTGGTGAGCATTGCGATATCTACATAAAGGTCTGCAACTTTAGGCTGCCATCAATAACTGACTCTACGATCCTTTTTAGTACAAATTGTTGTTTAAAGTAAAAGGTAAAAGTATTTCTTAGGCTGGGCAATGCCTTTACCCAGCCCGATCAGACCTAAAATTTGAGTGTGGGACTTTCTTGCAAGCCAGAGTACCACATAAAATCTAACGATACTCTCATCCTTTAGTGGAGCATCAGAGGATCGGTAGACGCAGATTACCGTTGGGAAACTTAGGAAAGCTGTTACAAATTTACGCCTACGTCCCAACCTCCTCAAACAGAAGAAAGCGTCCAAAGCGCCATGCCTCTGCCTCATATGTGTTACCTTCGACAAAAAACTGTCTCTGCAGAAGGAGGCCACTGCCCTCCACTCCCTTTCGGTGGTGAGCATTGCGATATATACATACAGGTCTAAAACTTTAAACTGCAATCAATAACTGGCTGTACGATATGTGTATTCTTGACAGTTTTATGTATCACATTACGTATAATTTAACAGTATATAATAATTACATTCATTTGTTATCGATCATTGTAGTTTCCACTAAAAACAAAACAAAGAACCTGCGAGTTCTTTTAACGGAAAAATTATTGGCTTATATTTTACAAAATTAAATCTATTCTAAGCTATTCGGAGCTGCAAAATCTTGAAGATTATATTATCTAAGTTTTCTAACGAACTAACTGCGAATAAAATTTATTCAGACTATTTAAAGAATATTGAATACAAGTATACGCCTGTATCTTCGTCCTGTATAATATGATAATGAAATAAATTCAGGATAATTTTAACTCTAGATGTTGGTGTCAATTCAATCTTATTATCTACACCAAATCTGTCTGTATATAATCATTGTACAGGTCGGTGAGAGACCTACTTGGAGGCAATAAATGCTTTTTATAAAGTCAGTATCAACATTTACTTAAAACACTGTTATCGCAATCAGTGTTTGCAAAAGAATGCCGTCATTAACTGACAACCAGCCTATTTATAGCACGAAGCTTGCACTTGATATATCCGGTATAATGACACAGGTTAACGGTATCATGACATCCGATTGTTAATCATATTTTAGTATTATGACAATTCGAATGTATAAACTTACCGATTTATACGTGTAATTTTAATTGAATTGTTTTGTGGTGGATTGAATTATTTAGTTTATAGAAACAGAATTGACACCGCATTAATACGTTAAATATAATCCCTCCGGGCCTTATTTTAGAGTCCCTGTCATCCTATATCTAAGCTCTGTTCACTGTGATAAAGTAATATTTATAAGAATTTATAAATACTAAAAGAATATACAAGTTCCAACAAACGGGACAGAATAAATCTAACACTTTATTAATGAAGAAAATTTGAAAATTATATTTATTTTTCAAATAATATCACAGTGAATTTATATCCATTTCATCCTTTTTTTAATTTATTTAACGTTGCTTTTTAAATGCGTCTCTTACAGCCGTGTTGTGTGTTAATGTATCTATTTATTGTCTAGTGTATCGGTTGTATGTGACGCATTTCATATTTACAGTTACAATGAAATTTTTTATATCGGTATACTGAAAGTTTAATTTCTAATTATGACTGTACTGTTTTATATCTAATATATTTTATACCGATGTCTCTATAAATAAAATGTGAACGAAACAATGTGTTTTTATTAACCTACTCTATTAACTAGTTGACCCGTGAAACTTACCTCCTCAGGATCAAATAATTGAATGATAACTCCAGAATTTTCACCTTTAATGGTAGTAAGTAAATGCGGTAGAGATGAGAGCGTTGAGAAGTATGAGTGGATTAAAACTGAGTGACAGAGTAAGAGATAGTGTGATAAGAGAACATTGTGGTATAAAAGAAGACGTAGTGACTAAAATTGAGAAAGGTATGCTTAGATGGTTT
The DNA here is from genome assembly GCA_015832385.1 of Elymnias hypermnestra. NCBI lineage: Eukaryota > Metazoa > Arthropoda > Insecta > Lepidoptera > Nymphalidae > Elymnias > Elymnias hypermnestra. Next base: position 894,504 of record JACTOM010000870.1, on the reverse strand, counting down.
GGGCATGTAGAGTGAACGAATGAAAGGAGACTGACAAAAAGGATTTATGAGCCGAGAGTAAATGTGAAAGATGGAAGGGAAAGACCAAGGCGAACGTTCCTGGACCAAATCCAGGACATTTTAAATGAGGGCCAGATCAAGAGTACTTGTAAGATGTAATGAGAACGAAAGAAGCGAAGGAGATATGCAAGGATCGTGGCAAGTGGATGGACGTGGTCTCTGCCTACCCCGAAGGGAATGGGGCGAGATGCTGTGTATGAATATGTAGAAATTATACTGAGCGTAACAAGATAAAAATCTTTTCAAAAACTAAAATGTTGACTATTGCTAACTTCAGGGTGTTGGTTTTTTGTGACGGTGTCTGCGAGCATCATTAAAAATTTTCTCTCATTTTTCCTTATCGCACCAAAAGAAGTATAATTTCATAAAGAAATCGATTTTTTCACATCCCTACATCGGATTTATTCGATGTATCGCATTGTAAAAATCGATGTTTTACAATGCATAAGGTTGAACAGCCATGGTGACGCATGACTTTTAATTCGTGTACATAAACACTTTTTTAATGAAATTCGAGTTTTATACGCGATTTTTATAAAAAAATAATCTAATATTTTAAAAAGAAATATCGATTGTTTTAAATGCAGAATGTTACCTATCTTCAATGCGTCAAAATTGGTCGCAATCAAAACTTTTATGAAAGCGCCATCTACGGGAAAGATATCAAACTACGTCACCAAATTTGCACCAGCTTTATAGTAATGCACAATAGTAAGTATAGATAGCGCTAATACATTTAACCTTTTTAACTTTACTATTTTGTTTGCAGACTGCAGAAGTCCCGCGTTCCATCCCCTGAGCAGTGGCCAATTTTCCCTAAAGCCCAGGAGGCTACGGCAGTCAGATATTAGGGGGCGGCTAATCTTGATAAAAAATTCAGGAATAATTCGTGAAAGTGGTAGCTGGTACTTACTACATGGCTAGGGCTTAGGGCGGCCAGGACCGCCAATCCGCCACAGCTTCTGATACTGGATTGATGGGAGGCTTCGGCCGCGGCCAGTCACCACCCTAACAGCAAAGACATACCCCCAAGCAAAGGTTTTGTGTTCTGGTACGATGCTGTGTAGAAACCATAGGAGACGAATTGCCTCTTACCAAATTAGCATGCGTCTATATTTAACTATATCATCACTTTCCATCAGGCGTGATCACAGTCAAGCGATAACCTGTCAGCTGGCACGTTTTTGATTAACAGCCTAAAATGTTTCGATATAACGGCAATAAACCTTTCCATGTTTATACGAGTATATCTACATGATCGCTGTGACAGTGATTGAATTTGTATTAGAATAATTCCCCTCGATTGCCCATGTCAACTACCGTTCAACTATGGCAATCTTAAATAATCAATAAGCATCTCTTTCTTTTTCATTCACAAAGTGAGTTATCTATTTTGCTTCTCTGTAACTGTCGTACCAAAAATATGCGTAGCGATAACACCAGACAATAGAAAATAGACAAAAATAAGCCAGTTACAAAGTGGCCGTTACTAACGGTGCCTGTGTCGCATCGAATATCGTTAAGTTTTTTTGGTAATATTTTAATAATAAACTTTGAGTGTATATTATACGTGAATAATAATAAACCATTGAGGTAAGTTTTAATTTTTGTGATATGAGCTTATAAATACAAGACGGACTTTCTTCGCTAACTCAAACTTTAACGCAAACATAAAAATTACAATATTTGGTTGTCTTTCATGAACATTTCAGTCCCAAGCCACTTTTAGCATCATTTGACCCCGGGGGCATTTGACGCAAAAAAAACGTCAATGTGTGACGGGGCAGGCAACTGAATGTAACTAGATTTACGTCGGAGAGATTTTTTTCTTTTATTTGGGACAAATTACTTGGAAAAAAAAAACGAAAATGTTTTTTTTTCGGTAAATCGAAGGGTTATACGAGTTTTCGCTTTACAGCCAAGTTTCGCTGAACATATCTAGGCCTTTAAGTGAGTATGGGATGGATATATCAGGTTATGCTTGACAATCTCCTAAATGTACACTACATAAATGGACAGCTGCCAAACTCACCAATACATTATTCTGTTACAGATTTAGGACTGTATAGTTTAATTAGGTCAATCAAATGAAACAGTACAGCAACTAGGCCACATTGATAGGAGACATCTATTCACCGAAAACCGATGTCTCGTTGTGTATTTCTTTTTAATTTTATACATATTTTTAAACGTGCTGGTCAAAGGTAAAAGATGGACTTTAGATCTTAGACTCAAAATTGAATCCCCTTTTTTTTGTCGCTGGGAAATGCAATTTACGCACTAACCCTGACCGATGACCAGTCAGGAGTGTGGGACTCGGCGATGGAAGGTCTCGCAATACCCACTAAACCACCCAGCGGAACCCTCTTCGTCCATTAGTGAGGCACCAGTTGATCAGCTTTTGCATTCTGCCCTGGTGTCCCGGATGAGTCCGACGGAGGAGGCGGGAGGAGATACGCAAACATGCGCCGCCTTATATTCCGCCTCCTTCGGCGGTGAGGGGGTGCATCCATTGCATTCTCCCTCTCTCTCTCGTGGGCTTCCTTGGTGACGCTGAGATCCCCAGGCCGCACAATCTGCCCCAGTGTGATGCGCTGAATCTATAGCTGCGCCACACTGATGACAAGCGGGTGACTCCTCCCGACCAATTTGGTGCAGGAACTTTCCGAAACACCCATGTCCGATCAGAACCTGCACCAATCTGTAGGACAGCATCCAGTGCTCCCTGGAAAGCCATTGTCCCAGGTGAGGACGGATCGCCGCCACAGTGGCCATGTCCGCTGGTGCATCAATCATAATTGAAAAAGGTTTGTTGGGTTTTAGTGGATATTTTGGGGGCTTCTCACTCACCAAAACCCAGTCTCGTGAGTCCTGATGCAAAAGTCGTCGATTGTACCTACATTGCCCAGCGAAAAAAAGAAAATGTTTATATTATTTTCATAACATTATATCTTACGTCATATTGTAATGGGGTAAGGCAATATTGAAACTATATTTATATTACAAAAAGTGAAATATATCAATTAGGATCACGTGTTGCCTGAAAAACTAAAAAGAGCGAAATACACAATTTTTTTACAAGAAATAAAAACAAACTTGTAATGCCATATTGACTGCCTCATTGGTCTAGCATGTTCGACTACAGACATGAGATTCTGGGTTCGAGTCCCGGGTCGGGCCAATTTGAAATAGATATTGAGTTTTCTATTAAGATTTTCTCAATATTTGCCCGAAGTTAGAAAGTAGGCAGTGTGATCCACCCCCGTGCCTCGGAGAGCACGTTAAGCCGTCGGTCCTGCGCCTGATCTCTTTCCGGTCGTGTCGGATTCCTGTCACATCGGAATATGAGAGTGAAGGAATAGAGACTGTGTACTTGTGTACTATGCCTGCCAATCCGCACTGGAGCAGCGTGGTGGGTCTATGCTCTAAAAACCCTCGCTCCTCGGAGTGAGGAGGCCTGTGCCCAACAGTGGGACATTAATGGGCTGCTACTTACTTTTTTACTTAATGCCATATTTTAGAGTGAAGGAGGTTAGGAAATCATTTATCAGGTTGAGCATACGCATTTTTAATAAGATACCCGAATCACTTCTAGGTTTACCGTCCTATTACAAAAGGCATATTATAATATTGAAGATTATTGAAGTAACAAAGATGTTTGAACTTGATTCCTGTTGCACATGAAAGCTAACCTACAAAAACTATGTTTAAAGGAGTAACCGCTGAGTTTCTTGCCGGTTTCTTCTCAGCGAAATCAGTTTCTGTACCGGTGGTAGATTTGTTTCCAACGGACAATCTACCCACGATGTTTTTTTCTCTTTATTTAAGGAGCTTAGTCACTATGCGACTATGTCACTCCGTTGGTTAAACATAATAAGCAATTAAATATAATTCCGACTTATCATCTAGCCTTAAAATAAATGTTAATTACTTTATCTACATTTTTTGTCTTCTTACAGTATATGTAACTTATGTCCAAGTGGTAGAGTACAATGACTTCTAAATGCTTCGTTCCGCACACAATCCATCAAGACATGATATATATCTTCAATTACCCCACAAATGAGCAATTGTGAGTATCAGATTTCCTGATTAAATTGGCAAATTTATTTGAGGGAATGTATCCAGAACGAAGCCTTAACCCTATTCGATATAAGATCTATTCGATTTATTTTCCATTTTTCCATGTTTCAATGTTTTATACCAAATGCCCTCCTTTGACCGCTTATCAAAATACTCGGCCCAAAGAGAAAAGCAATCGGTTTTGACTTTTTTTTATATACCCACTAAAACCCAGCGGGACTGTCGTCAACCATGAGTGGGAAGCCAGAGGCTCGTTGAGGCATTCCTCTCTGACCCCTCGGTTGTAGTCGGCTCAGAGATATTCTACAGGGGGAGGAGTTGCATGAACCTCCGCCTGCTGTTTCCTACTCCCCTTCGTCTGGGTCGGAGTGTCTCAGCGGCATTCACCCTCTCCCTTTGTCGTGCCTCCTTAAGGCAACGAATCAGTTTTGACTTGCCCAAATATGTCTGAAACACTGGATCTAGATGCACACTCTCACCATTTATACAAGCTTGTTTAGCCAGGCTGTCTACTGTCTCGTTTCCTACAACACCCATATGAGATGGGATCCATTGCAACCATACAGTTTTGGATCCAGAAGTAAGGGATAACTGTTCCAAAATTCTATAAGCTATCGGTGTACCTTGAAAAGTCGAGCTACATCGAGTCAAATGTTGCAAAGCGCTTCTAGAATCTGTCAAAATTACAAAATTGTTGCAATTAACAGTTTCTATGTAAACTAAGGCTTAAGATTAGCAATGAGTTCTGCAACCATTATGCAATGGGACTTATCTAATCGTAATTTATTATTACTAATTTGGTTATCAAAGATTGTAGCGCCTGAAGCATTGCAGTCTTTTGACCCATCTGTAAAAACTTGATAATAACTGGGATATGTATTACTACATACATAGCATCACGCCTCATTCCCTTCGGAGTAAGCAAAGATAACGTCCTTCCACTTGCCACAATCCTTGCATATCTCCTTCGCTTCTTTCATTCTCATTAAAGCTTTCATACAAGTTCGTCGGTTTGAAGTACTCTTGACCTGGCCCTTATTTAAAATGTCCTGGATTTGGTCCAGGAACGTTCGCCTTGGTCTTCCCCTTCCAACTTTCCTTAATAAATCCTTTTAGTCAGTCTCCTTTCATTCATTCTCTCTACATGCCCAAACCATCTAAGCATACCTTTCTCAATTTTAGTCACTACATCTTCTTTTATATCACAACGTTCTCTTATCACACCGTTTCTTATCTCTATCGTAATTATTTATGTATTAACGACGATTCGAAAGTGCTTTATGTGCGTACTTGAAGATTTGTCGCCCGCACAGATATCCTCATAACATTTGTGGCCTTTGTATTACAGAAGCTTGACTTTCCATGTGGAAGGAAAATATAATTAAACATCCAAAGAATATAAACCCGTTAAATACTACGTTATCACAACCGCAAAAACTAAAAAAAGCATTTTATCCCCGTTACTTATACAATGATTAATTTGATAGCTACTCAGCTCCTAAAATACGAATGCCCATTAGAAGTTATTCAAACTAGTTTAAATAAAACAAGAATTATACGAAAACCGAGAGAATAGGGCCGTGTTTCTATAGAAACTCCGAAAAGGCAATAAAAACAAAAAGGTTAGAACTCTGAACACGACTTCAATAGTTGTTTTTTTAATCGAGTCCAGAAATCCAAATACGTTTCAAACTGTTTTATTATTTCGTCCGTTTAATAAACGACTTGATTGATCAAGGCATAAAAAAACTAAAGAAATAGTCTTTACAGAGTCGCTGAACTAGCCCATGTTTTGCTGTTGCTCAATCTGGTAGCAATTATAAAAAAAAATCGATTTTACCATAAGTATTAAGAGCGACCATAATATACTTTACTCAAAAGTTGAAGTTGTCGTGAACCGTCATTTAAAACTGATCTGACCTGAGCTGATCGCCACGATTTTAGCCGATCTTTATGGTATAATAACATTTATATGGCGAAGAAAGCGATACAGTTTCAATACAAAAAATGAGAGGCTTTTGAAATGCGGAGATTTTGAGACAAGTCGGTCAAAACAGCAAGCTGTTGCAGACCATCAAAATCAGAAAAGTAGCGAGAAGTCAATGCTCTCGTCTCGTCTTTCAAAGTAACTGTTTTTAGGGTTTTTAGTAAGGGATGAATTTATCATGAATTCCAATATTTTTTGGCAGAAGAAGCATAAAAGTAAAATAAATGCGGTAGAGATGAGAGCATTAGGAAGTATGAGTGGATAGAAACTGAATGACAAAGTAATATATACTGTAATAAGAGAACGTTGTCGTATAAAAGAAGATGTAGTGACTAAAATTGAGAAAGGTATGCTTAGATGGCTTGGGCATGTAGAGAGAGTGAATGAAAGAAGACTGACAAAAAGGATTTATAAGTCAAAAGTGAATGCGAAAGTTGGAAGAAGAAGACCAAGGCGAACATTCCTGGATCAAATCCAGGACATTTTAAATAAGGGCCAGTTGAGGAGTACTCTAAACCGACGAACTTGTATGAAAGGTTTAACGAGAATGAAAGAGGTAAAGGAGATATGCAAGGATCGTGGCAAGTAGAAGGACGTGGTCTCCGACTACCCCTATGGGAATGAGGCGTGATGTTCTATGTATGTTTTATGGCATAGAGTGTCTCCTTCAGTTTGGGTTCGCAGGCTATGTATAGTCCAGACTTACTCACGGGATATACAGGCTTCACCAAAAAGCACAATGATTGATTGGAAAGAACATTCAAGCACGAAAATTTTATTGTTATAAAGGGAAATTCAACGATGTCTGCTGTGGATTTGAAACCGCGATTTCTCTAAACGTGAATCTACACGTCTCACCACTAGACCATCAGGCTTTTGTGAAGTTAAAAGTATAAGAAACAGCCCGTTAACATACCACTGCTGGGCACAGGCCTCCTTACTTATAGGAGAAAGGGTTATTAGAGCATAGAGCCACTACGCTGCTCCACTGCAGGTTGGCAGGAATAGTACACAAGTGTAAGTGCTAAAAAAGCTGTACTCTGTATTACTTCACTCTCATAGTGGAAAGGGACGGTAATCTGACATTACCAGAGAGATATATGAGACGCAGGAAATGCTTGACGCACGCCGAGTAAAGTAAAAATCCACTCGGCAGTGTGAGACTCGCTGGATTACTAGAATACCCATTAAATCCCTTTTGCTCGGGGTACCAGAAGAGGAGGCTGCAAACCTAACAAAACACATGTCCATAAACATAGAAGGACCTCCAAGGTCAGCATAGTGAGCGCTATGCTTGGTGATAAATCAGGTTGCAGAGCAGTGGCCTCTTTTTGCAAGGTTGTCATCATGCAGAACGAGGCACTAAGCAGGCAAAGGAAGCTTATAACAGACTCAACTCCATCTCGCGATTTTGTTTATCTGCTCTCCCTGGACTAAACGCTTAATTCAAATTTATCCGGGGATGCCAAATCTAAATGCGTCAGCGGACATCTGGATGAAGAGGATTCCACTGGTTTTTAATGGATATCCTGTTACAGCTAGCGAGTCTCACATAAAAAAAACACCCTCCGTGGAAGTGTTTGTCTACTTAAGAGCGGAACTGCGTTATTAGTCTAGTCTTTAGCATGATAAGCCGTCGGTCCTGCGCCTGATCTCCTGAATAGAGAGTGCAATTGTGTACTATGCCTGCCCATCAGCAGTGGAGCAGCGTGGTGGGTCTATGTTCTAAAAACCCTCTCTCCTATGAGTGAGGAAGCCTGTGGCTAGCGAGTCCCACATAAAAAAAGAACACCCTCCATGGAAGTGTTTGTCTACATATATATCTCCACGGAATTGTCAACCAGTATTTAAAGGCGGAATTGCGATATTAGACTAGTGGTTAGCATGATAAGCCGTCGGTCTTGAGCCTGATCTCCTGAATAGAGAGTGCACTTGTGTACTATGCCTGCCCATTAGCAATGGAGCAGCGTAGTGGCTCTATGCTCTAAAAACCCTCTCTTATATGAGTGTGCCCAGCAGTGGGACGTTAATGGGCTGCTTTAGTTGCGGCTCTGGCAGCTACAGTTCACAATTTACGTTTGAAAGTTTTTATATGACGTTTGGTGCGACGTTGCCGGGCGGGCGCGGCGCGGGGCCGGTGCACGCAACCCAAACAAAACACGCGCGGAGCGGCAACGTCGCACCGCCGTACGACGGTGAATCGATCCCTCCCGCCGCGCGCCGGCAGCCTCACTCGCAATAGTGACAACACTAAAAGCTTAATTACACACCGCACATTGACAACTTATACGAAACAATATCGAACCGCATCAGAATCAATAAATAAATAAATTCGAAAGATAATTGCAGAATGTATCAACATAAGTATCAAGTAAATAATATACCTGATTCCCGCCAAAGTCCGTCAAATATTATAATTGCCATCAAAACTTGTTGCTTGTTAATGTCCAATAACAGCTTTAATTACAAATCGCAACTTATACATAATAAAATCAATTTATCATTAATCAGCTGACCCGGATAACTTCGTACCGCCTCAGAATCAATAAAAAACAATTCCCACGTAATAGAAGTGAAACCTTCAAAAATTTTGGCTGTCTTTTACAAATTATTTTTACTCTACATACTCTATATCTTGCACGACCGTTACAAGCGTGACGTCTTGGTCTCATTCAGTACCCAATAAATACAATATAGTACTTGACGTTAGCTATAAGTCGCTTTCATAGTCGAAGAGAACAGATTTTACTCGCGCGTTACTTAGTCTACCGTGACGGCTGAGTCTGATTCAGTTCCCCCTGCATACAATATAGCGGCGTCGTTGACTATATGTCGCTCTTATAGGCGAAGAGAGCAGACTTTAATCGCGTGTTACATAGTCTACCGTGACGGCTCTTTTCCATTCCCCACTGACTAAACACTTTATAACATTGACTATTTATTACTTTCTCGTTACCTTGATTGATAACCACCTTTCTCGCTCGTTACACTGTCTAGCGTGACGACTCAGTCGCGCTCAGTATCCAATATATACAATATAAAGTGACGTTGACTATACCTCACTTCCATAATCAACGAGAGCTCACTTTAGCCAAACGTGTAAAAAATATTTCTACATTCGCGTGACGCCTCAGTCTAATTTAATTCCCATTAAATATATATTTAACAATTTTCTCAAGGACATTAAAATCACAACGATGTTCAAGACGTTTTTTGACTTCAAAAGTCGAATGATGTCGACACAATGTTTCAACTTCAGTAAAAAATGTAAAATATTAGTCAAAACTTAACCGGCACAAAAACAAAACGACGCGACCGTTACGCTCCGGAACCCGCCAGAGTCCGTCAAATATTGTAGCTGTGATCAGAAATTGTTGGTTGTCAATGTCAAATGTCAAAAGAAAAAAGCTGAATTACATATTGCAAATTGACAACTTATACAAAACAAAATCAAATTATCGTTCTCCAGCTGACCCAGGAATCTTTGTACCGCGTCAGAATCAATAAATAAAAATTACTCGAATGATTTCACAATGCACAATATTCTTACTTCAGTAAAACATGTGGAACTTGTGGAGTTTGGACTGCCAAACTTAACAAAAAGAATTCGTAAACAGAACAAGGCGACCGTTACGCTCTGGTACCCGCCCAAGTCCGTCAAATATTATAGTTGCGTTCAGAAATTGTTGGTTGTCAATGTCAAGTGTCAAAAACACAAGAAATAAAGCTTAATTACATATCGCCCTACTGGTATGTTTTTCGACCCGCTGAATACGAATTTCAAGTTAGTTTAGGCCGTCCAGCCTTCAATTTCGAATGTATTTCAAAAAACTGCTACCGCAACTTCACATCAAACTAGGACTCATAAAACAATATATCAAAGGTCTGGACAAGGATCGTGATTGTTTTCAGTACCTGAGAGAAAAGTTTCCGGCGATAAGTGATGCCAAATTAAAAGAGGGAATTTTCGATGTACCCCAAATTCAGAACTCTATTTCAGGATGCTAATTTAATAGGTAAAATGATTGATGCGGAGAGAGCAGCTTGGGTAAGTCTCAAAAATGTGTCGCATAACTTTTTAGGAAATGATAAAATTGAAAATTACGACACAATTCACACACATACAAACACTTTAACTATAAAATTAGAATCCAGAAATAGAGTTTTAATTTGGGGTACATTAAAACTGTTTTAATTTGGCATCACTTATCCCCGGATACTTTTCTCTCAGGTACTGAAAACAATCACCATCCTTGACCAGAGCTTTGACATATTGTTTTATGACACCTTGGTTTAGGTGAAGTGGCGGTAACAGTCTTTTGCAATATACTCGAAATTGAAGGCCCTAAACTGGCTTGAAATTCGTATTCAGGGGGTCGGAAAACATGTCCGTAGATAGGTGTCGCCTGTTGTACTGACAATTTTTATTGTGTGCCAGTGTAATTTATGCAAAACAAAATCAAATTATCATTCGCAAGGTAACCCGGCAAACTTCGTACCGCCTCAGAATCAATAAATAAAATAAAAATCTTCTGTGCATTTCCCATCTAATAGAGTTAAATAGCCAAAGGTGACGTATTATTATAATTTCGATCAGAAATTGTTGATTCTCAATGTTAAATGTCAGAAAGATGTTTAAAAAACAATTTTCTTTTATAAATTTAACTGATTTCTAGTTTATTTCAATAGAGGATTTTAAGCTATTTAAAAGTGTCTATTTTCGATTTTAAACTATTGATAATTGATAGAAAGTATACACACATCACGCCTCATATTCGTAGGGGTAGCCAGAGACCACGTCCTTCCACTTGTCACGATTCTTGCATATCTCCTTCGCTTCTTTTATTGTTGACCTGGCCATTATTTAAAATGTCCTGGATTTGGTCGAGGAACGTTCGCTCCACTCTTGACTCATAAATCCATTTAGTCAGTCTCCTTTCACTCATTCTCTCTACATGCCCAAACCATCTAAGCATACCTTTCTCAATTTTAGTCACTACATCTTCTTTTATACCACAACGTTCTCTTATCACAGTATTTCTTACTTTGTCATTCAGTTTCATTCATGTCATTCAGTTTCAAATGTAATTAAAAGATAGAAAGTTGTTGTTTTTATTCTTTTTTTCTTATAATTATTAAAAAAATATCACGTCATACTTGGGTTTGAGGGTGTTGCAAGTGAGACACCTGTAATAAGAAACCATAAAATTTATGCGACGTAATTTAAAAATGACTTTTAACTCCTTTTTGCAGAGCCCAGCAGTGGGACGTAAATAAGCTTTTATTTTGTACTTTCTATTAAGAGCAACGTCTATCACAAGACGGTGCCAGTTCAACATTTCTCCTTTCCTAGTATAGGGAACCTTTTTATCGTCTCGGAATTTATATGAATCAATGTTGAAATCTCTCTTCCATGAAGGATTTGATATAATGGCGCCGGCAAAACCTCCTTTATTAATAATTGACCGATGCAATAATATATACACTAAAGTTTTTGCCCATTTATGTTGGTTCGCATTGTACTACATTGAGTTTTTGCCTGTTACATACAACAGGTCAGACAAAGCAACATTGTTATATGTTTGCTGCAATCTTAATTAGTATGCACTAGATTTTCTATTACACGCGAGCATAATGCCTGCATACTTTATGGTTATCGTTACGCGCAACGATTCTATTATTAACGATGAAAAATATGATATCTATCTTGGAAATGATAAAGAAATAGGTTGGAAAGTAAATTTTGTTTTGTATACTAGCAATTGTCCCTTTACACAAGTAGTAGATAGATATATAGATATGCTTTATTAAACACCACGACACAAAGAGATAACTCAGTTTTAGATACTTTTAGTTGGTCTTAGTGACAAAGAAAGGAGAGAGAAGGCAAGTGGTGTGTTTAAAATAGACATTTTTATAAACTTCAACTATATTTTCTGCATTCGGTTCTTCATTCAGTCAAATCATGCTTAAGTAATTTTGATCCTCCTACTTTCTTCAGAACTTCTTTCCATTTCCTTATTGGTCTTCCTTTTCTTCTTTTGTATTCTCTGAGGTATCATTCAGTCATTATTCTCGTCCATTTTTCCTACTTTACTCTCATCATGTATAAAGTCCATTGCCATTTTATTTTCATACACTAGGTCTTTTCTTTTAATCTTTTTAAATTTTATTTATCTATTCAATTTGTTACACGTGTTCTTAGATGAATGAAATTATCTTATGTCATCCTTTAGAAAAAAGACGATAAGTAATTTAAGACCTCAAGACAATACTAAAAAGACTACTTATGTAAGTAGTTTCTGACGGGATCAAGGACATGGGATTAGGAACCACGTGATGTCACTTTGGTAGTTCCCGATCATGTGATGTGATGTGATCAGGTGACATTATACATCACATCAGGAGTTAGTTTCCCAAATTTCAAGACAATCCGGTAAATAGTTATGAAGATGATTTCATAACGATAATCCATTCCAAAGAGAGTAGGGAAACACGTTGTTAATGAGCGTCTACGTCGCTAATGGAACATATATGTCGAATTTCAACTCAATCAGGAAAATACTTTTGGATATATTGTGATGATTCAATAAGTGATCGTTTTTTGTTTATAAATCCCGATCCAGTGGGAGTCTAGGGAATCACGTTTTTAGTGAGCATCTACGTCGCTAAAGGAACATATATGTCGAATTTCAACTCAATCAGGAAAATACTTTTGGAAATATCGTGATGAGTCAATAAGTAATCGTTTTTTGTTTATAAATCCTGATCTAGTGGGAGTATAGGGAATCACGTTTTTAGTGAGCATCTACGTTGCTAATGGAACATATATGTCGAGTTTCAACTCAATCAGGAAAATACTTTTGGAAATATCGTGATGAGTCAATAAGTGATTATTTTTCGTTTATAAATCCCGATCTAATGGGAGTATAGGGAATCACGTTTTTAGTGAGCATCTACGTCGCTAATGGAACATAAATGTAGAATTTCAACTCAATCAGGAAAATACTTTTGGAAATATC
>JACTOM010000870.1:839065-879560 GCA_015832385.1 Elymnias hypermnestra | reverse complement strand
ATGTTAGCCCGCAGGTTCGCAAGGTGTAGCAAAGAAGCTAAAATAACATTATTCAAAGCGTATTGTCAAACCTTTTACACCGGGAGTCTGTGGGTAAACTACACTTTGAAGTCGCTAGACACATTGAGGGTTCAATATAATAATGGTTTCAGGATGCTGTTGGGTTTGCCGCGGTTTTGCTCAGCTTCAAGCATGTTTGCGCAGGAGAGAACGGATGACTTTTATGCCATCATAAGAAAGAGGACGTCATCCCTCCTGGCAAGACTGCGCTCCAACGGTATCCTGAAAATGCTAGCGGGAAAACTAGACTTGCCAATCCAGCAGAAATTTATATCTGTTTTGGTGCAGTGAGATAGTTTTTGTATATATCTAGTAAATAGTTAGTTAGATAGTTTCAAATTTAAATATGTGTATAATCCTTTGTTGTTATTTTTCTCACTAACATAGTTTTTAAGTAAAATTGTAATTAACAAATGGGCCTTTGTTGCACCTAACAAAGAAATATTATTATTATTATTATTTATATGTACAATACATACATATTATATAACAAAAAAGCCGAAAAACTTAAAGATTTGTAATGTGATGTAACAAACATATTTCTGTGCGCTTAAATCATCAAACACTGGCTAAACCTTACGTGATACACCTAATTAATGTACTACGGAATTGTATATCTTAAAAAGACCTATAAAAAAGACCATAAAGACCAATATTTATCTCTAAAGTATAACCCATAGTGACCACTTTTATCTTTTACATATTACAAAAAAAATGTGTCATTTACCAAGCTATTTTATACAATACATTGTCAATCCTTATACAAATAAATATATTACATATGTTGTATATTTTATGTAGATTAAAACTGTCTTTAACAATATATAATTAAAATTGATATCTTACGAGATATCAGCGATTTGAAAAGACGTGGCAAAGCGGTCGGAGTGCCAGAGGTGTGGCAAAATTACATAAGCATGAAAATAGATCTCACCGTACTTTAAAGCCCACTTTTGGGCCCACATTTAATACCCACAAAATACACTTTCTCAATATCTATATACATATCTATGTACGTTTCTTATTAAGAGAGTTGTGGGATTGAATCCCGGGAAAGGACTAAAATTCTCTTACGTCTCTTACTGTAGTTTCAAATTTCGGTTTTTTCAGTGGGAGAAATCATCGTGAGGTAACCTGCACATTCTAATTTGCCTCTTATTGGAGTCTTTTACTTATTAACACAAATGTTTTGCTGGTTGACTGATAACTAGCCAATAATATAAAGCTGAAGAGTATGTTTGCATGAACGCTCATATCTCAGGAATTACTGGTCCGATTTGCAAAAAATGTTTCAGTGTTAGATAGCCTATTTATCGAGGAAGACTACAAAATATATATCATCACGCTGAGACCGATAGGAGTGGTGCACCAATGAAGAATGTTTCACAATCAGGTGTTTTTTTTCTTTTGAGGGCTTCCGCTGCGTGCAATCCGTAAACGATTAAAATTTCATAAAATTCGTATATGACAGAATTGTTGCCCTTTAAAAGTTCTAAAATAAAGTCTATTATAGCATATATCTATCTTTTATGGTTGGCTCACTATAACATATTTTATGCTCGCCAAATATGTCCTGTCCTGTCTCTCTTATAAGGCGCAAAGTAGTAAATTTGCTCTGATGAGAATCAAATCTAGGACTTTTCCTGTCTACTCGCACTGTGCAGGTACTGCTCTGTCATAAAATAATTGATCTCTAGCTGCTTAAGCTCCCCAAACAAACAACAGTGTTCATAAGTTTATGGAGTTATCAAAGCTTGACTCATGGCTGAGATAATATTTATTTTCGGCAGACGCATGCTTAACTAATTATCTCTGTCCCAGCTATAGATAGAGGAATAAAGCCCCACTTACAAATGAAACGCGGCTTCGTTTTTAAAAGTCGGTTTTTGGACTCCCACAATTATTTCACACCCTCCCTTTTTCAAATTTTCTATCGTAATTATAATACTCTTCTTATTCAAGGACTCAAACCTAAATACATTTTTTAACTTGAAATAATTTCCATAAATCATAAATTTTAAATAGAATTTTACTGTACACCTATTAAAAGCTCATGTACAGGGCCTAAAGATTTCTTTGTACTCCTTCTGTTTATGGTACCAGAGGAGAAGACTGCAGATGTAACAGAACAAATGCCTACGTTTTATAGAAGCCCCAAGGTACGCCACGTCATGACATCGCTGATTGGGGGTTACTTCTCACTACCCAGCATAGTCGGCGCTAAGCTTGGAGATGAACCAAGTTGTAGTGCAGTGGCCTTCGTCTGAGGCACTAGACAGGCAATGAGAGCTAATCACAGACGCTCCATCTCGTAATTTGACAACTTCGGGCAAATATTGAAAATCAGGTCAGTGGTCGATCATGCTAAACACTAGACCAATAAGACAGTTCCGCTCTTAAGTACTGGTTGGCAATTCGGTAGATATATATTCGGTAGTAGTAACTGGTTACCCACTAAAACCCAATAAATACCCAATAAAACCGAATTGCCAACCAGTACTTAAGAGCGGAACTGTCTTATTGGTCTAGTGTTTAGCATGAGCGACCACTGACCTGATTTTCAATATTTGCCCGAAGTTGGGAAGTTGGTTGTGTGATCCACTCCCATGCCTCAAGAGCACGTTCAGTGAAGCAGCGTGGTGGATCTATGCTCTAACAACTCTCTTCTATGTGGGAGGAGACCAGTGCGATGTTAATGCTACTTACCTTACTCAAGAGCGGCAAAGACTGACCATCCCCTACCTCGTGAGCTCTTACTGTCACCAACTCCTGGTGACCGCAAATATTACGCGAATGCAGTGGCGACACATAGAATTGACACCCATCCGACATGACCTGGCTGGATCGATCCAGTCCGTTTATAAACGGACGAGACAATTTACAGGGCATCTAATCGTTGCCTGATAAAAGATATCCGAGTAAGGAGGCATTGCCTCGATTCCCATATTCCTCAGTCTTTCTGAGAAGAAGAAGATCTTTCTATATGTGCTCCGAATTGGCTTAGTTTTTTTTAATGCTGACAGCTTAGCGGTGTTATCACAGCTGATGGTAAGTGATGGTAAAGTCTATGATCGAGGCGTGCTAATATGATAACAGTTAATTTACCTTTTATTAGTTCTACACGTTTCTACACAGCATCCTACTCAGTCTCTTGCTTACGTTTTTGCTGGTAGGGTGGTAACTAGTCACGGCTGAAGCCTTCCACCAGACCAGACTCAGACAAATTAGCATATATAATATTAGAAATATCCTCAATTCACCCTACCGGGAGTTAAAAGTTAGTTAGTTCTATCTGTTTTAATATAGGCATAAACGGTCTCTCTAAAGTAATGGTGCAAATACTAGCTTCTAGCTAGAAGTCCCATGCGATTTCCAGAAGGGGGATTTTCTAATTTTTCCCAAAATGCTTCAGCTGTCGCTATTTACCTCCATAATAGCAAAAACGTAAACCAAAAGGTTAACCAGGTACCTCTTCCTAGGTTAGCGGGCTACTAAGGCTGTATAGTCTGGTGAGACAACTGACAAGCACTAATTTCATCATTATCATGATCATAGTCAAGTTATTTGCAATAAAACCAGAAACCTTCGCTTTGCTAGCAGAGGTTACTGGTTCGATTCCTGGCAGGATATTTTATTTTCTAATTTGTCTGAATCTCATCATCATCATCAACAAAAACCGCCAAGCAACTGATTTGTATTCCGGTACGATGCTGTGTAGAAACCATATGAGGTTAATTTACCAGATTAGATCACATACCATCAGATGAGAATACAGTCAAGAGCAAACCTATCAACAATAAAAAACATAATGGAAATGTATGGTCTATTATAAAGGCTTAAATTAGAAATAAACCTGATGTTATTTATTTAAAACTTTATTCTCACATTTGACCTAAGCCCATTTAAAGCTCCGAGTGGAATTCCAAGATTCAAGGTTACAAGGGAACTTCCAAAAGTATTTGAAGAACGATAACTGAACGAAACTCGGAGAGTTAGAGCGAGATAGGTAAATGCCATCGCAACGAGTTAGATAGAGAGAGCGCGATATATTTTATTTATTACCATATCAAGTTACCTCGCGGGTTCTGTATGCGGGAAAGAGACAGACCAATTTTGAAATTAGAATACTGAATAGCTTGACAGGTCCAGGTTTATGGTTTCCAATTTATTTTCTTATAGTCTGTCCATTAACGAATAAGTATTAATTTTTTTAACATTCAACTCAACTCGATTTTACAAATATAAAATATTTAGTCAACCCAGCTACAATTACTAATCTGAATTATACGTACTCTAGTCGAAATTCATCCATAATTAATTTAAATTATAAGTTTGAACATTACTAAGGTTCTATTATCAAAGACTAATAGAAATTAATTAATAAAATGTCTGTATGAAAGAATAAATAAAACAGATTATATGAAAACTTTACCAATGTAACCTCCTTAATGCTTTGACAATAAAAACTTTTTAATAAAACCTCATGTCGTTTGACATAATTGTCAACGCTTGACAGTTTTATATTGATTATTATAGACTCGTTGTACACTCACATTGTACACTCCTTCTAAACAATAATTGCGGGAAATTTCAAACTCCTCCGTCCGCGTAATTTACATAAACACGTGTATGAAATTGTTGTTTCACGTCTTATACATGTATTTTGATTTTCGGAGTAAAACTTTTTTTTATTGCTGACAGTTTTGACTGTGATCTCACTTGGTGGAAAGGGATGTTTCTACACAGCATCGTGCCGGAACATATATCTCTTTGTTTGGCGATACGTCTTTGCTGATCGAAGCCTCTCAAACAAATTAGAAAATACAATTACCTAAATTCGTCCTACCGGGGATCGAACCCGGGGACCACTGCTCCAGCGAGGCCGTCAAAAACCACATATATATAACGTCTACGTAAGAGCAAGCAAAAGTAAGTTTCATTTTATCCATTTGTACAAAAATCCAAGCAAATATTCTTGATGCTGCTAAAAAGAAGCGGCCTCGTTGGTCTCAGGTTCGATCCTCGGTAGGGCGAATTTAGGAAATTGCATTCTCTAACTTGTCTGAGTCCTGACTGGCGGGAGGCTTCGTCTGTGTATAGTTATCACCCTACCACCAAAAACCAAGCAAAGAGATTTGTGCTCCGGTACGATGCTATGTAGAAACCATAAAAGGTGAATTACATCTTGCCAGATTAACACGCTTCCATCTTAGACTGTATCTTCACTTATCTAATATAAAACTCCAATCGTCGGTGTGGAACTCGCTGGAAAATCAGGATACCCCCTAAAACCTAGCGTAACCCTCTACATTTAATGGGTGGGGGACCAGAAGTTCCCAGATGCATCCAACAGAATGTTCAAGCAAGCTGCAGCAGATAGGCGTCCGCACATCTAGCGCTTCTCAACCTCCTCTGGTGGCGATGAGCATTGAATCTCTCGCCATCGAAGTTGACTCCTCTAAAATAACAGACTCACAAAACGAGACGAAAGTTTTACTGTCGACCATAAGATTGTCTTCGATATTAGCAGGTTTGCAGGTGCCGCTTGACTCCAAGCTTGATACTCTTCCTGTAATTTAGAGACACTCACTTTAACTGGATAAATGGAAGGAAAAGACACAGACGAAGTCACAAACGATGGCCGAGTTAGTGGAACAGCTGGACTGCAATGCCAGTGAGGCAATGCATACATCTACAGCAAAGATGGCACAACCTGCTTCTATATGCTATCTATGCTCAGCAGTGTGTCATAACGGGGAAGGCTATATAAGATAAGGTAAGTAGCTGCCTATTAACGTCCCACTGCTGCGCACATGCCTCTTTACTCATGGTAGAGTGACCATAGAGACGATAGAAGGGGTCTCGAAGTTGGGCACGCCTCGTACTCAAAAGTAATCTGGCGTATTCCAACAATTTGATGCATGTATTTGCCTAATCACCCGCGCCCGGTAAGCAACGGAACAAATCTAATGGATAGTGATCCGTGCTTTCTGTTGAGCAAATCATCCAGTTGTGTCTGAGTCGCTATCACCCGCTATCGGTGACTCGAGGTCCTCCCTCCAACTGCTGATCAAGGTCTTATCAGAAAGGGCTCTGATCCTTGATCTATTTATAATATTAGGTCCCTTGCCTCTGGCTCTTGCGGAGCTCTGGGGGGGTCACCCGCCAAAAGGGTCTCCACCCTCTATGACACTCTGTGGTACCCTCTATCTGAGTAGATGGCTATCAAACCCTGAGCTTTCTGCAAGAGAGCTTCGAAACCGTCAAAGCGTTCACCTCCTGCATGACGTCTCCGGCCCTCCCACTTTGGGCAAAAATCGTAGGGTAGCTGCAACGCGGATAACACCGCAGTGAACAGCTAGTTGAAATTAAAATGAACGTGTCAAAACTATGTGAAAATACGCAATGCGCAACCTCTGTGAGTAATATATTCCTATTTTTTTACACTGTAGGATATATTACTGCGAATCTGTGCCAATTTTAATAAATGACGTAACCTATTCCATTGAAGTCTCTTTCTTTTGTAATTATTTGTAACTTACAAACGTTCTTGGTTATTGTGAGCCCCTTCGTTAGCTCACTCTTGCGAAGACTTGCCGGTTCAGGATAAATGAAAATGCCACCAGATTCTTCACTCCAACGCTCCGCCGCCCACTTGTCACCAACTAACTGTTATTTGCAGAAAACCCGGAAACAGGAACAGGAATACGGTTTGCCGAAAGTGGCCATCTAATGTAGGTTTTTTACGACTGACAAACGTGCACTATTGTGACAAGCAAGCGACGGGGGTTATCGATTTATTGGATAAAATGTGATTCCTATGATTGGCGTTTTATTTATTACCAATCACAGGGGCTACTTTAATTACAAAAATGATTCTATTTTTAGCGATGACAAATAGTGTATACGCTATAGTTACAAACATTATACATACTTATAAATATCAGACTCTAAGTTACAACAAAATATATTATACAACGAACGATGTTTAACAATATCATTTAACAATTTTAGTTTAATAAAAGGGGAATAAATTTACAATAAAAAGGGAAAAGTCGCGAACAGTTATAGTTTAAAGGAATTATCTATTTTTAGCTAACACTGACCCGGGAAATGTCATACCATCTTAGAATCAATAAATGTAAAAGCCAAGTGATAATTGCAGAATGTTTCAACTTTTTGTAATCATTAAAAACGACTTTTACGCCAAGATCCCGAATCAAATCGAATTGCGATCAGAAATGTTGGTTGTCAATGTCAAATGCCAAAAACAAATGGATTTTTTTTTAATACAATTTCATTTCTGAACGACGAGACGAAAATCAAACGATTGATATTCAAAAAGAAAAGAAACTTCTCCTTTAAATTTAATTTGATTTCTGAACGATGGAACGAACACCAAATGTTTGACAGGTAGGAGTAGTTCTATGTACCAAGGGTTTTTCTGATATTTAATCATCTTTTAAGCCTTCCCTGGACTTTCACAAATGATTCAAAACCAAAACTAGCCAAATCAGTCCAGTCGTTCTCGAGTTTTAGCGAGAATTACTAATAGCAATTCATTTTTATCTATAAGATTTATGAAATTTAATGGTGGTTTGTGTTATTTGCGTAACTTCTCCGCATAATTTTGTATCTACAAAGTCAACTATTGGACAAAGTTTAACACGTCTTTACTAGGATAGGTTCATAATCAATATATAAAAAAGCAGAAAGTTTCAACTCTATGCTCTCTATGCTCAACAGTGTGTCACAACGGGGTAGGCTATATAAGATAAGGTAAGTAGCTGCCTATTAACGTCCCACTGCTGCCCACAGGCCTCCTTACTCATGGTAGAGTGACCATAGAGACGATAGAAGGGGTCTCGAAGTTGGGCACTGCTCATACTCAAAACTAAGCTGGCGTATTCCAACAATTTCATGTAAGTATTTGCCTAATCACCCGCGCCCGGTAAACAACGGAACAAATCTAATGGATAGGGATCCGTGCTTTCTGTTGAGCAAACCATCCAGTTGCGTCTGAATCGCTTTCACCCGCTATCGGTGACTCGAGGTGCTCCCTCCAACTGCTGATCAAGGTCTTGTCAGAAAGGGCTCTGATTCTTGGTCTATTTATGATATTAGGCCCCTTGCCTCTGGCTCTGGCTCTTGCGGAGCTCCCATGGGGGGGGGGGTCATGGGATAGGTTCAGAATCAATATATAAAAAAGCAGAAAGTTTCAACTTCAGTAAAGAATGTGTTAAAAACTTCCGGAACAAAAAGAGTTTGTAATCAATAAAACGCCAAATTTACGCCTCGATTCCCGCCAAAATCACTGTCAATGTCAAAAACACATATAAAAACCTAAAGTATTGTTTTAAATAAATTTTGATTTCTGAACGACAACACGAATAGCTAACGTTTGATATTCAAAAACAAAAAAAAATTGATAAAGAAAATTCTCTTTTCAATTTAATTTCGATTTCTGAACGATGGAACGAACTTCAAATATTTGACAGATAGAAAGAGTTACTAAGGGAAAGGTTTTATATATATAGATTTAGGTATGGTAGTAGCCTATTAACGTCCCAGAGCTGGGCAATGGAGTGCTCATAGGATAGAGAATAGACCCACCACGCTGCTTCACTGTGGATTACCATTCTACACATATAGCAGAATGATTCCCGGTATATGCAGATTACCTCACGATGATTGACTTCACCGTAAAACACAATGATGGATTTTAAATAACAACGCGGTTTCATTGAATAATTCTCTTTTATATTTGATACTCTATTATTTTAAAAACTACGTCTTATTTAGATACAAGCTGAAACCGCGACTTCGTCTGCGTTGAATGTTTTTTTCATAGGTTTGAATGGTGGAAAATCCGTTCTTAGCTGACCTCTACTCGGTAAAAGGAATATTCCTACCAAATTTCGAGTCTCTACACCTTATGGTTTTAGAGATATCGCGATGAGTCAATAATTGACGCCCCCACAACCCCCCTTGCGGGTGGAATTTCGTAAAATCCTTTCTTAGCTGCCCTTAACTCGTCAAAAGGATTAATCGTACCAAATTTCAAGTTTCTACGCTTTATTGTTCCAGAGATATCTGGATGAGTCAATAGGTACCTGGATATCTCTTTTATATATATAGAAGAGATATCCAGGTGTCTATTGACTCAGGCTCTCACTCTCAGACTCAGACTATTGACTCTATCTCACTCTAAGACTCAGACTATTGACAGAGGCAAATCAGTCAGCGTTACCTATTTGGACAGCGATACTTATACGCTGTCTGAAGCACCACCCCGTCACTTTTAGCCTCTGGACCCCACGGTCCCAATGTCTCAACCTTTAAGCTAATGACGCCGTCGCTCCCGATGATTTGGAGGTAGCGTCAATATGGTGCTAGCAAATCAACACATGTAGCATCCCACACCAACGACCTTCCTTTTTTTCTAAGGCATCAACGACATACCATCAGGTCTCTTACTATCATCACGCCCAATTCTATTCGGCTCTAGAATAGCCGGCACGTTAATGGTGACAATGGTTCTTCTGATGATGTCGTTGATGACAGCGTGTCTCGGGAGACACCCAGCGCTACGAGTGGTGACCGAGGTGATTCACCCATTCACCACATTTACAACTCTCTTGTTTTCACACCCAGACTTAGTCACGTAGATAAAGATAACGTCGTCTTATCTAACAAGGTACTTTCGGATGCAGATGGAAGCACATCTACCCAAAAACCTGACTCCCGTTCAGAAACAGCAAGGAGGCATGCCCTCTCTGTTAGATCTTTAGACGTTTTAAAAAGAAAAGTATAAAGTATTCTTTACGATGTAAAATATTAAGATTTCCAGTAAAAATTGTGATTTCCTCATTTAGTACTGCAACTTGCTTATAAAACTAGGAGCTAAGGAGCTTCCCCTTTCTAAGTTCTCCCTTCTTAAATGCGGGGAAAAGCTCGTCAATAAAGGTTATATGGTTGATATAAATTTGAACCCCTCACGAACGGTTTTCTATAGGGAATCATCAGTTTTTTCTTGATATGGTATATGAGTATTAAAAATAAACGCTTAATTTCTCTCCACAGTGGATTATTCTCAAATAGACTGAAAGTTACGATCTACGATTACCATTTATGACTATAATTACACAGCTATGTGTAAATACTAAATATAGTACATACCTTGTCCATTGAATTGATTTTTTTATCATTTAATAGGATATTCATAGGATTTAGACTATCTAACATAGTTTTAGAAATGTCAATTAATAAATTCAAAGTCTTTGTTAAAAGAAAGTTGATCGAAAAATCGTATTATAAGTTGCAAGAGTACTTAGACGATAGAAACGCGTGGGAGTGAACGAACTGCTCTAATTTGAATTGAAATATATTAAACTAATATGATATTGTAATGATGATGATAACAAAAAAAAAAAAAAAAGAATACCCGACTGAGTTTGTTGTGGGCTCTTCTCGGATCGGGGCGCGAAGGAACCCTCGTAACTTTAGATTTTAAGTCGTTCTGGAGTATCATCATCAGACGTACATTAGAATTAGAGTGTGGAAAAGAAAAGAAAAAAAAAAAATTTGACGATTCAAAAGTGCTGTAATATGCCTACTTGAATAAAGATATTTTGATTTGATTTGATTTGATGTTTAGCAATCTAAACAAACCGTCTTATAAGATTAACATTCCACAGATTATAAGCAGTTCTATTAAAACTACGTAACGTTAATTATTTTTTTTATTTATCCCTTTAAAGGAGAAAAAGAGGGGTTAGTACAACCGTGACATTATGGGCCACGGTTGCTTTGGCATGTACCTGTGCGGAGTGGCTAGGTGTGAGCTTACCGAGGTGTGCCACGAGTGTGGCTGTGCCTTTGACACGACCCAACACACGCTTGAGGCTTGCCCAGCCTGGACTGTTCAGCGTGCCACGCTCGTGGCGGTTATTGGTGCGGATCTCTCGCAGGAGAAGGCCGGGAAGGAGACGACAGGCCCACGATCGCCGTCTCCCTCCTTAATGGTGACCTTTGGGTAACGGAAGCGGGGTCCGTTGCCCAACAAAGAAAGGTCTCGCGTGGTTGGTGGCTTGCCAGGTGGTCCAGGCAATCCACCTTCGGAGTATGTGTTGGTCATTGACCGAGTTGGGCCTAAGCAGGCACATCGCTGGAGGGGTTGCGTATGTATGTCAGTCGCGTTCTCGTGACCCCGTCTCCAAGTGATGTAGGAGCACCGCTGGGTTTTAGCCGGTATGAGGCCGGCATACCCTGGAACATCCTCCCGAGTATTCCAGGTATCCACGAGGATTTCCCAGCGTTAAAAAAAAACCGTGACATTATGAGAGGACGAAAAAAAGTAATCGCTGACTCTACCTGACTTCAAATCGCCAGGGTTCTTGAACAGTAATGCAAAGCAAGAAATAAAAGCCGTCTTTTATTTATTCATCCCTCTAAAGGGAAAGTCGAAGATTTTATACCACATATCTAACACCTTCAGAGGATTCAATTGCTTACCTGTAAATCTAAATGGTCATCTAAACTAATATCATAAAGAGGAAACATTTGTGTTTTTGTATGTATGTTTGTAACGTTTTCACACAAAAACTACTTGACCGAATTCAAAAATGTTTTCACCATTAGAAAGCTACATTTTCACTGAGCGACAAAGGCTTTATTGCTTTCTAAAAAATATAGGGATCCCTAAGAAATAACGCCTTAATGTAAACCAAGGTGTGAAAAAATGAGTCACAAAAATTCTGTCATCGCGTGCGCTGCGTAAACTATTGATTATAGAACAAAAAAATGTTCTACAAAGTTATAGAACGTATTAATATCTAGAAAAAAGTCCAGGATACCATATGTCCAACTACTGTAGTTATGCCACTATAACTAATTTTTAACATATTAAAAGTTAAAAAAAGTGTCGACAATAATCGATAAATATAATTCATACCTCTGTATTTATCCTTATCCTATTTTATATTTTATTAAATACCGTTTCAATACCTGTAAAATACATTTTAAATAATTAAAATCGAACGTTCCATTCAAAAGATATAACGAATTTAAAAATATCAATCTAAAGAAAATAGTAGCGACCCTTATAACTGGGCCTGTGACTGGTGAGTTAGCTCATATTCCAAGGATACCAATGATAAAACTTACTGGAGCGATTTTAGAAATCCTTTTATTACCTCCTTTATTCAATACCTGTAGAGTATTTTGAAATTTGCTAATGTCGTACATTCTAAGAAATTGATGTGAAACATTGGCGCCGGCCGCGTGCGTTCGTTGACCCGAGCGTCAGTTGTTTGTGTTTCATTGCCGGTTTTTTTTAGTAAAGTAAAGCAATGTTTATTAAACGATTGCTCCATTTAGCGTAAAATAAAACTTTTTTTATATTTTTTATTTTAGCTTTATTTTGGAAACAAACAGTACATTGTATACACAAAAATAATAAAATATATGATAATACCTTACAACAAAAACAGTTTCCTATAATACAAATTTCTTATAATTACATGAGAAAGAGAAAAGTGAGTGCAGACAAAGCAAAACATACTATCTAATCCACTTCAAAAAGTTGAAAATATTAATCTTTATGAAGTAGAGTTTTAGAGATATATTTTTAAAAGCAGGATTGAAATTTTTTCGTCCGATCAAATTATTTACCATTATTATTTATATATATATTAGATTTATTTACTTTTATTTTATTTTATTGAAGTTATACTTCTTTTGGCGCGTTAGGAAAAAATGATGAGAGTAAATTTTTATAATGCCGTGCGCATTGTAAAAATTTAGACTCACACCGTCACAAGAAACCGACACCCTGAAGTTGGCTATCGTCAACATTTTAACATATCAACGTGACATTCTTATCAAAATTGTATAGAAAACAGATTATAAACTATTTATATCCAATGAAAGTACACGTTTATTATTTCTACAAACGTAAAATAAGGCGAAAGGCAAATTTACGCCAAAGAAGTATAACTTCTAACGCGTGTACATAAGTAAACACACTTTTTTTCTGTATTTGTTCTTATTCTGAGTTTGTTTTATTTGTGTTACACTCTATTATTAAGTTTATTTTTATTTTATGCTTCTTATTATATGGAACGCAATTTAATATATTACATTGTTACATTTCATTTCATCAACAATTACAGGCAGAGTATGTTTAAAAGAAAGCCTGTACTGGGAGGACTTGTTCTACACAGATTAATTCTCAGATTTTATGACAGATTAAATGTAATATAACATTTTTAATTTGCAAATAAATTATTTAATTATAAGAAAATCAATGTATTGTATAAACATGTTTTGCGTGTGTGTGTGTGTGTGTGTGTGTGTGTGTGTGTGGGTGTGTTGTGTGTGTGTATGCGTGTGTGTGTGTGTGCGCGTATGTGTGCGTGTGCGAGTGTGTGAGTTAAAATGTGTACCTGTGTGTAATTATATGCATGTTTTATCAGAATAATGTGTAGCCAATCTGTAAGTTTGTTTTTACATTCATAAGTTGTTAGTGAGTAAACATCCAATACTTTGTCCAATAATTTTATTATATAAGAGATACGACTTCATTTTTTATTGTCTAGAACCGAAGGTACCTAATTTTTGTAATGACTGTAGAGATAACAGGCTTGGATTTTATTTTATTTGCAGTTTGGGGATCAAAGCCTATTGTTTTGCGTAATTTTATAATACTGTTACGAATATACAGCTCTCAGACTGTCAATACATCTCTGATCGAATATAATATATCAGCATCACTTCTATTAACTTGTAAACTGGGATAAGTACTTTTTAATAAACATAAAATGATTACTGTCTCCTGGGCCCGTAGACAAGTCACTGTCGAAGATTGCTAACGCTTAAAAAATGTATGGGAATGACGTTTCAGTTTTCGATAACATTCAGTCATTCCCATACATTTTTTAAGCGTTAGCAATCTTCGACAGTGACTTGCCTACGGTCCGACACCTAGTAGAGTTTTATTTTCAGTAGATTTAACGTTGATTGTACAATTTTAATGTAGTGTTTTTTAACGGAAAAAACCGATTTGGACGCGAAGCCTTATGCCTCTAAGATAGACCGTTGCGTCGTTGGAAGAATGGCGGAATCCTTACAATGCAGGTTGTATACAAAACTTGTTTGACCAGAATTGAGAAAAAAAAAGTGGCGGGCAAGTTCGCCTACAATAGCATTCCGCGCTCGTCGGGACCCGCCCCCCGCCCATGCCGCGCGCCCCGCGCCCCCGCGCTGGCCCACAGTCCGCGACCGAGCGCGACCGCGTGCGAACATCACTAGTGCCCAGAAATCACTCCAGAAACTCACTAAAAGTGTCTACAAAACAACCCTTCACACACTCAAACAAAAAAAAACCACTAATAATTATCTTCACTTTAAAACTCACAAACAAAAACTACACTATATACTCACAATGCATTTATTATAAACTAAATAACATTCAAAATTCGCAGTGAAATTAAGCGTTTGTTTCAATTTACACATCGGTTATCGATTTCCGAGTTTGAATAGCGAACAGCTGTTCTGATGCGGAAGGAACTCACTGGATGCTCTGTTTAATTGATTCTTTTAATTGTATTGATTTACACACGTACATTCAGTGTATTGAAATTTGAGTGAAGTGTATAAATTAACCATTGAAGTTTTAGTGATCTAATTGAAAATCGTCAGTGAACGTGTGATATTGTATTCGATATTTAAAAATTTAAAGTGTTAGTGCCTGAGAAAAGTTCATCTCTTGTGCCATTGTTATTGGATTCTTTACGTGGATGTGGATTAAATCTTGCTAATAAGGTAAAGTAAACATTCAAAGTTATATTATTATACTTACCAGTTAATATAACGTATTATATCCTTTTCATTCTGAAGTTGTTCACCACAACATGCATTTGTTGTTCCGATATTAGGCCTAACGCGTTCACCGCCGAAGTCGATGCGTTCAATTTACTCCTAAATATTTTTGTTTGTAATTCATATAATTAAGATTTCATATTATTAATCTAATTTAAAACTATAAATTCTTAAATGAAACTAAGGGAGATATGAAATATTTTATCTGACTATTGCATAAAAAGACAACAATGTTTTTGAAACGTATTAAACGAAGTCGATGCGTTCAATGGTGTCTTAAATATGTTTTTATTCATAAAATCCAGATTTCAGACTTTATCACGTACAGAAATACCTAAAATATTTATATTCTCTATATAAAAAACGAGCAATAAACAAATTATTTAACTCCTACAGTGTTCTCTTTTCGCAATAATCTTTATAATAAAATTATAGTTTTATAGTAACTTTGTTAAATGTCGATGAAAAATCAATTATCACAATGCTTTTCATTGTAAAATATGTAAAGCAAATATAATATAGAGTTAATGTCATATTTAAGTTAATATTTTTTTGGAAATTAAACCATTTTTGGTAGAGAGGATAGTTCTAAAATTAATTACAATTGCACTAAGTTCTTTTCGGGAAAAATATTCCACAGAGTAGTGTATGGATTTTTTGGTTAAACATGTAGAGCAGATATTTATTTAATTATATACGTAATGAACGATACAACTTACAAATTAAAGATGTATCTTTGTATTAAATACAAAAAAAAAATCTCTTTTGAAATGGTTTTACTTACATGCAGATATTTTTAATTCTCTTACTAAAAATTTAAACGTATCACGTTTAATATTTATTCTCAGAATGGTTTTTTAATTCCTTTCGCAGTAAATTGTTAAATTAAAGATAATTATTATCGAAAGAATAACTGTCATACTACCACTCTCTTAATTAAATCTTTTTATGTGGTATTTGATGTTATTTGTATATTTGAATATCAAATTGTTTTTATACTAAAATTATTATTATTAGTGAGTGTTTCATACATACATACATACATAGCATCATGCCTCATTCCCATAGGGGTAGGCAGAGACAACATCCTTCCACTTGCCACGATCCTTGCATATCTCCTTCGCTTCTTTCATTCTCATTAAACCTTTCATACAAGTTCGTCGGTTTAGAGTTCGCTTGACCTGGCCCTTATTTAACATGTCCTGGATTTGGCCCAGGAACGTTCGCCTTGGTCTTCCCCTTCCAAATTTCGCATTCACTCTTGACTCATAATCCTTTTTGTCAGTCTCCTTTCATTCATTCTCTCTACGCGCCCAAACCATCTAAGCATAGCTTTCTCAATTTTAGTCACTACGTCCTCTTTTATACCACAACGTTCTCCTATCACACTATTTCTTACTCTTTCACTCGGTTTTAATCCACTCATGCTTCTCAACGCTCTCATCTCTACCGCATTTATTTTACTTTTGCGATTCTTCTGCTATACCCAACTTTCACTACCATACATAAGTGTTGGCACCAACACTCCAGCATGCACAGCCAGTCTAGCCCTTTGAGACACCATCTAACTATTCATAAAGGCGTGCAGAGCACCATTTACCAAATTCCCTGCATTTACTCTCCTTTCAATATCACTTTCACATGTTCCATCTTTTGTAAATATAGATCCCAAGTATACAAATTCATTCACGTGTTGTGTTTCATGTCTTCTATAAACCAAAAAAAAAGCGAACGCACCGCAATTGACACTCATACCTTTCTAGTTTATTTTTAACTTACTAGCTGTTTCCCGGGGGTTTACCCACGTAGCTTAGCAGATAGCACTTAACTGTGATCACACCTGATGGTAAGTGATGATACAGTCTAATGTGTGGGCGCCTTAATCTGGTAAGAGGCATTTTACCTCTTACGGTTTCTACACAGCATCGTACCGAAACAGTCTCTTGTATGCGGTACCTCTTTGTAACCAGCCACGGCCGAAGCCTCCCAGTCCAAACTCAGACAAATTAGAAAAGGCAGCGAGGCCGTAAAAGTAATTACATTAACAAATTTCGGATTAATGTTGAATTGAAGATATCATGTGTGAGGTTTTTTGTGTGTTGTCACTTGAAGTGAGTGAGTTGTTGCTCTAAAGCACTTATTAACTTCGTAATCTACGGGATTTGGGACACTTCATTGGGATGGTTTTAAAATCTATAACGAAAATAGGCGTAGCCTGCAATCCTGAAATGGTGCAACATAGTCGTTAAAACCCTCTCTCCAATGAGAAAGGAGATCTATGCGCTGCTGTAGGACTTTAATAGATACTAAATAACTTAATATTGAATGTCTTCAGTCTTACAATACATAATCTTTATTTTAATAGATACAATAGTCACGTAATTACGACAAGCACACTAAAAGAAACTATATTTGATTCATATTGTTTTGAAAATACGTATTTTCTCTTTGTTATACGAACTACTGGTTCGATTTGAAAAATAATTTTATTGTTTAATAGCCGGTTTATTGAGAAAAACTATTGGCTACATTACGATACTACTAATAGAAGAGGAGCATCGGGGAATAGAAAAATAAGGATACTGACTCTTTTAGAGAGATTCAGCTGCGTACCCTGTGTGAAGTTACGCAAAAATTTAGTACGACTGATTCTAAATATAATTCATAGATAGCATGTCTCTATCTTTTAAGCTTGGCTTATGATAATCTTTTTATAGTAATCAATTTATATCACTCTCTTATGTGATTCAGCTGTTTATTAATATGTCGGAGAATAAGAGAGAGAACGGAGAAGCATAAAGCACAGGTGCGTACGGTTCTCCGCCGACATCGTTATTAATTGGATCCATTATTTAATTTCTTATTCTGTGGGCGTTCATGGGTATTGTTGGTGCAATCAAACACTGTATTAATTAACTCGGTTTATAATGTTCAATCACTTAATGTTCCCGATATCAATTTACACAAACTCATTAACACTAATAGCTAGGAACGCGACAGTTTCAACAGTTGACTGCTCCGGTCGAGCGCTACTCGACAACTGCCGAGTGACTCCCGCCGGACTGCCTCCATTGACTTTGTCCATGCCGATAAATGGCGCCAGCGTTCCACAGAAATCTGCCCTCCGACAAATATATTTATTTATTATTGCCACGATCCTTGCATATCTCCTTCGCTTCTTTCATTCGGCTTAGAGTACTTGGCCCTTATTTAAAATCGTAATCCCACGAGCTGCCCTTCTCATGCCCCTGGTACGTCCGTAACAAAGACCTACATAGGGACTTAGAACTCCCCACGATTAGAAGTTATTTAAAAACGCTCTCCGAAAATTATTTCGAGAGAGCCATTAAACATAGTAACCCACTAGTGGTTAACGCGTCCTCTTATACAGCTTATCTCAACATCCCGCCTAGGAAGAGACGACCCAAACACGTCCTTTACGACTCAGACGACTCGAATACGAGAGACAACCTCCTATATCAGGTAGGGCCCGACACACACACAAGCAATACACAGCGACTTCACCCACGTTCCCGGGGGCGCTTCTGATTTTGTCCGTTTCAGGTGATGTTCTGCGATAACGTCGCTCCAAGCCGAGGCTCGGTCTCGCAGGAGACGCCCTTGGAGCGGCGTTTCCCCCGGAGAGCGAGCCCTTGTTAGGGCTCGCACTCGAAAAGTGGCGGCCTCCATAAGAGCCCGTCCATCTTCCGGTTACGCTGTAAAAGCCAGTAGGGCTAACAGCTAAATACACTCCGAATTAAAAAAAAAACTAATGTCCTTCTCCTGAATATCTATAAAAGTAAAAAAATTTGTGTGTCTTTAATTACACTTCATTAAGTTTCATACCGTTAAATGGGCTATAACTTTGTTCAAAGAAAAGATTAGTAGGTTTACATTTAATAAGAAGTTTACTTGGTTTTTACATTTCTTTTTCGTGATGATAGGAAAATTATATCGGCTAAATGGTGATCGCGATTCGCTATGCAACTTTCGGCTCTTTCGGGTCAAAAGTCTGGTGCTGTTAAATCCAGAGATCTGATTGGCCATGCTAATTGGGCAGGAACAGTAACTTCAAAACTTTATCACCTGCAAAAAAATAGGGACCAATGATGTTTCCAGCACGAATAATACAAACAATCAGCTGTTTTAGTGGATGCAATGTTCCATTAAATATAAAGACCGAATAAACTTTTTATAAAAAGCAAACCTACTTAACTTTTCTTTGAACAAAGTTATAGGCCTCTTTCGATATTTTTCAATTTATTTTCATTCAGATGTCTTTGGAAGACGATGAACACTAAAATCACATGAATTGTATACCCATTTGTTCCTAATTTCTCTAAAATAAACTGTACTGGCTAATATCGAGTTACATGCGGAATACCACGAACTTCTTATTACGGTACATGATAGGTTCATAAACTGGTATTTATTACCATCGATTGAGGAATCGAAACTGAGGAAATTTAAATGATCCGGTCGAAAAAAATACTGGATTTAGTCGAGCAAACTGCCTCATTGGTCTAGTGGTTAACATGTTCAACTACAGACATGAGGTCCTGGTTTCTAGTCCCGGGTCGGGCCAATTCAAAAATCAATATTGAGTTTCCTATTAAGATTTTCTCAATATTTGCTCGAAGTAGGGAAGTTGGCGGTGTGATCCACCCCCGTGCCACGGAGAGCACGTTAAGCCGTCGGTCCTGCGCCTGATCTCTCTCCGGTCGTGTCGGATTCCCGTCACATCGGACTATGAGAGTGAAGGAATAGAGAGTGCAATTGTTGTGTACTTTGACGAGCTAGCTGGCGCAGTGGTGCGAGTATTCGCTTTGCTAGCGGAGGTCCCGGGTTCGATCCCCGGTAGGAAATTGTATTTTCTAATTTGTCTGAATCTGGACTGGTGGGAGGCTTTGGCCGTGGCTAGTTACCACCCTACCAGCAAAAACGTACCGTGTAGAAACCGTAAGGGGTATATCGCCTCTTAACAGATTAGCGCGATTCTTAGACTGTATCATCACTTACCATTAGGTGAGATCATAGTCAAGCGCTAATCTGTCAGCAATAAAAAAAAAATGCCTGCCAATCCGCAGTGGAGCATAGTTTTTATAGATATTAATACGTTTTATGATATTGTAGAACATTTTTTTGTTCTATCATCAATAATTTCCGCTGTGCACGCGATAACAGATATTTTGTGACTAATATTTTCACACCTTGGGTTACATTAAGGCTTTATTTCTTAGGGATCCCTATATTTTTTAGAAAGCAATAAAGCCTTTGTCGCTCAGTGAAAATGCAGCTTTCTAATAATGAAGATTATTGTGTGAAAACGTTACAAACATACATAAGTAAGTAACAGCCCATTAACGTCCCACTGCTGGGCACAGGCCTCCTCACTCCGAGGAGCGAGGGTTTTTAGAGCATAGACCCACCACGCTGCTCCACTGCGGATTGGCAGGCATAGTACACAAGTGCACTCTCTATTCCTTCACTCTCATAGTCCGATGTGACGGTAATCCGACACAACCGGAGAGAGAGATCGGGCGCAGGACCGACGGCTTAACGTGCTCTCCGAGGCACGGGGGTGGATCACACCGCCAACTTCCCAACTTCGGGCAAATATTGAGAAAATCTTAATTGAAAACTCAATATCGATTTTGAATTGATCCGACCTGGGACTCGAACCCAGGACCTCATGTCTGTATTCGAACATGCTAACCACTAGACCAATGAGGCAGTCTTCAAACATACATACATACAAAACCTCAAATTTTCTCCATATAATATCAGTTTAGCTGAAATAAATGTTTGTGAAACTAATAAATACACATTTTAGTAAAAACTAAACTAAAAGTGACGAGAGCGTTATAAAAAGCGTTATCGAGGCGAACGGAAGTTCAGAAAGAGAGATATAAGCTTAGAGAGAAAAGCTGTTTTGTTATTTGATACTATTTACTTTTGTTTCAAAATATTTATAAAACTAAATTTAGTTTTACTACAGTCGTGTCGCCTAAAGCACTTAGTTGATTATTATTTTGAATTTTGATCTTATTTTAATGCCTACGTGTTTTTCTGTGTTTTTTTTTCAGTTCGATTGACCTAGATTTTTATTTTAACTATAGTCCATATTGTTTGTTAAAAAACCCCACTATAATTACCTGTTCTCGGTGGAGATAGGTAATCTTAAAGTACCTGGTAAAGAATAATATAATAATAATTTTTATATAAATTAACGTATAGCCATCGTTCCATGAAATGTGTGTAAAATTTCAAAATGATCCGACATTTTTGACTGCTAAAATTCGACTTCAATAATACAATTACAAACATATTATAATAAAAGATTGAAAAGATTAATATTTTTAAATTATTAGAAGTGTGCAAAATTTCAATTTAATCCGACCTTTTCAGTGTTCAAAGGTTCCATTACTTACTATTTTCGTTGGTCCTTGAAAAGTGTGCAAGATGTCACATTTTTGTGTGCTCAAAAATTATAGGTGTGCAAAACTTCAAATTAAACACACGATATGAACTGCTCAAAATTCGAGTCCAAATATTCCCTTACATTAATAAAATATATCTCTTTGAGAAGTGTGCAAAATTTCAAGTTATATTTACAGACTCACTTAAATACATATAGTTAGATTTAACCAGAACCAGGTGTTTTGAATATTCAGAAACCGAGTTCCAAAATTCCGTGAAATAAAAATATTCATCCAATTTTTATTAAATCATTGTATGGTCATCGGTTTCACTTAAAAATATATATATTTTTATATTATTTAACGTAAAGTCATCATTCCTTGATAAGTGAGCAAAGTTTCAAAAAGATCCAACATTTTTGATTGCTCAAAAATCGAGTTCAGAAGTTCAAAACATACATACATATTAAACATAAGATTTAAAAATCCTTTTTCAGACCTCAAGAACCCAAAACTATTTTTGAAGACACTGTCCCTTTTATTAACCGACTTCAAATAAATAGACATTTTAACAAAAAAGAACCGCCTTCAAACCAAGCTTACAAATATATGAATATGCTCTAAAAAGTAAGAAATAATTGCATATTCTTATATAGTGTTCTTCGTATTGTTATATTCGGAGTCGGCGTTGGCCAAGGTAGAAGTTCCCCGCGTGTCCACTTGGCAGCTCCCGCGTGTCTCCCACCTATAGCTATATATGAAGGTACCTTGACTGACACCGACTCCAAATATATTGATGTTTTTTTATATATATGGTGCTCGTCATAGGGTCCCATTTTTCTTTCAATCCAGTTCTGATAATGGCATCCATGAGAAAACCGGATAATTCTTCAATTTGCATTAAGCATGTGCGCGACAAATGGACGAATAACTCAAGATCACGCCAACCGATTTCAATGATTCTTTTTTTAGAAAGGATATATCAAGGGTTGTTTTGTGATAGTTTGGTTAGGTTCTGATGATGGAATCCATGACAAAGTGATGGACTCCATCATCAGAACTCTTCAATTCTTAGGAGCAAATTAACGATACTCGGCAGAATCTTCTATAGGCTATCCAGATAATTGAGTTGCCTACCGTAACTTCGGTATGGTCATGTGCTAGTCGTAGTTAAATATGAAGATCAATGGATCTGGCTGACGCCGAGTCCGAATATAAGAATACGAGGATCACTATAAAAGAATACGCAATTATTTTTTTCTTTTTAGAGCATATTAATATATTTGTAAGTTTTGAAGGCGGTTAAACTCACTTTTTGAACAGGTAAAAACTCGAGTCCAAAAAAATACATCTCATTCTTAATTCTTATCAACGGTTTTTGACAAGTGTACAAAATTTCAAGTTATATTTACGATTTCAACTGCTCGAAAACCAAAAGTTTTGAGTAAATGGTATTCGAAATTCCATTTAATAAAAATATTCATCGGTTCTTGACAAGTGTGCAAAATTTCAATTTAGCTCCAAGATTTGAACTGCTTATAAATAGAGTTGAAAGATCTCCACAGAGAAGCCACTATAAGCGTCTTAAAAAAAATATTGGTACTTAGTTTCCTGTGACACTATGATGGCAGTTCGGTCCTCGTTTAGACACGGTGATATATTACAGAGCCGCCTTTTGGCTGCTCCTACAAATACGTTGACGGAACTATAAACAACGTTCACAATTAACTGTACTATATTTCAAATTTTATTGCACTCTACGATTGCACTGAGTCACCGTTATTATAGGATAAGGGGCCTCAGAATATCTATGAAACTATACATCCTGCCTCATCAGTCTTACTGGACAACATGCTCGACTACAGACATAATGTCTTGGTTTCCAGCACCGAGTTGGACGAATTAAAAAATCGAAATATTGTTGTGAAGCTGGCGGGTCGGATCTGCAAATGAATTCTCTGTTCTTGTCGAATTGCCGTCACAACCGGATTCGAATTGCCGTGAAGGAATAGAGAGTGCAGTGATTGGTCTATGCTTTAAAAACCCTCTCTCCTATGGGTGAGGAGGCCTGTACACAGAAGTAGGACTTGAGTTTTCTATTAAGATGTGCTTTATATTTGCCCTAAGTTGGGAAGTCGGTGTGTTCCACCCTCGAGTCTTGGACCTTAACCCATCGCTCCTGCAACTGATCTCACTCCATTCGTGTCGGATTGCTGTCACAACGGTGTATTTCTTTAGATTGACAGTTTTTAATTCGTTATATATTTTGACCGGAACGTTTGATTTTAATAATAATAAGTATTTTACAGGTATTTAAACGAATTTTAACAAAACATCATTTAATATGTAATGGTTTGATTACTGTCGGCACTTTTATTCACTTTTAAAATGTAAAAGTAGTTCTAGTGGCATAATTACAGTAATTGGACATATGGTATCACAGACTTTTTTATAGATATTAATACGTTCTATGATATTGTAGAACATTTTTTGGTCTATCATCAATAGTTTCTGCAGCGAACGCGATAACTGATTTTGTGACAATTTTTTTTACAACTTGGGTTACATTAATGCATTTTTCTCAAGGATCCCAAATTTTTTTAGGTAAGTAATATAACAATTTGAAAATGATGATGAAATTTTTTTTTAAATCGGTCCAGTAGTTACTTTAAACAAAGCTTACTTGAATAAAGTATTTTTGAATTGTCTCAAAAGACAATTACAGAGACATACGTCAATCCAGAAGTCAATATCAAAATCCTTATATAGTACTGTATGATATAGACTACTGATAACTATATAAAAGGACAAGTAAGGACTGAATTTTAAAAGATACCTATTGAGAGCTTCGCCCACGATCGCTGACTGGTACGGCGGTGACTACTACTGTATCTACGTACTAAAGTATGACGTCATTGTGGCTTTGTCAATGCATTACAGTGTAAGCCACCTACTATGGCACGTTTTGGTGTGATTTAACCTATTTTTATAGTTTTCTTGTGGTCTTTTTATGCTTAGATGGTTTGGGCATGTAGAGAAAATGAATGAAAGAAGACTGACAAAAAGGGTTTATGAGTCAAGAGTGAATGCGAAAGTTGGAAGGGGAAGACCAAGGCGAACGTTCCTGGACCAAATCCAGGACATTTTAAATAACGGCCAGGTCAAGAATACTCTAAACCGACGAAATTGTATCAAAGGTTTAATGAGAATGAAAGAAGCGAAGGAGATATGCAAGGATCACAAGTGGAAGGATGTTGTCTGATGTGGCGTGATGCTATGTATGTATAATGTCAAATAAAATAATATTTAAATAATGGATACGGTTCGTCATTTGACTAAATCAACTTAGAAAGAATGGCCTTCACAATGTCGTTCCCATTGGTGAATTTGTAAACATTGTAAATGATGCCATTTTAAGATATTATTGTTGTAATGCTTCATAAACTATTAAAAACTAACAGGGAGTGGTAGTTTGTTAATAAATAAGATAATTAAGAAATATATTTGGCGCCAAACACTCTCATTGGTGTTTTGCCGTAATAGCCTCATTAGATATATATTCGTAGACGTTAGTTGAGTTCTCAGTTTTTATTCAACGTTAGCTACCAATTATTGTGTTTTAAGTTAGTTGTGTCGGTAAAAAGTACAAAGCTAAGTGTATTTCTTTAAATTAAAACTGATGTCTTTTTAATATGTCATAATGATATTTGCGTGCTATTTGTTTTTATATTTAATAATAATGGATGTTGATGATATATTTTATTGTAATTTATGTTAAATATAACATGGATAATAACTTCCGAACCGGTGGTAGAGCCTTTGACGAAACTTTTAATTTTACTGGAATTAAAGAATGTTTTAGTTTGGTTATTGGCTTTTATTATAAAATCTTATTTAATATTTAATCATTTTTAAATGACCATATTATTAATTTACTAATTATAACTACTATTACTAAACTATTTTATTATTATTATTGATTATTGCTTTATTTCTGACAGACTCGTCAACTACGGACAACCTAGACGAAACGCACAGACCATCAGCTGCTGTAAAATAACTGATATCTTCTAAAATATCCATTTAAATGTTATTCTCTTGGGGAAGTTCTGATCTACATGAAATATACAACGTATGTAATGTATTTATTTCCATAAGAAATGATACTGTATTGTATAAAATAGCTTGGTTAATAAGAATTTTTTTTGTAATATTTGATAGATAAAAATGGTTACTGCGGGTTATCCTTTAGAGATAAATATAAACCATTTTAGACTTTTTTATTGATCTTTTAAAGATAAACATTTTCGCAGTACTATAATTTGTTCTATTTCGTAAGGTTTGCGATCTAAGCGAATAAAAGTATGTTTGTTACATCACATTACAAATCTTTTAATTTTTTCTGTTTTTCAATTCTATAATGTGTATTATATATATAAACCTTTCTCGTGAATCACTCTATCTATTGTTGGAAACTACATTAAAATCCCTTGAATACAACATTGATAACCTTTGTCTGATTACAAACGTGTTTGCTCACAGTAGCAATTTATTTCCGTGTGGTATTTCTTTTGTGATAATTCCTAAGATTTTTTTAAATAATATGGTAACTAATACTGTAGTTATCTGAATAACTTTCCAATTACCTTTACAGATAAAATAGGTAGTACTAAGGGATCTTTTGAAGATAGATATATTCCGTTCCGAGTTTTTTATAGATATATACAAAAGGAAATTGCCAACATCTATTAATTTGTTATGTCTTTTAGGAATTAGACAGTATTGTAAGTAAAAGCTCCGAGATATCCTGCTTGATATTTAGCCTATTCTTATTAATAACAGGAGTTGTTTTCTCCTATGAGGCCTGTGTCCAGCAGTGGGACTTTCATAGGGCTGCTAGTAACCTTTCTTTACCTATTACATACATACATAGCATCACGCCTCATTGCCATAGGGGTAGGCAGAGACAACATCCTTCCACTTGCCACGACCCTTGCATATCTCCTTCGCTTCTTTCATTAAACCTTTCATACAAGTTCGTCGGTTTAGAGTACTCTTGACATGGCCCTTAATTAAAATGTCCTGGATTTGGTTTAAGAACGTTCGCCTTGGTCTTCTCCTTCCAAGTTTCGTATTCACTCTTGACTCATAAATCCTTTTTGTCAATCTCCTTTCATTCATTCTCTCTACATGCCCAAACCATCTAAGCATAACTTTCTTAATTTTAGTCACTACGTCTTCTTTTATGCCACAACGTTCTCTTATCACACTATTTCTTACTTTGTCACTCAGTTATAGTTAGTTTGTCCACTCATACTTCTCAACGCTCTCATTTCTACAGCATTTATTTTACTTATGTTATTCTTCTGCCATACGCAACTTTCACTACCATACATAAGTGTTGGCACCAACACTCCAGCATGCACAGCCAGTCTGGCCCTTTGAGACACCATCTGGTTATTCATAAAGGCGTGCAGAGCACCATTTACCATATTCCCTGCATTCACTCTCCTATCAATATCACTTTTACATGTTCCATCTTTTGTAAATTTAGATCCCAAGTATACAAATTCTTTCACCTCTTCCACTGGTTCCCCATCAATCAAAATATTGCCATTCATCATTTTTTACTAAGTGAATCCCAAAGAAATAATAATGACGTAAATTAACCGTAAGATTGTTTCAAATCACAGGCTGAAAACTCGATTTTGTTTATTTGAATAGATGTGGATGTAATTGACTGAGTAATTGCCCTTATCGAGAGAAACTCTTTTGTGATCCAACAAAATGAAATATGTATGAATTAATATTTAGTTGTTTGAACAAACAGATCAATATACATACATACATAGTAGATGACGAAGTTATGCAAGATGAGATCTTTATATTAACACGTGAAGCAAAAATTTGATACACAGGGAAATAATAGTGAAAGAATAGTGTTAAATTTATTTCAATGAAGTTGTTATTTACGTATTTTTATTTATTTTATAGTATAGCAAATATTAGGTTTAAAAAAGAAACGTATAAAAATGTTAATAATGGTAGTTGTTTTATATAGAATCTTTCTATCGTTTTTCATACGGTTCTGGGTTCTAGCCCTTATAAATTAGTTGCACAGATAACATCAAATTTGCCTTATTACGTATTCATATTGGATTTGTGTTCTGATAAAATACAAAAAGAGGATTGTAGGAAATGCATTGCATTCGAAAAGATATTTTGAGGTTGTCTACGTTCACCGGCTGGTACGGTTCACTTGAACTTTTGAACAATGCCTAGCAAATACTTCTGTGTAAGTATTGGAAGGATGATCTCATCGAATTGTATTGTCAATCCATTGTGTTCGTACTATACTTTTTTATATAAATATCGGGCGTATGTTTCACCTGGTATCACATGATTCTAGTAGTCCATAGATATTTATATTAAGTTAACTTATTTTCTTCGTCGTCGTTCATTTTTTTTATTGCTGACAGATTAGCGCTTGACTGTGATCTCACCTGATGGTAAGTGATGATACAGTCTAAGATGGAAGAGCGCTAAACTGTTAAAAGGCGATATACCCCTTACGGTATCTACACAGCATCGTACCGGAACACAAATCTCTTTGTTTTGGCGGTACTTTTTTACTGGTAGGGTAGTAACTAGCCACGGCCGAAGCCTTCCACCAGTCCAGACTCAGACATATTAGAAAATACAATTTCCTAAATTCGTCCTACCGGGGATCGAACCCGGGACCTCCGCTAGCAAAGCGAATACTCACACCACTGCGCCAATGAGGCCGTTCAACCGATGGACGTCCACTGCTGGACATAGGTCTCACGAAATGATGTCTACAAGGCCCGATCTTGCGCCGCCTGACTCCAGCGGCTACCGGCGACCCTCTTTATGTCATCGTTCCACCATCGCCCGGTGCGGGGTCGCCACTCCAGCACCTTCGGGACCCAACGTCTATCGGTCCGTAGGACTATGTGCCCCGCCCATTGCCACTTCAGGTTCGCCATTCGTAAGGCTATGTCGGTGACTTTGGTTCTGCTACGGAGCTCCTCATTTCTGATTTGATCACGTAGAGAAACTCCAAGCATAGCCCTTTCCATCGCACGCTGAGTGACTCTGGACTTTCGTATTAGCCCATAACTTATTTTACAACATGTTTAACGAAACTAACCGACTCGCTCAACTGCGTTATCTATACTCGTATATATAAGAGATATCCAGGTTATATCCATCTATTGACTCATCACCATATCTCTGGAACCATAAGACGTAGGGACTTGAAATTTGGTAGGAATATTCCTTTTGCCGAGTAGAGGTCAGTTAAGAACTGATTTTGCGAAATTCCACCCGCAAGGGGGTTGCGGGGGTGTTTACTGTTGACTCATTGACTTATCACGATATCTCTGGAACCATAAGACGTAGGGACTTGAAATTTGGTAGGAATATTCCTCTTGACGAGTAGAGGTCAGTTAAGAACTGATTTTACGAAATTCCACCCGCAAGGAGGGTTGCGTGGGTGTTAACTATTGTCTCACGATATCTGGAACGCACATAAAGTCGCGGGTTCAGCTAGTAGTCTCATATGTGGGTGTGTGTTTTAAAATCTCTGATATCTTCTAAGATATGTATTTTAATGAAATACTTTAAAGAGCAGTTTTAATCTACTTGAAATATACAACGTATACAATGTATTTAATTGCATAAGAAGTAATACTTTATTGTATAAGATAGCTTGGTATATAACACATTTTTAGTGATATATAAACGATAAAAATTGTTACCGAGGGTTATCGTTTATACATAAATATCTACCATCGCGATTTTTTTTATAGATCTTTTCAAGATGTACAATTCTGTAATACAATAATTTGCTCTATCTAGTAAGTTTTAGCCAGCGTTTCCGATATGAGAGCACACAAAAGTGTATGTCATATCATTTTATAAATCTTTGAGTTATTCGGCTTTTCTGTACTATAATATGTATGTGTTATACATACATACGTTCCATTTCAATAACTCTAAAAAATTCAATAAAATCTCATAAATAGTTAAAAAGATCTAAACGCAACGGAAGCGATGTTATTTTATACTATATAAAGATTTGTATAATCAACAATTAACCTATTTATTTCTTGTATTGTAAATTAACCCATGTGTTTCTTGTACTCTAAAATAATCTGTGTATTTCTCGTATCCTAAATAAATCTATGTGTTTTTTTTTCTAAATTAACCTATGTGTATCTTGTGTCCATTATTATCAATGTATCCTACATATATTTTTGTTGTCTTGTATCCAAAAATCAGCCTATATGTTTTTATATCCCAAATTAATCTATATCTTATTTGTATCTTAAATTAACCTATGTATCTCCTTTACCCTAAATATACCATTGCATCTCTTGTACCCTATACATAGCATTGTATTTCTTGTATCCTAAATTAACCTTTATATTTCTTGTTTCCTAAATTAAACCTATGTATTTCTTGTATCCAAATATATTATTGTATATTTATTTATGCATTGTATATTTTTTATCCTAAATATACCTTTGTATTTCATGTATCCTAAATATACCTTTGTATCTCTTGTATCCTAAATTAACCTATGCTTTTCTTCTGCCCTAAATTAATGTATGTGTTTCTTGTATCCTAAATTAACATATGTATTTCTTGTATCCCAAATATATCATTGTATATTTTTTATCCTGAATATACCTTTGTATTTCTTGTATCCTAAATTAACCTATGTATTTCTTGTATCCTAAACTAAACTTTGTATTTCTGGTATCCAAAATATACCTTTGTATCTCTTGTATTCTAAATTAACCTATGTGTTTCTTCTACCCTAAATTAATGTATGTATCTCTTGTATCCTAAATTAACCTATGTGTTTCTTGTACCCTAAAGTAATGTATTTCTTGTGTCCTAAATATACGTTTCTATCTCTTGTATTCTAAATTAACCAATCTATTTCTTGTATCTTAAATAAACTTACTCCCAAGTTAACCTTTATTCTCTCTCTCTTTCTTAGGTACGTAAATCATAACCGGTTTCAGTTTTGTACCAGTTTTCAAGCCTCGGTTCTCACAAATGCCATGTCAAAATAAATTGCTTCTATGCCTGGAAAGATTAGGTGGCACTGCCTCACTATTCGCATATTTAATAACGTCATAAGATAAATTCGGTATGATATTTTATTCTAATGACCGAGTGCATTATTAAGAACTGTGGACCGCCCGCAGTTCTATGGAAGAATATTTTCGATAAACTCTCAAGAATGTCCTTTTGAATGCATAAATTCCGTTCAAATGTGAAATCTAATGACCCTTCCGTGAATATTGTTAATAAAATTCTATTTGGAGCGTAGCGTTTTGTTGATTTAATACTAGTTATTTACATAAAACTCCTATTATAGTGTTTATATTTTAGAAGCTCACG
Source organism: Elymnias hypermnestra (assembly GCA_015832385.1). Classification (NCBI taxonomy): domain Eukaryota; kingdom Metazoa; phylum Arthropoda; class Insecta; order Lepidoptera; family Nymphalidae; genus Elymnias; species Elymnias hypermnestra. The sequence continues at coordinate 848,763 of JACTOM010000870.1, read as the reverse complement.
CACATTCGGACTTGTTGCTTGATCAAAATCCACCGAATTTTATAGGAACTTTTTATATCTAAACTAATATTATAAAGAGGAAACATTTGTTTTTTTGTGTGTATGTTTGCAAGGTTCTCACACAAAAACTACTGGACGGATTACAAAAATCTTGTCACCATTAGAAAGCTGCATTTTCACTGAACGACACAGTCTATATTGCTTTCTGAAATAAAATAGGGATCCCTAAGAAAAATGCATTAATGTAACCCAAGGTGTGAAAAAATTGGTCACATACATCTGTCATCGCGTGCTCTGCGGAAAGTATTGATGATAGAACAAACAAATGTTCTACAATATTATAGAACGTATTAATATCTACATAAAAGTCCTTTATACCATATATCCAACTACTGTAGTTATGCCACTATAACTAGTTTTTTACACTTTGAAAATTAATAAAAGCGCCGACAATAATCAAACCATATTATTCATACCTCTGTATTAATCCTTGTGCTATTAATATTTTATTAAAGACCATTTCAATACGTGTTAAATTCTTTTTAAATTATTAAAATCAGAAATTCTATTCAAAAGATATAAAGATAGAGATACTCGGGTAAAACCATGGGCTTTTACATAGATGGAAGTCTAAAACCTTAGACTTCAGTAATAGATAGTTGTTCAATTTGTCACGAAACTAAATTCAAATTATTATATGAAATAACTTAGTTTTTTAAGCAAAAGTTTTAAAAACTTGTAAGTTGTGCCTTGTGAATAGTGTTTTTCTGTAATTATCTTACAAATAAGACACAACGTATAAATACTTTAATAAACTAATTGCGGTGTTTCATTGCAAAGAGTTTATTATCCTTTCTGAGGCTCTAGACTATCTGAGTACCAAATTTAACAGTAGTTTATCGTGAAAGTACAACAGACAGAGATACTGTCGCATTTACAATATTAGTAAGGTTTTTATTGCACAAATAGGAGGCTAAAACAATACGAGTATAAGTTTCAAGCATCTAGCACTAAAGTGACGCTACATGTATCACTTTAAACTCTTTTTTTGCTTTAAAAAGTAGCCGTTATCCTTTCTGAGGCTATAAACTATCAGTGTACCAAATTTCATTCAAATCGGTTCAGTAGTTTTTTTGTGAAAGTGCGACAAAGTTAATTTCGCATTTACAATCAAATCAAATTTATTGGAGTAGACCAATTTTCTTGAAAACCGAAATCTGCCAGTATTTAAGTAAAGTTTTAAGTATTCTAGATAATGTAAGCCTTGAATGACACCTTTTGTAATAAAACAGACCTACTAGATAAATTAGAAAACGTAAGTTCATAAATTTGTCCTGTCGGAAATCGATCCCAGGACTTCTGTTAGTCAATTTACTTATGCAATAGATGAATAGTCACTGAATTAATTAAAGGGGCAGCAGAATCCATAGTAGTCTATTTTCTTGTGTCAAGAAATTGGCGAAAATTAAATTTTCAAAAGGTTTTTCAATGGTACCACTATTCTTCCAAAGGTATATGTAATACCTCCAAATATTTGTGTTTGTGATGCCTGCGATCTGATTGCATCATTGTTTTTAATTATTCACGACAAATGATTCAGTTTTACGTTCCCACAATCCAACAGTCATTGTTTTGTTTCGTAAACAATGCACGAGATTAGGAATTAGGTAAATCAAGCTGATTGGGAAAATTGCTCAATGCTTTAGGAAGACTTATTCATAAACTCGTGTCTGCCACTCCATCTGCATAAGAGTACTCGTGTCTTACATACCTAGAAATCATTATAATAAACCACGATAGCCTAGTGGAGAGAGCAGACACCATTACGTTTGTCTTTATAAAAAAAACTGATGTCCTTGATTGTTCTTTCCAATTCATCATTATGCTTTTCGGTAAAATCTACATATTCCAGAACCAATATCTAACTTTGTTAAGTACAAACCTACCTTTGTATACCTTTTTTATTAAATTGGTTTTTGAAGCAAATCACGCTGCACCACTGTGGAATGGCAGGCTATACATAATCTCTGAATTATTCTATGAGGATATGCTGCTTTCCACACAATGGTTATCTTCACCAAAAACCAGAATCAAGCCAGTATGTATATTGAAAGGATAGTAAATATGGTAAATGATGCTCTGCACGCCTTTATGAATAGCCAGATGATTGTCAAAGGGCCAGACTGGCTGTGCATGTAGAAGTATTGGTGCCAACATTTTCGTATGGTAGTGAAAGTTGGGTATGCCAGAAGAAGCACAAAACTAAAATAAATGCGGTAGAGATGAAAGCGTTGAGAAGTATGAGTGACAAAGAAGTAGTTTGGGCAGAGGGAACGAATGAAAGGAGACTGACAAAAAGGATTTATGAGTCAAGAGTGAATAGGAAAGTTGGAACGGGAAGACCAAGGCGAATCAAATCAAATCAAATATGTTTTATTGCAAGATCAAGTGTACAACACACAATCTACCATACAATGGCTTGCAACATCTATAATAGGACAAAATAATATTATTTTGAAATAATTGCTTCATCCTTATGGCAGGTATTTACATTTTAAAAATAATATTCACATTAATAAATAATATTACAGTTTTATATGAAAACGTATCAAAACAGTATGAGTGAGCTTAAAAACTGCGTCTCGTATGAATTATTTTATTTATTTTGACTTTAATTTAAGTAGTCCTTAATACAGTAATACCATTTAGATATTAGCCATTTTTCAATTTATGTTTATATATATTCTAGACCGAATCCAGGACATATTAAATAAGGTCTTTTTTCTAAACTGACGAGGTTTAATGAAAATGAAAGAAGCGAAGGAGATATGCTAGTGGAAGGACGTGGTCTCTGCCTACCCCTATGGGAATGAGGCATGATGCTATCTATGTATGTATGAAAGTTTCAATTTTATAGAGTGATAATAACGGTGCCTGCTTTGGATTGGAAACCGCGATTTCTTTAAACGAATCCAGAGTCTCACCAATAGACCAACGTGGCTTTTGAAGAGAGAGGTAACACGAAGCCGAAGCAATCCATCTCGGACATGAAATATTTTCGTTTATTATCGCTAACCAAATGCAACCAAGATCGGGCACGGCACGGCCTCCAGCCAAGTGAAATGCACAAAATCCATTCGGTTTTATCTCATTAACTAAAGTAACCATTCAAAAACATACCATATCCCATGCACATAAGGCTTAATATTCAATATTTTTAAAACTTTATACTGTAGATGACGTGTTTACTACTACTTAGATACAGGCGTTTTTGAATTTTAATTTTATAGGCATAGAGTCCATAATTGTATGTAGTGATTAAAATAAGGGTCGGATTATAAGAGGGGAATGAAAAAGTGCTTTATCGTGTTGTGATAAGGTAGTTTTTTGTTTGCATGTTATTTTATAAGGTTTTTTATGGTGTTCGGCCGGCAATCAGCTGTTTGGGCACGCGTTGCCCCTCGGGAGCGGATGATGTCAGCTCCCTTCGTAACGCGTAGCGACGAGTTCTATTAAATTTTCTAAAATTGCGCCCCCCTCGTGGTTTTGCGCTAGCTACAGCCAATGTCAAATATTTAACATGCTTATGTCTAATATTTGCGAATGCTCTTCATGTTTGAAAAATTATTTTGAAAGCTCTAGCAATATGCTCCACGGAACGAACCGTGCAAGTGAGAAGAGGTAGAGAAAAATGATATTGCACACAAACCCAGCAGCGGACGTGACTACTGTTGAGACGACCATCTGGAGCAATTGCTTTCGAAGGGACTAGGACGCTTTCCTACAGACTGGTGTAGGTTCGAACCAGGCATGGTTGCTTTGGAAACCTCCTGCACAAAATTGGCTGACAGAAGTTGGCTGTTATCGCATGCGTGCGGAGCATCGACGCTTGGCATCATACTCTTGGTAGTGCTGTTCGGCGATGACCTCTCGCTGGAGTGCATGTTCGATACTCTCCAGTGAATCTCTCACTTTTTTTTGGGCTGGAGTAGACTTATTCGATCACCGGTAGGGCGAATTTGGGAATTTCGTCTGATTCTCGACTAGTGTGAGGCTTCAGTCGTGGCTAGTTACCATCCTACCAGCAAAGACATACCACCAAGCAAGAGATTTGTATTCCGTTACGATGTTGTGTAGAAACCAAAAGAGGTGAACAGCCGCTTACTGGGTTAGCGCGCTGCCATCTTAGACTGTACCATCAAGTGTAATCACAGTCAATCGCTAACCTGTCATCAAGAAAAACAGGAAAAATTCGCATGCGCAAATAATCCTGCCTTCGTGAGTCATCGGGACTCATCGGGAGCACCAGGGAAGAATGCACAAGCTAATCCTCTGATGCTTCACTTACGTATAATGAGGGTTCCGCTGGGTTTAACTAGGTATCGCGTGGCTTTCCTTTAGTCCAACACTCCTGACCCATTTGGGTTGGGGTATGCGCTTTAAAGCATTTCTCACTAATTACGAGATCTCCAAAACTTAGAACTTGTTTTCCCATAATATTATCACAGGATCAAGAGAGAAAATATAAGCGTAACAGGCGTGACGGCTCAGTCTTATTCAATGACCATAAAATACACGCATACAGAGTATCTAAAGAAGTTTTCTCTTCAAAAATGTCACTTAAACTTCTAGAAGACATATATAAAAGGTTGTCTGTACGATTAAAAAGCTCCCACCTAAAAAGTGGTCGCGTTAGATGTATGGAGATACAACGCCCGCGTTTCACAATGAATTATGCATCGCGGACAACAGCGGCTTGCCTTTTAACTCCTTTGTTGATCCACTAATTAACCTTCGATGAGTGACGACGTGTACCCAAAAACCCCTATGTATAAGCCCATACGTGCTATATTTCCAAGATTCACGTAAAACTTGAGGTTGCCTACGTTCCTACATGTTTGGAAATATAAAGCTTTGTAACCAGTCTATGTTTGCTACCTGATACTGGAGTACTACGGTTCATTTTAACCTGGTTTTGGGTCACATACGATACAAGACTCCCATAATCCATTCAAGTTTCAGTTAGATTCGTTTAAGACTTGATTTCTATACGAGAAATCCGTTGGGTAGTTTCTAAGGTTAAATTACTTTCATTGCTAGTTTTGTCGGCTTCGATCAGTTTGTTCGTCTACAGATCATGAGATCCCGTTTCCAGTTCTGGCTAATCAAAGACCGATGATGGGTTCTTTATTAAGAAAATCTTAGTATTTGGCCTGTGTTGTGCAGTTGTCGGTGTCACATCTAACTATGAGAGTGAAGAAATAGATAGTGTTACTGCTAACTTGCAGTGGAGCACCGTAATGGGTCTATGCTCTAAAAACCCTCTCTCCTATGAGTAAAGAGACCTATATTCAACAGTGTACCTTAATGGATTGCTACTTTCCTTTGTTACATTCATACATACATAGCATCACGTCCCATTTTCATAGGGGTAGGCAGAGACCACGTCCTTCCACTTGCCACGATCCTTGCATATCTCCTTCGCTTCGTTCATTCTCATTAAACTTTTTATACAAGTTCGTTGGTTTAGAGTACTCTTTGATTTGGTCCAGGAACGTACACCTTAGTCTTCCCGTTCCAACTTTCCCATTCACTCTTGATTCATAAATACTTTTTGGCAGTTTCCTTTCGTCCAACGTGCCCAAAACATCTAAGCATACCTTTCTCAATTTTAGTCACAACATCTTTTATACCACAACGTTACGTATTTTTACTATAATATATATGAATAGCTAAGTTAAGCATTTTGGGATGTCGCATGCCTCTTTTCTAAAACTAAATAAAGTAGCTTCACTTACTTCTTATAACATGAGCTTTCTAACAATGAAAGTCCCGTCAAAATCGTTCCAGTCCTTTCATATGAACTTAGTGAAAAACATTTAATGTCTTTACTATATCACGTTGAGAGAATGAATGAAAGGAGACTGACAAAAAGGATTGGACTGAATGGGAAAGTTGGAAGGGGAAGACCAAGGCGAATGTTCTTAGACCAAATCCAGGACATTTTAAACTAGGGCCAGGTCAAGCGTACTCTAACCCGACGAACTTGTATGATAGGTTTTCATGAGAATGAAAGAAACGAAGGAGATAAGCAAGGATCGTGGCAAGTGAAAGGAGGTGGTCTCTGCCTACCCCTATGGGATGGAATAAGGCGTAATGCTATGTATATATATCAGTATTATATTTTAAAACAGGGCGCGAAGGAACCCTCGTAACTTTAGATTGTAAGTTGTTTTTTAATGTTATCATTAGTTATTTTACGATTAAAAAGTGCTGTAATAAGCCTACTTGAATAAAGATGTTTTGATTTTGACTTTAAAATGTATTACTAATAATCTCGCTATAAATTTAGGTGCTAATAACAGTAGATTCCTTTAAAACTGAATGACTAACTCGTCATAAATTTACCTTTACCTTAAAAGATCTCCGGTTTTATGTAAGCCACGAGGTACCATAGATCTTACAATCTGGTTAGTTGGGATCGAACCGTCATCCCTTATCCGTAGGAAACGATCCATCAAGGTGTTATCTCGCAGGAAACAAGGTTTACTAGTGTTTCCACCTACCTAAGACATACATACAACTTTATCCCGTAAATTATTGGGAATAAGCGCCATATTCCCGTGAGATTCTTAGGGTATAAAACTACGTCGGACCACGGACTCGTATTAGTTTGAATGACTTGTCAAGTTCAAATTATGGGAACAAATTATTTACGGTTTCAAACGATATGTGACATATTTGTCATACGATAATATTTTCCTTGTATTTTTACACATTTTTTTCCTGTTTAAATGTTTTTACAGAGCAACTAAAGAGGCGTTCATATCGACGTTAGAAAGTAAACACAAACTAACCCGCTAAATACTCCAACAAAACTTTAGGATAATGTCGCGAAAGTCAGTATGTTTTGCAACAAAATAATTAATTCATTGGTCTTGTTCGTTAACAAATATAATATCCTGGGTTCGAGTACCAGGTCAGTCCAAATTACAAATGGATACAGAGTTATCTGTTAGGAAACTCTCTATTTTTCCAAAGTTAGAACGTTAGAGGTATGCTACTCTTTTAGATATTAAAATAGTTTAGACATTAGAACAATTAGTTTAGACAAAAATAGTTAGATTGGACAATAACATATTTAGTTTAGACAATATAATAGTGAGTTTACACATTACAATAGTTAGTTAAGACTTTACAATGGTTAGTTTACACAATAAAAAGGTTAGTTTAGTCATAAAATAGTTAATTTAAATAAAAATAGTTGGATTTTACAATAATATATTTAGCTTAGATATAAATTGTTTGGACAATAATTAGTTTGAACGCTGAAATAGTTAGTTTAGACATTAAACTAGTTAATTTAGAAAATGAAATAGTTCGTTTGGACAATAAAATAGTTAGTTTAGATAAAAATAGTTGGATTGGACAATAATATATTTAGCTTAGACAATAAAATTGTTTGGACAATAAATAGTTAGTTTGAACGCTGAAATAGTTAGTTTAGACATTAAACTAGTTAATTTAGAAAATGAAATAGTTCGTTTGGACAATAAAATAGTTTAGATAAAAATTGTTGGATTGGAAAATAATGTATTTAGCTTAGACAATAAAATTGTTTGGCCAATAAATAGTTAGTTTGAACGCTGAAATAGTTAGTTTAGACATTAAACTAGTTAATTTAGAAAATGAAATAGCTCGTTTGGAAAATAAAATAGTTTAGATAAAAATAGTTGGATTGGACAATAATATATTTAGCTTAGACAATAAAATTGTTTGGACAATAAATAGTTAGTTTGAACGCTGAAATAGTTAGTTTAGACATTAAACTAGTTAATTTAGAAAATGAAATAGCTCGTTTGGAAAATAAAATAGTTTAGATAAAAATAGTTGGATTGGACAATAATATATTTAGCTTAGACAATAAAATTGTTTGGACAATAAATAGTTAGTTTGAACGCTGAAATAGTTAGTTTAGACATTAAACTAGTTAATTTAGAAAATGAAATAGTTCGTTTGGACAACACAATAGTTAGTTTAGACACAAATGGTTGAATTAAAGAAAGAAAGAAACTTTATTTGGAGCCGTGTTTTACAAATACACTTAAATTATATATGTATATATACACATACACACATATCCTCGCATATATACTAATTATTAATAATCTTTTGATTTATAATTAAACAATAAAATAGAACTATTCAGATCTATAACTTTTATTAACAAATTTCCATGACAGCACTCAGATATACCTTTCAAGTGTCATTAAATGTAATAAAACTGAATCATTGTAATTCTATATAATTATTCGTTTTAAAATGAATTGAATTGTTCATAGAGTACAGTTACAACTATAAAGAAGTTAAGCATTTCCTCGTAAAAATAAACTAAAACTAGTTATGTTTGATTGAATGAATTTCGAGCAATAAAACGTTATTAAAAGTAGTTAGTGGAAAACAGCGGTATTGTTATAGTTGTGCCTTTATACTTGGTATAATGCACCGCTCGGTTTTGACTAGTCAATGCGGGTAACTTGATGGGGTAAAGTTTTAAGTGTGACCCAAGGAAGTGACTGTGGCGATTTGGATTAAAACCTTTCTATATACCAAAAACTATGTTTTTTATCATACCTGTATCGAAATTTCCGATTAAAAACACGCGTAATTTAGGGCGCGTGCTTCAAATTTTCGACGCATGCGCGCTTGTTTTATATGTCAAACTATTTAGCAATTTGCTTTGCTCATCAAAATTTGTAATTTAATTGAGTCACTTAATTCTTCTTACGATCCATAAGATACTTATCTTTAGGCTATAATATAGTTTGTGTTTACTCTACTAACTGCCTCATTGGTCTAGTTGTTAGCATGTACGACTATAGAAATGAGGTCCTGGATTCGAGTCCCGGGTTACTGAGTCTTCTATTTAAGATTTTCTCAATATTTGCTCGAAGTTGGGAAGTTGGCGGTGTGATCCACCCCCGTGCCTCGGAGAGCACGTTAAGCCGTCGGTCCTGCGTCTGATCTCTATCCGGTGGTGTCGGAATCCCGTCACATGTGTGAAGGAAAAGAGAGTGCACTTGTGTACTATACCTGCCAATCCTCAGTGGAGCAGCGTGGTGGGTCTATGCTCTAAAAACACTCTATCCTCGGAGTGAGGAGGCCTGTGCCCAGTAGTGGGACGGTAATGAGCTGCTACTTACTTACTTTTTATAGTTTGTGTTTGAAAGTTGTCATATACGAGTATAAATGAGTAAAACTCGCGCGGGGGACGCGGTAAATGATAGTCGTAAACAACAGTCCTACTCAAAAACATTATTTATAAAGTGTAAACAGTGGGAAGTTTGCGTGAAAAACTATATATTTAAAGAAGTAAATGTGTTATTAATAATTAATATACAACTATTTTTATGAAAGTGCGTTAATTAACAAGATATTAGATAAAACATTTTGAATTTGTGTCGTTTATGCTCAAACGTTTTTATTTCGAACAGCTGTGAAATATTGACAGCACAAGTGCAGTGATTCACGCGGTACTAACATTGTATTACTCATCAAGACATCACTTGTGCCGATAGAAAATTCATATTCGAAAGTTGAATCGTTTTCCGAAAGGCGTCGTGGCGCAGTTTGCAATGAAGCGACTTAACGATGCAATACGAATAAGCAAAACATCGTTCAGATCTAACATGAACTTT
>JACTOM010000870.1:820001-833494 GCA_015832385.1 Elymnias hypermnestra | reverse complement strand
ACTCGGCAAAAGGAATATTCCTACCAAATATCAAGTCTCTACAATTTATGGTTCCAGAGATATTGTGAGTCCATAGTTAAAACCCCCCAACTACCCTTGAGGGTGGAATTTTATAAAATCCGTTCTTATCTGACCTCTACTCGGCAAAAGGAATATTCCTACCAAATATCAAGTCTCTACAATTTATGGTTCCAGAGATATTGTGAGTCAATAGTTAAAACCCCCCAACTACCCTTGAGGGTGGAATTTTATAAAATCCGTTCTTATTTGACCTCTACTCGGCAAAAGGAATATTCCTACCAAATATCAAGTCTCTACAATTTATGGTTCCAGAGATATTGTGAGTCAATAGTTAAAACCCCCCAACTACCCTTGAGGGTGGAATTTTATAAAATCCGTTCTTATTTGACCTCTACTCGGCAAAAGGAATATTCCTACCAAATATCAAGTCTCTACAATTTATGGTTCCAGAGATATCGTGAGTCTATAGTTAAAACCCCTCAACTACCCTTGAGGGTGGAATTTTATAAAATCTGTTCTTAGCTGACCTCTACTTCGGCCAAAGGAATATTCCTACCAAATTTCAATTCTCTACGCCTTATGGCTCCAGAGATATCGTGATGAGTCAATAGATACCTGGATATCTCTTTTATACATATAGATTGTAGTAAGCGTAACGGTATGTTACTTGTGTTACATTATAATGGTTAAAAATATTGAAACTGTGCCACGATTTATAATTTATAGAGAATTTCCAATTGCCTATCGGAGAATGCACGTCCAATTTATTATTTAAGCTTAATTTATAGGTATTTTATACAAAACCGGTTGTGTATCGGAGGTATAATAACAAACGAGTTCCCTGAATTCCTACGTGTATACAGTAACCGGTCCGCGCCAGTCACTGTCACTTGTTGGTTTGATTAATATTAACACGACAAAATATAGAAGCCAAAAAATTATGCTTACATAGCCTACTCTTTAAGATAGAGATAACTTTTTGTGTAACGTACTTGAATATATGTTTTAATTGCCTGCGAGTTTGTCTGCTTAGGATTCGTAATCCAGTATTTTCCCTAGCTATTTCTTACTTGATTTATAATCAATATATTTATTGCTATTTCCTTTTGTAACTAAAAATGAGCTATTAGCATCAAATACAATAGATTTTACAAATAAAACACTTATGGGGCGTTTATTAAATAAGAGGCAAGACGATTGACGACCATTTATTACAAGGTACAAAGACACACTGATGTTTATGAATTTACAATAGTTTAGCTTTGATGAGCAAAGATTAATTAAACAGATATGTTAAATGACAATGTGTATGTGCCTAATACCAATTCTAAATCGATATTGAGTTTTCTACTAATATTTGCCCGAAGTTGGGAAAAATTTGGCGGTGTGATCCACCCCCGTGCCTCGGAGAGCACGTTAAGCCGTTTATCCTGCGCCTGATCTCTCTCCGATCGCGTCGGATTCCCGTCACATCGGACTATGAGAGTGAAGAAGTAGAGAGTGCACTTGTGTACTACGCCTGCCAATCTGCAGTGGAGCAGCGTGGTGGGTCTATGCTCTAATAACCCTCTCTCATATGAGTGAGGGGGCCTGTGCCCTTCAGTGGTACGTTAATGGACTGCTACTTACCTATGTACATACGGCACACACTTGTTACGTATAAATACTTTAATAAGCTATTTGCAGTGTACCAAATTACGTTTAAATATAATAGTTTTGGCGTGTAAGAGTCACAAACAGACTGGAGTTACTTTCCTATTTTTAATATTAGTAAGGATTGTTTTACAAACTTTGAATATGTCTCGAGCTTCTAGCTTTAAACATGACGATACTTTCATCCCTTACAACCTTTTTTTCCTATTAAAAGTAGCCTAAGTCCTTTCTCAGGCTCTAGACTATCTGTGCACCAAATTACATTTAAATGTAGTAGTTTTGGCGTGTAATAGGCAGAAACAGACTGGAGTTATTTTCCTATTTATAATATTAGTAAAGATTGTTTAACAAAGATTGAATACCTCTCGAGCTTCTTGCTTTAAACATGACGATACTTGCATCCCTTACAACCATTTTTTCGTATTAAAATATAGCCTATGTCTATTCTCAGGCTCTAGATTATCTGTGTACCAAATTACATTCAAATCGGTTCAGTAGTTTTATCGTGAAAGACGTGTATATTCGGTCAGAGGTTCTAGTCCTTAAGAGGCTTGCATGATTATAAAATAAGTAAATATACGACAATTATTGAATTAAATATACAAGTGTTATTACGGTATACAGAAAGCAAGATTTTCTAAATCCTTGGTATAACAGAAAATAAATGGATATAATATCTGCTGGAGTCGTCTCAATTTCTTATTAAGTGATAGTTTCGTTTGCTTCTTAAAGTGATTGCAGTTTTGGAGATAATGTAAAATTTATAAGAGATAGACACTCAAAAACTCAAACAAAGTAACCGGAACAACCCTGAAGCTCTGAAAGCAAGGCAATATACTAGTGCCGTCTTGTCTTCAAGGGCAGTAAAAAATATACTATTACCTAAAATGACCTTGCTGGCGTAATGTTTGAAGTACTACCTTTAATAGCAGAAGTTTTCAGTTCGATTATTGATTTACCTAGTTCTGGTATGATTGTCTCTGTTATATTTTGGATTGGCTACAATTATCACTCAACTAATGGACACCTGGCATGTGACTCTAAAAAAGAAATTAATAAAGCTTCTATTATAATTTACGTGAGTGACACTGTCGGTGTTGAATAGGTTTGTTATTGATATTAAAAAGAAGAGTATATTTTAAGAGAAATTAAAGGATGTTTATTGGATCATAAAGAGAAAGGTATGTCTGTCAACACAAGTAGCACATATCCATTTCTTGAGTTTTTCCATTTCCAATAATGGATTGCAATATCGAGTAATGTATTGTTTTTAATATACATCTCAATATTTGATGAGGCAAATCCAAAACTGACTGCAGTATCATATTAAAGATACGTATGCTCAGTCTGGCCAATGATTTCGAAACCTTCTTCACCCTAACATGTGGCTTTAAAATTCTTTTTGCTGTATAAGTGGATATTGTTACGAATATTATCGTACCTAACTCTAATTTGAAACTTGCACATTGTGTAACGTCCGTCAGCTTGGCGATTACTAAAGCGTAGTTAACTTTGTAAGCTGCATCACTATCAGGCCAGCCGAGCGTGTACGAGCTCGTCAAGGGGCATTGTATGTTAATGTGGCATTGATTAATCGGGAACGCAGAATGGACAACTTGTTTATGTCGTATGTACGAGTATAATGCGCCTGCGGCTTTAACATGCTTTTTCAAGAATAATAAGTATACGAAAATTCCGTTGAAATGTTACCTCTTGGAACTTATCTAAATCATCCATAACCAAAATAAGTAGCAAATTCAATGCTATTGTGTTATTATTCACTAAATAATGTTTTGATAAGTAAAACTTACGATTGTTTATATTAAGTCGATAAGGTATTTCATTAAATTTGCTCTTTAAATAAACATCGAATCTCAACACGATGTATTTATTGAATGTCCAATTATCTATATCAATGATAATGATAGGTCAATTATGGGGATCCAAAGAGGGGTGCTTTATTAGTATAATTAGTATTCGCAGAATATAACTATCATAATGAATAAAAAGTGATATTTTGTTAGTAAGATCGTTTTAAGTTTAAACATAATATATATTAATAAGTGGTTAAACTAATACAATCGTGGTTAATACAAATATTTAAGACATACAGCTTTCACATACTTATAATTTCACTATAACTTTTTTTCTTTCCGTACTCTCTCTCACGAAATGTAATATAATTTTGCTATTGAAGGCTCATTTTGACGAGGTGGTACTTTCCATCTGTCTCAGTCCGTAACCTGTAGAATACATAATAATATCGAAATATTTCATATAAAGAGTTAAGTGCTTGTAAAAGGTTAAAAAGGTTATTTTCATCTTACATAGGGACATTTAAATTTTATTAGCATAAATTATTGGATTAATAATAAATTCATAAGTAATACGTTATTGACAATTCAAATTTACTACTTACATACATAGCATCGCGCCTCCTTCCCATAGGGGTAGGCAGAAACCACGTCCTTCCACTTGTCACGATCCTTACATATCTCCTTCGATTCTTTCATTCTCATTAAACCTTTCATACAATTCATACCTTTCGTTTGTCGGTTTAGAGTACTCTTGATTTGGCCTTTATTTAAAATGTCCTCGATTTGGTCCAGGAACGTTCGCCTTGGTCTTTCCCTTCCAACTTTCCCATTCACTCTTGACTCATAAGTCCTTTTTGTCAGTTTCCCTTCATTCATATTTGCTGCTCACGAATAAAGCGTAAATAGAAATTCTGATACTCTAAACGGCGTAACTACTCGCGGAGGATTTAAATACGTAGGCAATAAATAATACTTCATCAAATTGGGTATAGTCTATGTGTTAAGGTATTGGAATGTAGCGTCCATTTAATGTTTGTAGTTTTCATACGTTTCGTCAACATCCTATAGTCCGTCATCGTCATTAAGAAATAATTTTCTTCACCAATTTTCTTAGATATATTCCCTTTTTATCTTTTATTTATAATACAGAACGCTTTCTTCTTAAAATCCTAAGTTAGTCAGTAATGTCCATATGAATTCATGGTGAGGGAGTTGCCCAAACGTTTCCAAGTAGATTTAGCTTTTATTTGTCTATAAAACTCATTTTTTTTACATAAAATATATCAAAATTGGCTATGGTTTATAACGAAGGTAACATTTAAATGTCCAATGCATCGTATAGTCGTAAAAATATAATTATTTCTCTTTATTATGCTATATATCTGAGGCCCTTTGTATTTACAAGCTAAGTTAGTTTAATCAGGCTTTGTTGTTTCACATGTTACTGTACTGGACCTTTCCATTTTCATCTAATTTTTGGTTTAAATATATCTGTTCTTATAGCAGTAGATATTTACTATTAAAGACTCGTTAATCTGGTCCAGCTGTTTCGGAGATTATTGATAAATACTAGATAATACTGCCTCATTGGTCTAGTGGTTAGCATGTTCGACTACAGACATGAGGTCCTGGGTTAAAGTCCCGGGTCGGACCAATTCAAAAATCAATATTGAGTTTTAAATTAAGATTTTGTCAATCTTTGACCGAAGTTGGGAAGTTGGCGGTGTAATCAACCCCTGTGCCTGGAAGAGCACGTTAAGCCGTCGGTCCTGCGCCTGATATCTCGGTCGTGTCGGATTCCCGTCACATCAGAATATGAGAGTGAAGGAATAGAGAGTGCACTTGTGTACTATGCCTGCCAATGGTGGTGGCTCTAAAAACCCTCGCTCCTCGGAGTGAAGTGGCCTGTGTCCATCAGTGGGACGTTAATAGGCTGATAGGCTGCTACTTACTTTACTTGCTTTACTAGATAATAACATAAAGTTAACTGCTTTTTGTAAAAAGATAGACATAGAGACACTTAAATTAAATTAACATTATTATTTGATTGCTAATAATAGTTCCGTAGGTAATACGTTATTAACAAATCAAATTTATTGCTTATTAATAATGCATAAACAAAAATTTGAATTCATTGCAAATTTTTTACACCTTTAGGAAGCATTTCAATGATATTGTTTCTTTAATATAAAGACATCGTAACATTTATACAGTTGCTAATATTTTATATAGCTTAAAATTCTACGAATCTTAACAAGGAAGACAAAGGATCGAGCAGTTTCGCAAAACATGTTTTATTAATCATTTAAATCGCATTTTCCATCGTCTCTTATTTTTCTGTCTATCTGTCGTATGTCGTGTTACAGCCTGGAATGTAAGTAAAGTCAAAGGCGCTCGCCAAAGCTTGCATCAACTGACCGTTTAACATTTATATCATCACTCGTTCGTGTAATACCAGACAATGTGTTTTTATCGATTTTGACAGGTTAAAGTTTAACTATGATCTCATCTATTAGTCATGATACAGTCCAAGATAGAAGAGCATACAAGCAAGAGCTAACTCTTATGTTTGTTACAAATTTTTGTTAGCGGCACGCCTTTGGTAACTTTGCTTTTGCCACAGAAGAGGCCTTCTAGTTGATCTATTGGGCAACAAGCCCAGGACCTCTACTAACAAAGCAGAGTACTTGCTCCATTGTACCAGCAAGGTCGTTACAACCTTCGAGTGATTTTTCAGGCTTGAAAATGCCTTTACCCATCCCAATGGGGCAAAAGCGCAGTGATATCCTTCCCATATTTTAATGGATGGTGAGAAGGGATGCAAACTGCCCTAGTACTCATGATGACACGCAAACCTACACCTAGAGTCAGCCTATTCCTCATTTGCCCGCTTCAGGTGTTACCAAACACGGTTGTAAAACATATTTTATTATTAATTTCAACGTACGCACATAATCTTTACGATAAAAATGAGCTAACGCAAAAAGTCCATTAATAAAATTGACTTCCGTCCAAACAAGTCGTGGACACATTTACTCGTGACTCAGTGATAATACACACGGCGCAATCGCCGACACTTTCCGCATATAAATGTATAATACAAACAAACATAGAATAGATATAGATTACCTAGAAAACAGTGTATAACTATCAAACGTCTTCAATCTAGTAGTCAGCTAGAAAGCTAAAAATATACTCACATACATACATAGCATTACACCTCATTCCCATAAGGGTAGACAGAGACCACGTCCTTCCACTTGCCATGATCCTTGCAAATCTCCTTCTCCTCTTTCATTCTCACTAAACCTTTCATTCATCTTCGTCGGTTTAAATTTCTCTTGACCTGACCCTTGTTTAAAATGTCCCGGATTTGGTCCAGAGACGTTCGCCTTGGTCTTTCCCTTCCAACTTTCCCATTCAATCTTGACTC
Source organism: Elymnias hypermnestra (assembly GCA_015832385.1). NCBI lineage: Eukaryota > Metazoa > Arthropoda > Insecta > Lepidoptera > Nymphalidae > Elymnias > Elymnias hypermnestra. The sequence continues at coordinate 826,570 of JACTOM010000870.1, read as the reverse complement.
ATAAATCCTTTTTGTCATCCTTTCATTCATTCTCTCTGCAAAAACCATCTAAGCATCATCATTTTCTTGCCCTTATCCCACTAGGTGGGGTCGGCACAGCATGTTTCCTTTCTCCACTTCACTCTATCCGCTGTAATTTCTACATTCACACTTTTTTTGGTCGCCCTCTCCCGGCCCTGCCGCTTACCATCATATTTAGGGCCCTCTTCCATACATGGCTATCCTCCCTTCTCATGATATGTCCAAATCAGGATAGCCTTCCACGCCTTAGCTTCTTGGTCACTGGTACCACTTTCACACTTCCTCTAACATACTTATTCCTAATCTTATCTAATTTTAATTATCTGTCGAAAGAGGTGTTCGACAGGGATGTGTTGCGTCACCATGGCTGTTCAACCTTTTCATGGATAAATGTTTGACAGATTTAAAAGAATGTATGTATGGGTTAAGAATGAATGAATTAGNTCCGCATATAAATGTATAATACAAACAAACACGGAATAGATATAGATTACCTAGAAAACAGTGTATAACTATCAAACGTCTTCAATCTAGTAGTCAGCTAGTAAGTTACAAATATACTCACATACATACAGAGCATTACACCTCATTCCCATAAGGGTAGGCAGAGACCACGTCCTTCCACTTGCCATGAACCTTACATATCTCCTTCTCTTCTTTCATTCTCATTAAACCTTTTATTCATCTTCACGTTTGCCTTGGTCTTCCCCTTCCAACTTTCCCATTCAATCTTTTTGTCATCCTTTCATTCATTCTCTCTGCAAAAACCATCTAAGCATCATCATTTTCTTGCCCTTATCCCACTAGGTGGGGTCGGCACAGCATGTTTCCATTCGACACTTCACTCTATCCGCTGTAATTTCTTCATTCACACTTTTTTTGGTCGCCCTCTCCTGGCCCTGCCGCTTACCATCATATTTAGGGCCCTCTTCCATACATGGCTATCCTCCCTTCTTATGACATGTATATATCAGGATAGCCTTCCCCTCCTTAGCTTCTTGGTCACTGGTACCACTTTCACACTTCCTCTAATATACTCATTCCTAATCTTATCTAATTTTATCACTCTACATATCCATCCATCAGCATACCTTATTCCACAGCGTTCTAAATATATTATAAACTAATGCTGCTATATTTTATTAAGATCCGCGTGTCAATCTTACTAATCTCACTAGAAGAAGGGAGTGTCAATTAAAAGGAATACATGATTAAAAAAACTAAATTATAGTCAAAACCTTCATCATCTATCACTAGCTACTTTCTACTCGTTACGTAGAGAAAGAAGAAAAAAAAACAATCCTTTTCTTTTTGAAATATAATTAAGATGTATTTAGAAAGAATGTAAGATTTATAGTTGGAACTAAAAATAACAATGATACTAATTATTAGTACAGTTTTAATGCCTAACTATGATCTCACAAAGTGGTAAATAATGAACCCGATTTAAGATTATGAGATCTTCACGAATCTGTAAGAGAATGTCGCTTAATTGTAAACAAATTCAATTTCCTAACATAATCAGAACTCGAACTTGGTTCCGTTGCTATGGATGTGATTACTCGCATCAATTCGCATTACTGCAGCAAACCCGACAAAACTTTAGATGACTTTATAAAGAAATTTGGTAAAGAAAGTAAATAAATTAGTTTCTAAAAGCCTGTGTAACAACATGATGAGCATTAGGGATGAACAATTGAAACTACTGCTTAGTCTCCAGACTGAGAGTCTAGGTACATAGAAGCTTAGAGATTACTGTTAGATAAAAATACAAACAGTCGTGAGACGTCTAACAACTATCCAACACTAATCACGACCGTCGAGAGCGCAATGATGAAGAAGATTTATAAAAAGCCGTAACGGTATTTCAGTTTAAAAATATATCGTAGGAAAAAGAAAACTTTATCATAAATGAATATCAATAGGAATACAACTTTTCTCTGGCTCTCCGAAAAACGGACATTTTATGCAGTCCGCAACAATGAAAGTGGTAAAAAATACTGAATTTCGTAATACCAGTTACCTAACGGATCAATTCAGAATGAATGGCTGCTTGGAAGTTTTTTACTTACTCGTTCTTTACCAGGTGTTGCTGGTTTTTATACATTATCCACGACCGAAGACCGTCACGGATTATGGACGCTCTCAATCGTGACTTTTTGCTCACGACGATAACTGATCAAATAAGTCCGGCTAAAACTCATTGTGCTTTGAAAACCAACAAACATCTACTTGGATTGGTTAGATTAGAACTTTATACCGTAGCAATTACTGGTTTTGTTGCTTTAGGTTAATCGTCCTCGCTAGTGTAAAGGGTTAGGTAGCAGAAGTTACAGCTTTCTGGCGGAACAGTTCTCAATCTTCAAATTTTGCTTTTGTCGGATAAAATAAGTCCGCCAAATTCTTTTCTGGTTAGTTATGATCTTTGTACCGCAGCTTTTATTGGTTCTACTTCTTCAGTTTTACCACCCTTGCTGGATTACTAGTGAAAACAGAGATTTCTTTAGCAGAAGTTTCCGGAGGGTGGTTACTAAAACCTGACTTTTGTTTACTACGACACCTGACCAAATATGTCTCTTCAAAACTCTTTGTGCTTTGAAAACCAATAAACATCTACTTGGACTGGTTAGATTAGAACTTTATACCGTAGCAATTACCGGTTGTATAACATTAGGTTTATCTTCCTTTCTAATGTAATGGTAAAAGAGGCTTTGTAGCAACAGTTTTCAGACGGAACAGCTCTTAGTCTTCGAATTTTGCTTATGAGGATCGGATCAAATAAGTCCGTCTAAAATTCTTTGTGCTTTGAATATCTTGTCTGGTTTTATTGCATCTACTTCCTCAGTTTTACAACCATTGCTAGTTTAGTAGTGAAAATAGAGATATCTTTAGCAGAAGTTACGAGTTTCCGGAAGGCCGTCTCTTAAATCTGACTTTTGTTTACTACGACACCTCATCAAATACGTCCCTGTAAAACCCATTGTGCTTAGAAAACCAATAAACATCTACTTGCACTGGTTAGATTAGAATATTATACCGTAGCAGTTACCGGTTTTATACCTTTAGGTTTATCTTCATCGGTAGTGTAATGGTGAAAAGGGTTTTATGGCACAAGTTACAGTTTTCAGGCGGAACAGCTCTCAGTCTCTAGGTTTATCATTCTCTCTGGTTTAGTGCTTATAATATTGGTTTTTCTAGCATCTTGAGTTTGATTTCCTGCGTGGCTAAATTAAAATATATACATTTTCTTAGCTGGTGCACGATTTCGTTTGTATACAATTAATAGTTTCTTTGATTTATCTGAGTCAGTCTAAAGCATTTGTTAATCCCATAGTATTTTCACAAGAAAAATAAAAGCTGAAGAGGAAAATAAATAATATAAAAACATCTACCGTTAAACTTACGCTTAGACATAGTAATGTGTCCGTTAAATATTTACAAGGACTTCACGTCAGGTTAAAGCAAGAAAGAATTGAGCATATACCTTATGTTAATATTAAAAAATCTATTCTTGTGGTGATTCGATTGCTTCTCCCGTTTTAGTTACTACGTGAAAGTTAGCGATAAAAGTTTCAACTTTTAACATCGGCTAAAGCTATACTAAGTGCTACTTTGCTGCAAAGTTGCGGCAAACAACAAAGTTGGAGCAAGTTTCAAGTTACCACCTTGAGCCGTGTTGGGTTTCTGCGTTCATATTGAATACAATTCCCGTACACTGTAACCATACTAATTCTATGTCTAACATTCCGTTAAAATTATCAGAATGATTTGTGTTTTTACAGCATATTGTATTTAATGTTTCCTTGAAAGAATACTATTGCCAATAAAAAGAAAATAATCTTACAGGAAAGCTAATTAAAAGTCCAATAAATGACGATTCATATTGTGTATCTGCAGCTTCATCTATGCCGATTTCATTTGACACAAAAATAGTTACATTTCTTAATTCTGATGTGTTCATTCAAAACACTGGAATATCTATAAAAGAATTGGTTCTTTTGATACTAGATGAATCCGTTTGCTCTTTTGCTGGTTTATTATTTAAAAGTAGATTTGGAATGAGGCCCATACGGGAGAGGGCTATGCTCGGAGTTTTTCTACGTTCTTCAAATCAGAAATGAGGAGATCCGTAGCAGAACCAAAGTCACCGACATAGCCCTACGAATCGCGAATCTGAAGTGGCAATGGGCGGGGCACATAGTCCGACGGACCGATGGACGTTGAGGCCTGAAGGTGTTGAAGTGGCGACCCCGCACCGGGAGGTGCAGTGTAGGGAGACTCTCCACAAGGTGGAACGACGACTTCAAGAGGGTCGCCGGTAGCAGCTGGAGCCAGGTGGCGCAAGATTGGGCCTTGTGGGCATCATTACGTGAGACCTATGTCCAGCAGTAGACGTCCATCCAGTATACAAAATATAGATATTTGTTTCAGAATTGTTTGTGCAATATGTTTGAAAATCAAATTGCCGGTTTACCTGACATTATTTAGTAGTTCTTTGTTCTAACAATGTAAAACGCCCACTGCCTTCCCTCTATTCCAACAGGATCGGGAACAGCACAGTTGGGTTCAGATAGTCTATATTAAATTGATTAATGGTAATTGGCTTTGTTCTTTGCGTTAACTTCACTTGAATTCCCCTCAGAATCGGGAATAGAATCTGTTTTTTTTTATCTCAGTTGAATCAAGAGTAGTCTATTTGTTCTATTGTCAAAAACCTATATTTAGATACGACACCTTAAATGTCTTTGTGTCTTCAGTTTCTTTAATTTTCAATCGGCTCTTCGGTAAAACAATCTTTTTTAATTATGTCTGTTTTCTTCAACAGCAGCGTTATATAACAAATATATTATATGATTATTTTCATATTAACAATTACCTTATTTATCATTTTCTTTAGAACCTTAATTTCAATTTCTTCAAATTCATGATTAGGATGTTGAATTGGATTTGAAATTAATTTATTAAGATTTATCCCCCTAATTTCGGCAATTTGAAATTCCACATTGTTATTATGTGATTAGTTTTCTAAAATAGTTCTCCCATAAAATTAGCCTTTTTTTAAATCGTGTCTCTATTCTACAACAGCGTCTTAATAAACTCTATGTGTAACATTTGTATTGTTTAATTATCAAATAGTTATCCTACAACTTTTTTGAATTATGTCACTGTTCTACTAAGGCAGACTTATATTAAATTGGTTAATAATTCGCAGTTGTTTGTGAAAGCGGCAGGTGTAAGTGCCAACTCGTATAAGCATAACTTGAACACGAGTGAATAATCGCAAACATTACGCATATAAATGTTATTTTTAATGCTAATACATATGGTAATTAAACACGCAATACGAGTTTTGTGTATATTATTAACTCCACTATGGCATTTCGTTCATGTGCAATACAAATTAATTGCTATGGATTCTAACGTATGCCTTTTCTGTAAGGATACGTTGTGATTGCTTCGCGTGTTTGTTCAGAAACTTGATTATTTCTATCATGATATACGCTGTGTGTTCAAAAAGTATCGCGAATTTTGTGTTTTTTCAAAAATTATTTATTTATTCATGAATATCTATTTTGTTCCCTTCAAATTAATCCCCATGAGATATTATACACTTGTGCCAACGGTTTTTCCAATCTTCGAAGCACTTCAAAAAATCATTTTTTTTATCTTGTTCAGCTCCTCCTTCGATGCCGTCTTTATCTCGTCAAGAGAAGAGTAACGTCGTCCTTTCATGGGCCTCTTCAGTTTAGGGAACAAGAAAAAGTCACAGGGGGCCAGATCTGGGGAATACGGTGGCTGCGGCATCATTAGTGTGTTGTTTTTGGCCAAAAAGTCGCGCACAAGCAACGATGTGTGAGCAGGGGCGTTATCGTGGTGCAAAAGCCAATTTTTGTTCTTCCACAAATCCGGGCGTTTCTGGCGGATTGCTTCGCGCAAATTGCGCATAACTTGCAGGTAATATTCCTTATTGACTGTTCTTCCCTGTGGCAAGAACTCATGATGCACCACGCCCCTGCAATCAAAGAAAACTGTCAGCAAAACTTTCACATTCGATCGAACTTGGCGCGCTTTTTTCGGTCTTGGTTCGTGCGGCAGCTTCCATTGAGATGATCGAGCTTTGGTTTCCACGTCATAACCATAAACCCACGATTCGTCACCAGTTATGACCCTCTGGAGCAAATTTGGGTCGTCGCGGACAGAGTTTAACATCTCATTAGCAATGTTCATGCGATGCTGTTTTTGGTCACAATTGAGCAATTTTGGTACGAATTTCGCGGCGACCCGTCTCATGCCCAAATCATTGATAAAAATCGAATGGCACGAGCCAATCGATATGTTTAGGTCCTCAGCAACTTCTCTAACGGTGATTCGACGATTGGCCAATACCATTTTCTCCACTTCATTAATTTTTTCGTCTGTTGTTGAAGTGCTCGGGCGTCCGGCACGCTCTTCGTCGTTCACATCTTCTCGGCCTTCTGAGAACATTTTGTACCACCGATAAACGTTGCTTCGGTCCAAGGTAGCTTCTCTGTATGCCACAGTCAACA
>JACTOM010000870.1:746579-818512 GCA_015832385.1 Elymnias hypermnestra | reverse complement strand
GGAAGACCGAGGCGAACGTTCCTGGACCAAATCCAGGACATTTTAAATAACGGCCAGGTCAAGAGTACTCTAAACCGACGAACTTGTATGAAAGGTTTAATGAGATTGAAAGAAGCGAAGGAGATATGCAAGGATCGTGGCAAGTGGAAGGATGTTGTCTCTGCCTACCCCTATGGGAATGAGGCGTGATGCTATGTATGTATGTATGTTTACTCCATATTCCAAAGGAATTGGCAACATCGAAAAAAGCCAGTATTATATATAAAGTAAATATATCTCAAGCCAAAACTTATCAGTAACGATTGCACGCGATACGATTATTAATCACATATTGTAACAATGCTGTTATTAATTGTATATGAAATCTTATCGCTTTAAGGGTTTTAGTGTGACTATAAGTAGATTTCAAATATTACACACGATAAAAAACAACAGGCTTTATCAAAATGTATCGGAAATGAGATGAGTCACAAGAACATTGTCTGACAGTAGTTAGTGCAAAGGTTTGCTTGACCATAGAATACCATGAAGTAAGAGATCGGAAAGCCCAAGAGATAGAGGTGGAAAAGGGCAGGTAAAAATTCTCAGCCCATTTGAACGACAACACAAAAGCAGTTCCACGATTCCTGCAAATTTCTTTGGGTAATGTACTTGGATTAATTTAACAGATGAAAATATACGTGTAAAAAGTTGTGTAAACTGTTTCGTCTTGCTAGATATAGCAACGAATTCCAAAAGTTAGGGACCTATCTGATATAAAAAAGAACTAGGCATTTTTAGAAGAAGAGGATAAAAAGGTTTCATTAGAAAGAAACGTCTATTTAAATTGTACGATTGTCAAATAATAAAGAAATAGAAGAAGTACAATTTGCTAATCAGGCAAAGAGCACAGAGCTCTGATTTTCAACTAAATCCTAGTGAAGCCAACTTATATAAAATTACAAATAAAAAGAAACCTGAAAACGTAAAAACTTACTGACTAGCGTAATTATAGTGAAGAAGATTAAAAGCTTATAAACCTAATTCAATTTTTCATACCTACACTTAGTAATGTATAATTAGGACGTTATATTTGTTTTATAAGCAGTAACACTTTTAATTTATCAATAAATGCATGTATATTTTGAATAAGTGGAATATTGTTCCACTCATTGGCATTATTTATTTGGTCAACTGTAATAATAATAATAGTTCAAACTAAATAATACTTTTGCTAGTAAGCATTATATTAACAATGATGATATGATGGATACAATCGAAAGCTTTAGACAAATCACTAAAATATACAAAGATTGTTCTTGGGCTTGGAAAACGTTTTGTAATGACTGAGTTGATTGTTGAATGATTCTAGCGATATTTAGTTTAATAATAATTACCTGTGACCATACTAAGTAGTAACTAGGAGAGAGGAATTTTTTTTTGGGATATTCCTTTTCTAAAGGGTGGGGGTTGGTTACCCAGGATTCTATGGCATCCATTCAAAATGTTTTTCATTCCAAAAAGAAGACTTTCCATGTAAAGTTTTCTTTATAATTTTTACGAAAATATTCCTCTCTGTTTGACAAACCTAACATCGTAACATACGCTCGTAAACATCGCCGAGACAATTTTAATGACTTTTGGTAAACATAAGATTTTTCTGTGACAATTTCTGTCTGAAGACAGTATACTTGAAGAAGTTGATAAAGGTTATGAAAGTATCTATGTAAATCTATATTTATATATTTCTACACATGTTAATGTGTACCATCATATGATAAGAGATGAAATAAGTAAAAAGCGGGGTAAATTGTGTCTTTGTTTATTAAAAGCACTTTGTATTTAGGAAAACTCATATGGAACGATCTCCTGCATATATTGTCTTCAGATTGGTATCTACGATCACAAGAAAAAGGTTACACAATAATTGCATGAAAGAAAATGTTCTATATTAGGTGTTAAATTTTAGAAGTAGGGTTGCCCATTTATGATACAACAGCTAAAAATAACCTTTGGTGTAATCTGTTTGCATAGAAATAAAATTAAAGTGTTTTCAACGCTGGAGAAGGTATCGTAAAACAGAATTGATATCAGCATTATTGTAATGAATATGTCACAGTGTTTGCTATCTCCTAAAAGGCCTGTTGTTGTTTTTTTTGTATATTTTATAGATCTGAGAATGAGTCGTATATATTATTCATTTCCTACGCCTACCCTCCATCGTTCATCATTTTTAATAATCTTTTGTGACTTGATCTTGCCTAAAGTAGAATGCGATGAGACTTAATTATTGCCTGTTTGTATTGGGTATATTGTTGGTGTGTAAGAAATACGTGCTGTAAAACGCATTTGTAGCTAAGCCTGTTAAGATTTCATTCTTAACTATAATACCAATTAAATTTCGATTCCACAAAATTAGTTTAGAATAGGTTAGTTAACGAAAATTCTCTGTATTTCAGACGTATTGAATTGGCTTGATGGAAATAACTTGAAACTCAATATAGACAAAACTAAAATAGTTGCAAAATACATACATACATAGCATCACGCTTCATTCCTATAGGCAGGGACCACGTCCTTTCACTTGCCACGATCCTTGCATATCTCCTTCGCTTCCTTCATTCTCATTAAACCTTTCATACAAGTTCGTCGGTTTAGAGTACTGTTGACGTGGCCCTTATTTAAAATGTCCTGGATTTGGTCCAGGAACGTTCGCCATGGTCTCCCCCTTCCAACTTTCGCATTCACTCATAAATCCTTTTTGTCAGTCTCCTTTCACTCATTCTCTCTATATGCCCAAACTATCTAAGCATACCTTTCTAGATTTTAGTCTTCTTTCATACCACCACGTTCTCTTATCACGCTATTTCTTCTTAGTTGCAAAAATTTGTGAATAATAAGAAACCGTTTACGGTAACTTTATTTAGATGGTTGTTGAATGTTTTTATTTTATCGACGATTATCTGAATTCTAAATAAAATTTAAATATTAAATTTTGTGACATTCTGTTTTATAATGTAATCTTTTATTTCACTTGTTATATTTTTAGATGGACATATTTCATTTTATTAATAATTATTAAGATTTTAAATTAGACATTGTATGTAATCAATTTTAACATGTTTAATATTTGCACGCCACCTTTACGCTATCCTGACCTGTATGCTAATTGTGTATTTAGCAAAATGCAGTAAAATAATCTTCCGACTGCACGCTGGTCTTCTGCGAAGACGTGGTTCATAGTCAAGTTAGCCTAGACTGACTACAGCTAGGATTTATTACTATCACCTACATGTTGTTGAAAATCAGCTGGGTCCATAAGTTCTACAACGCATCAGGACGGCTAGAGAGATTCTCCAAATTACAAATCAAAGGAGAGTCGCCTACCTGGGCTACGTATTACTATAATCTTAAGTTGATTATGATTGGTATGATCCTATCAAATGGAAAAGTTCTACAACGCATCGAGATGGCAAGACAGCTCCTTCAAACTATAAAGGAAAGGAAGGTCGCCTACATGGGATACGTTTTGCTACAGGATCACTACAACCTCCAGGTTATTATGATGGGTAAAATCAAGGTTAGGTTACGAAAGGTCAGGGAGTTGACAGGCATGGTTTCTGCAGAGGAGATGCTGCATCTCGCGAAATCCGCGGAACTGACGGCCGAGAAATGGAAATGGAAAGGCACCTATTTAATCGCTTTATAGTGCCAACCCTTGCACCAATTCCGTCTCGATTGAGGTCGAACGGGCTGATATCTGAATTTTGCATACCACATCAACGAAGAGAGACTTGCAAACTTTCTATACAATCAGAAAACTTAGTTTTTTTTACGAACCATCTTATTATGAGGTCGTAAAGACGATAAACGTGCGGCAGGGGGACGGTAGACCGCAAGTGTTATCGATGTGTCGTAGCCAGCAGTACGCCTGCGCGTTGAACCCGGGACCTACACCTGCGACCTTCGTGCGCCAGTTCCGTCTCGGATGCTAAGGTGGAACAGCGTTTTTTCTCTTCTATTACCTTTAAAATTTCCGAGGCAAAAAAGGAAATTAACCGGAAATCATTCCATTGTCTTCAGTTTAATAAAAAAGCCAAACTTATTAGATTTTACTCTTTATAAATATTCCGATAGAATTACTTATTATTGACAAAAATTTCATCAAAGCCATAGGACTGCCTCATTGGTCTAGTGGTTAGCATATTCGCCTAGAGACATGAGGTCTATTAAGATTTTATCAATATTTGCCCGAAGTTGGGAAGTTGGCGGTGTGTCGGTCCAGCGCCTGATCTCTCTCCGCTTCTGTCGGATTACCGTACCATCGGACTATGAGAGGAATAGACAGTGCACTTGTGTAGTATGCCCACCAACCTGCTGTGGTTTATTCAAATTAGGTAATTATGTCTAAACACCAATGAGAGTGTTTGCCGCCAATCGGTGCTACCATTTAAAAATAAGACAATGCAACATCTAAAATATAATCGCAACAACATTGATACTACCATAATAGTTTATATACAATCCAATAAAATACTGCTACTTCCTCAATAATTAATTTACAACCTCTAATAATAAGATAACCCTAACAGACGAAAGTGCGTGTCAAAAATAACAGGATAAAGGCTACTAATAATTATTGATTTTAACTATTTTTTTGAAAACTCTTAAAACATAAATAAATAGGATTTTCATACTAAAGGTCGATATCCAAACTAAAATATTCTTTCCTTTCGTAAACCGTCTCCATCTATAGTCTTTTACTCTTTTGTTTTTATCCATGTTAAATTTAATATAAATTACAGTAACATACATTATCAACATCCATTATCATTAAATATAAAAACAAATATCATAAAATTATCATTATTACATATTAAAGAGACATCAGTTTTAATTTAAAGAAATACACTTCGCTATGTACCGCAGAGCAGCCCTTTTTATGACACCAGTTACTTAAAATACAATAATTCGTAGCTAACGTTGATTAAAAACTGACTTCTCGATTAACTTTTAGGACTATTTATACATTTGTCGTTAATGATTCCATTAGCATAAACCACCAATGGCAGCGTTTGGCGGCAAATATATTTCTTAATTATCTTACTTATTAAGAAACTACCATTTCCCGTTAGTATTTAATAGTTACAATTAATATAATTGAAGTAATTCTAATCGTTTATGAAATATTACATATATTATATCCCAAATTGGCATCATTTACAATGTTCACAAATTCACCAATCGCAATCAACATTTGTGATGTTTCAAGGTCATCGTTTTCTAAGAATACGATTTAGTCAAATGACGAACCGTACCCTTTATTTAAAATATTATTTTAATGAAATTGTTTTATATATGCTATCACACGCTGATCTGGTTGGAGACATTTTACCTGTAATGGTTTCTAGACAGCACCTTACCAGATGACATATCTCTGACGTCTTAGCTGGGATCGAACCAGCGACCTCTGCTACCAAAGCGACTACAAATATTATAAAAGTGAACGTATCCATATCTGTTACACTTTCACCAGAAAACTACGGTATCAATTTAAATGAAATTTGTTACACAGATAGTCTAGAGCCTGACATGAATAGAAAAGTGTAACTCTTGAGTTTCCTGTCGGATTCATCTCAATAGTAAATCCATTTCGAAGAAGTAGTAGATTCTTTGACAAATATTGGAAGAGAATACAACTGGCAATTATTCGAGCCGCCCTTTCACATCTTAGACGTTATCACCATTAAGTGAGAAGCTCTGAAACTTATGGACTTAATCAGCATCTGCTATATTTCTGATCGGGAAATTGAAAGCATTCTGCTTTAATTAAAAGCAGCTTGAGGCGGGCCACAGGTTGAGTATATCTTCTTAATACGATACAATTTTAAACAATTCCAAGTTGTATACAGTATCCATGTAAACAGTGTACTCCCCACGGTCAGCTTTCTCCTACACCACTTACGCCAGCGTTATTAAATTACACTGTTTTATAAGCAGACCTCTTTGATTTCGCCGGTCGCCACTTGCGACGGTATGTCGCCCTATAATTAACTTAATAGCTATTATAAACCTCACGGGGGTTGGTTCTTTGCTTGTTTCATGTTTAATATAGCTATTTTTATGATAATGATATACCCATGATAGGCTACTTGTTTGTATTAATAAGGTATAGGCATTTCTTCCTCCCGGTTACCTGGCAACCACTATTTTTAATTTCCTTTTAGTTCTCTTAATTAAAAAAAAACGTAATAACATTAAAGGGATTTTTTTAACGCTGAGAAATCGTCGTGGATACCGGGAATACTTTGGAGGATGTAAATCCAGCGGTGCTCCTACATCACTCGGAGACGGGGTCACGAGAACGCAACTAACTGAAATTCGCAACCCCGCCAGCGATGTGCCTGCTTAGGCCCAACTCGGTCAATGACCAAAACATACTCCGAAGGTGGATTGCCTCGAGCACCTGGCAAGCCACAAACCACCTCGCGGTACCTTTCTTTGTTGTGCAACGGACCCAGCTTCCGTTACCCAAAGGTCACCACTAAATGTTAATTTTGGGGATTAGTTATCCGATGTGAATCCCAACTATGATTCCAAACTTAAATGTTATAAGGTTTTATCTTTCTCCAACTGTAGAATGCTATTGGATTTTTTTAATTATCATGACTTTAGATGCATCTGACTTATTATATGATATTTCATTTAGGATACCTAGTTCTTGTAATCGTGTTAAAAACTTTTTACCATTTAAAGCTCAAGTATTCAAGACTAACCTTGGCTGCGCAGCACCAGTAAATAGAATACTTATGCTATATATTAAATATGTAAATCAATTGTTATAGCTATAAATTTTAACAGTCTTGCCTCCTTTAAAAGGAGAAATAGAAATTTTAACAAAAAAATAACCGCCTTCAAAAGAAACTTACAAATACATTAATATGCTCTAAAAAGTAAGAAATAATTGCGTATTCTTTTATAGTGTTCTTCGTTTTCTTATATTCGGAGTCGATGTCAGCCAGTAGCAACAAACGTAAGGTTGCCATTTGATTACAGACAGTTATACATATATTTGTCCAAAAATCGCACTCTTACTGTAAGCCGTTGAGGAGTTCCGTTGACCTTCATATTTAACTATGACTAGCACTTGACCATACCAAAGTTACGGTAGGCAACTCAAATATCTGGATAGCCTATAGAAGATTCTGCCGAGTATCGTTAATTTGCTCCTAAGAATTGAAGAGTTCCGTCACTTTGTCATGGATTCCATAATCAGAACCTAACCAAACTATCACAAAAAAAAGAATCATCGAAATCGGTTGGCGTGATCTTGAGTTATTCGTCCATTTGTCGTGCATATGCTTACGTAAATTTAAGACTTATCCGGTTTTCCCATGGACGCCATCATCAGAACTGGTTTTAAAAAAATGGGACCCTATGACGAGCACCACCTTACATTTAAAAAAATCATCAAGATCAGTCCACCCAGTCGGGAGATATGAGGTAACAAACATAAAAAAAAATGCAGACGAATTGAAAACCTCCTCCTTTTTTTGAAGTCGGTTAAAAATTTAAGTCTTGAGTGTCCTGATGAAGACCTTGTTGCATAATTGTAAATTGTATTATTGTTATTATTTTTTGTTTACTTTCGTTTCTTTCTTTATTGTTATTCTTAGTTAGTATATATTTTTTGCATGCTGTGGGTTTGCAGTAATTACTTTTTGTTATTAATTAATTCTTTATATTTTGCATATTATTACTGTAACCTGTTGGTGTCCTATTTAAATAAATTATGTGATAGTATACAGTAATTATAATAAATAAAAGTAATAGAAATAGAAAAATAGCAATACAATATAATGTAATACGTAAGAAAATGTATATTGTAAATTCAACAAATAAATTCGGAAAAGTCAGGAAAGGTCTCCGACATGTCGGGAAACAATAAAAAATAGGGCATCTTCACCCGTCATTCCCCAATAGCGGGCGTGACCACTGTGCAGACGATCCGTCCTCACCTGAAGCAATGGCTTTCCAGGAGGCGCGGGACGCTTTCCTACAGACTGGTACAGGTTTTGACCGGGCACGACTGCTTTGGAAAGTTCCTGCACCAAATTTGGTCGAGAGGAATCGCCTGGTTGCCACGAGTTTGGTGCAGCTATTGACTCAGCACATTACACTGTGGCAGAATGCGCAGACTGGGGACCTCAGCGGCACCGCTTGGTGGCGCTGATCAGCGGAGAACTCTCGCTTGAGAGCATTGTAGGCGCTTGAGAGCACTGTCAAGTGAGAGATGTTGGGCGGAAGTGGCCCTCTTTTGCGAAACTGTAATCTCTCTAAAGGAGGCCCACGAGCGAGATAGAGAGAATGCAGTAGATGCTCCCACCTCCATGAATCCTCAGTCGGACTCATCTGGGGCACCAGGGAAGAATTTGCAAACTGAACCTCTGGTGTCTCACTTACGGATGAAGAGGGTTCCACTGGGTTTTAGTGGGTATTGCGAAGTATCCTCCCTCGCTGAGTCCCACACTCCTGACCCATTCAGGGCAGGATAATTGCGTAAAAGCATTTCCCAGCGCAAAAAAAGAATTGCGCGAGTAGAAAGTCTTATTTTTCTCCCTAGATACGTAATATACTATATTCTACGAATATAAATACGTTATTGATTGTAAATCTATAAAATATTCAAGGTAGCACTTTTAAATCATCAAATATAGAAGTTTTGTCATATAATTTCATTTTACGATATTAAAAAAGAAATAAATACTACATTTACCAAATTAATGAGTGTTTACAATTGCAATTACAATATATTTAATGTATGTTTAAAATTTAAATTTATGTGTTTGTTTTTAACATCGAAATAATGTTTATAGATTTAACATAAATGAGTGTTTGCACAATACTTATATAGGACCAATTCTTGTCTACATATTGAAAACTGAAGAGTTAGTTTGATTAAACACGTTAATCTCAGGAACTAACGGTTCGAATTTTATAATTATATTACTGTTGGATAGTCCATTTATCGAGGAAGGCTATAAGCTATATAACATCACTTTACTACAAATAGGAGTAGAGTAATAATGAAAAACGTTGCCAAAACGGGGTAAAAGTTTTCCCTTTGAATGTTTCAGTTGCGCTGCGTAAACGGTTAAAGTTACGCAACAGTCATGTAAGATGGAGTTGTTCCTCTTTAAAAGATCTAAAGAAAAGTCTGTAATAGCATTAATGTATCTTTTAAGGTTGACTCATTATAAAGTTTTTTATAATGAAATTCGTTTTGATAGGCGAAATTGCGTGGAACGGCTAATGTTTCATAATTATAACAGATTTTGTATTGAATAATAAAAAAATTACATAACATCTTATCAAAGTAGGGTTTCTATATAAAATATAGACAGATTTTTTACTAATCTTAAAAATATCACTCACTTCATGTCTATATGTCCTTGTATATTTTATTCTTTTATTAGTATTTTTATATATTTAAGCATATAATTATTTCTGGCACTGTTTGCTCATTAATTTATTAAATAAGCATTCACTTTTACAAAGGTTATCGGGAAGATTGCTCGGAGCAATAAGACCGCCTTTGCACGCTTCTAGCTTTAGGTTTTTTGAAGTGAAACTTCTTTAGGCTCTTGAGGGTAAATTTTTTTACGGATGAAACGCGTGATTAGCGTCACGAAGATGTGCAGCGTTTTTATGCTAATTCGTTTGAAGGTTAGGTAGTTTTAACATTTCCTAAATTCTCTTTTCTAAATTTTAAATTCGACAATAAACACATGGCATTTGCATTTACAACTCGTCAGTTGAGATTTCAGTAAATTAATTGTATTAATTTTCGGCATTTTTAATATTTTAATGACGATTGAATTCATTCGAAGAATGAATGAATGAATTTATAATTATGTCCAGTATCCATGTTCCGCTCCACCCAGTCATTGACTCGGTCGGAATGCTATGTTAGATCTTTTTGTTTAATACTCAGTGCCAGAAAACCAAAGTCTTCGAACAGAGCGTGTTGCCTGTGATTACCTACGGATCGGGAACGTGGTCGCTGAATATGGACCTCATTCGAAAGCACAAAGTCACACAGCGTGCGATGGAGAGGACTATGCTTGGAGTTTCTCTACGCGATCAAATCAGAAATGAGGAGATCCTTAGAACAACCAAAGTCACCGATGTAGCCCTAAGAATCACGAAGCTGATGGCAATCGGCAGGGTACATAGTCCGACGAACCGATGGACGTTGTGGTTCGAAGCTGCTGGAATGGCGAAACCCCACAAGGTGGACCGACGACATAAGGAAGGTCGCCGGTAGCCGCTGGAGCCAGGCACAAGATCGAGCACAGTTGGCATCACTAGGTTCGACCTATGTCCAGCTGTGGATGTCTTTCTATTTTAGATTTGTATAAATATAAAGAAGACTTGACTGCCTCGTTGGTCTAGTGGGTAGCATGTTCGACTACAGACATGAGGTCCTGGGTTCGAGTCCCAGGTCGGGCCGATTCATAAATCAATATTGAGTTTTCTATTAAGATTTTCTCAATATTTGCCCGAAATTGGGAAGTTGGCGGTGTGATCCACCCCCGTGCCTCGGAGAGCACGTTAAGCCGTCGGTCCTGCGCCTGATCTCTCTCCGGTCGTGTCGGATTCCCGTCACATCGGACTATGAGAGTGAATGAATAGAGAGTGCACTTGTGTACTATGCCTGCTAATACGCAGTGGAGTAGCGTGGTGGGTCTATGCTCTTAAAACCCTCGCTCCTCGGAGTGATGAGGCCTGTGGCCAGCAGTGGGACTTTAATGGACTGCTACTTACTTTTTTTTTATTTTAAAGAAGACTTAAAATTCGTTTTGTATTTCCTGTATGTATTTGTGTGCAAAGTGTTTCTATCTATCTATTTGCACGATGTACAATCGTTCGTCTTGACTTTTAAATAATAGCATTATAGTATTAAAGTTCATTGCCTAGTGTCAAATCCGGTTTACCTCGACGTTTAAACCGAGATAACAGTACATAAATCCATTTAGACGAAGAAATACTGCTTACACATAATCCGATTTAGTATTATATAGGTCTTTGAAACACGTAACCTTTATGTATGAGTATTTAACTATCTAAGATATACCTTTGATTCAAATATTTACTTTCGACTGTGCAGTTAAAAGCTCATTTCAACTTTTGCTCTTTTTTTCTACCATCTATCGGATGTTGCATTACAATCAGGATGAGCATGAAGCTTAAGAGCAGCCAAAGTCAAATCATGGCTTGCATTAGCAGTTTGTCTTGCAATCGTGATTACGTAAAATAACACAGTTTTGCAGAGCAACCAAAGCCAATAAATATGACAACAAGCCCTCGGTGCCCCGCCTGATCTCTCTTCGGTAAGCGTCGGATTGCCGTCACATACCATTATGAGAGTGAAAGAATAAAGAGTGCAATGCCTGCCAATCCGCAGTGGTGCAGCGTCGTGGTTATATGCTCTGAAAACCCTCTGCTATGAGTGAGGAGGCCTGTCACCAGCGCTGGGACGCTAATGGTCTGCTACTTATCTTACCTGACCTTAAATATTATCTAAATTACTGTATAAAACATTACTTTTATATAAATAAATAAATATTGAATGGTTTTAAGTTATTTGCAATGAAACACGTTAAAAATCAGCTGACGCTCGGGTCATCGAACACAGCCGATGCTAGCTGCAGGCGCGCGGGCAGCTAGAGGTCGTTGACCCGGGCTAGTCGTCCGCTGTTTTTAATTATGCGTTCCAGTACTTGCTTTTTTATTAAATTAAGTTGGAGCGTAAAAAATGCTAATGAAATGTTTTAAATAAATGATTTCTTTTAATTAGGATAGATTGTTTCCTTATCATCAAAGATGTCAATTTTTTATGGGACGCGTAAAATTTAGCAATAATCTACGAGTCTAATAACTAGACTGTCGCAGTTAAAACGATAGTATTCTGTATGTATATTTATTAAGCTTCATAAGCCTTGCGATGCAGGTGTAGCCGGAGGTCGTGACTGGCTTGACCTCGTCGTTAACACTCGATAATTATTTAAAGTTAAATATTACTATTCATTTAGTATGCGCACCGGTTGTAGCTAAAGTTTATTCCAAGCATAACATTGACGTAACTCGCTTAACTTATTTAACTACTTGATATGAATTGTGACTACATATGTCGTTTTAAGACCAAAATAGTTGTTCTGTTTCTTGTATATAGATACTAAGTCGGACTATAGATTCATTTTCGTTAACATAAAAGTTTTATTTCACTTAGTTTTTAATTATTTCTTTTCATATTATTAGATACAAACTTACATAATCTAATCAATATACAGATATTGACGTCGTTGGTCGGAGGAAACCTTTCGCTGGAGGACATAGTTGGTGCAGTGCTCACCGGTGATAGGGAGTGTAGTGGCCTCCTTCTGTGAAAGTGTTATTTCCGACGATTTGGACGCTCCTTTACTTCGGTGCAACTGCCTCATTGGTCTAGTGGTTAGCATGTTCAACTACAGACACGAAGTCCTGGGTTCGAGTCCCTGGTCGGGCCAATTCAAAATCGATATTGAGTTTTCTATTAAGATAAAGCGATAAGCTGTCGGTCCTGAGCCTGATCTCTCTCCGGTCGTGTCGGATTGCCTGAAGGAATACAGAGTACACTTGTGTACTATGCCTCCCAATCCGCGGTGGAGCAGCGTGGTGGGTCTATGCTCTAAAAACCCTCTCTCGTATGAGTGAGGAAATCGGTGCCCAGCAGTGGGACGTTAATAGGCTGCTACTTACTTACTTACTTCAGTGCAGGTGGTTGGAAGGTAGGAGGCGTCGATTTGCGCTTCTCGTTCGTTTGCGTTAAGAATATAAAGAGTCATCGTCCAATTAAATCTTTTCAAATCACAAAGTCAAGTTCACAGTGACCAGTTGAAGGCATAGCATGATAGGTGGCGGGGTAGGCCTGCGAACAATGATGACTCACTACATTCGTAACGGGAACGAACTATAAGAAACAAATATTCGCGACTTTTCTCTCGATTTAGAAAATTAATTAAAAATTCGTGTTGGAACAATATTAGACAATATAAAACTTATCAGAACCAAATATATTGTGATAATAATAACAAGACGGCGCTTGCTCGCTGAATTAGGTAACGTTTGTCAGTCGTAAGTATTAAATGTGTATAAATAGGTCATTATTGGCATATTTGCTTGTAAATCATTATAGTATCGTGACAAGTGAGTAAGTTTATTGTAAAATCTGCGTCTCATTTATTAAACCAGTGTAATTTAACTCAAGTGTTCGTCAAGAAGGTGCTCACAGATGTTATTCTGACTTAACAAATAAAAAGAACAATATATTTAATATGTAGATCATATTAACATTTTTTATTACTCGACTGCATAAATATTGATGATGTTATTTAATGATAACCTAAGCTGCTTTTATGTATTGCGTAAGTTATTATTTTTGTCAGTAAACATATTTATACCTCGTCAGGTGATGTTCATATTTCACATGAAATTTGATACATCTATAATTTATGAAATACAACTTTTATTGCGGCTCAAAAATGGGCTATTATTTTTATATCAAGATAACTACGTAGGCGGAAATCCTACATCTATAATGTCATAAATCTCAGAAACTACTTGCTCGATATGAAAAATTCTTTTAGTGTTGGATAGCCTATTTATCTAGACAAACAGTTGGCTAAATAATATCACGTTATTACAAATAGGAGCGGAAAAATGGTGAAAAATGTTGCAAAAACGGGGAAATTTTATTACTTTTGACAGCTTTCGTTACGTAACAATCACATATTATTAAACAGTCATTGAATTTGGTCAATATCAATGGTCTTCAATGATGCAACATTACACTTATCTACCCTTTTCTTATCGCTGAGGAGTGTGGAACACTCTGAAAGCCAGAATACCTACTTCTAAATACTACTATGTACTACTTTTGACAGCCTCATTGGCACAGTGATGCTTTCGCTTTGCTAACAGATGCCCAAAATTGTATTATATCAGTTATCTGAGTCTGGATTGGTGGGGTGCTTCGGCTGTGGCTCACCACCTTACCAGCAAAGACATGCCACCAAACAAAAGAGATCTTACCAGATTAGCGCTCTTCCATCTTGGACTGTATCATCCCTTACCATCAGGTGAGATCACAATCAAGCGCTAAACTGTCACCAATAAAAAAAAGACTTAAAACCCAAATATCTCTTAATCCATGAGTGAGATCAGTAGACACTGTTGAATTACTTGCCATCAAGTGTGATTCACAAATTTATTTATGAAATTAATAGTAAATTAAAGAATTTTATGAGTTAAATGATTAAATGACGAGTGGCAAATTGAAATGCCACATGTTATTTGTAAGTATTACAACTACCTAGACTTTAAACGAATTACCATAAAAATGCTGCACATCTTCGTAACGCAGATCACGCGTTTCATCCGTCAAAAGTATCTATTGAATGAGGATTGAAGCCTTTTTGAATCATCACCACTTTCTTGATAACACAAAGTTTTCGGAAAGCTGATTGATTAGAGAAGAAACCAGAAAGAAGAAGTTTACGTTATGACATTTCACGTATACAACAGCTGTTAATGGACTACGAGGCAATAAAATAAGATACGCTGATTACACAGTGCTTATAACAAATTCTGAAAGTGGACTGCAAAAGCTACTGGAAGACGTGGTAGCCGCAGGAGATGCGATGGGTTTGAACATTAACATCAATAAAACTAAAGCTATGTGCATATCCAAATCCCAGACGCAACTCCCTCAAATAAAACTTCCCTGTATTGCAGCAGTCAGAAAGTTTAATCACCTAAGTCGGTATTTCACCACAGATAGACCATCTAGAAGAAATTAAGTGTCGAATAGGGCAGGCAAAAGCCGCCTTCTATAAAATTTTTGTGTGAACCCAAAATCCCATTCCTTTTTTTTATGATAAATAGGCATGCGCTTGGCTGCTATCACACCTGATGAACGCGTTTGCCTAAGAGGTGACTATTCACTCTTGCTTTGAAAGTACCTGGATCGTAGGAGTGAGGGAAGACGGAAGCCGGTAAGGCGTTCCACTCCTTAGCGGTGCGGATTAGAAACGACTGGCTGAATCGTTTAGTGTGGACTTGCGGGATGTCCACCATGTACGGATGCCAATCGTTTATGTGTCAAGATGTTCTATGGTAAAAGGGCGACGGAGGAACAAGATCATATAGCTCCTGCGGACACTCTCCGAAATATATTCTATAGAATACCGACAGACAGGCAACGTGACGTCGATGCGGCAGACTAGTCATTCTCCGATCGAGTTTTTCGTCGCCTATAAGTCTCCGTGCTCGGCGATCCACCGAATCCAATGCATTAAGCTGATACATAGCTGAGCCATCCCAAAGGTGACTGCAGTACTCCATACACGATCGAACTTGTGCTTGGTATAAATTCGATAGCTGTTTCGGTGTGAAAGTACTGTTTGACCTTATTGATGATACCAAGTTTTTTAGCCGCAGTTTGAGCTTTGGACTCGATGCACTGCCGGAAGATAAGTTAGGAAGATAATGTGATACCGAGGAGAAGTTCCTAACAAGACTTCGCTTTCTAAAATGTTATGGCTGGTTCAATCTCTTAATTGGCTGCGAGACATGGGTCGTTAAGAAGCAAAGCAGATGGCTCTAAGCATTTGAGATGTGGGCTTTAAGAAAAATGTTTAAGAATTCTTGGAACCAGTTCTAAAACGAGCGCAAATTAGCTGCATGATATGGCGACCATTGTGCGGAGAAAGGTGGCTTTTTTCGGACATCTTCAAAGAGGATACCTATTTGAGTACCCACGGTTGATCCTAGAGGGCAGGATATCCGGATAAGAGCACCTGGTAGACCGAGGCGGCTTTGGATCACTGACATACGTGAGTGGTCCAGTCATAACTACGCACAATTAAAAAGACTTGCCCAGGACAGAAGAATTCCGCATACTGACCGCCAACTTCATTTTGAGGCACTAGGTGATGATGATGTATACAATATAATGAGGTTTTTTATATTTCATTTTTTAACCTGATATTTCATTGAGAGTGAGTTGTGCCAATTAAGTTACATAACCATCAAAGCATGTAAGCAGAGGAAGAAGTAGAGAGCGATATCAAGTGATAAGACTGCATTTTGTAAGTTAGAAATCTTTTTAAAATGACGTGTCACGTTGCTTGTCCGCAATGGACTCCTAAACTACTTAACCAATTTTAATCAAATTTGCACACAGTGTGCAGTTTGATCCAACTTGAAAGATAGGATAGCCTACATCTTAATTTATAGTCGCCAAATTATTTTATCTGTCTATTAAAAACATATTTAATGTGTTGGAGTGTTGGTGCCAACACTTATGTATGGTAGTGAAAGTTGGGTATGGCAGAAGAATCACAAAAGTAAAATAAATGCGGTAGAGATGAGAGCGTTGAGAAGCATGAGTGGATTAAAACTGAGTGACAGAGTGAGAAATAGTGTNCCTATGGGAATGAGGCGGGATGCTATGTATGTATGTATGTATGTATTAAAACCCTAACTACAGCAACGAGTGGCCAGGTCTGCTAGTAGTATATAAAAATGAATTACTCTTCGTTAATCTCGTTAAAACTAGAGAACAGTGGAACTTATTTGGCTAATACAGCTTTTAAATTATTCGTGGTAGTCTAGGGAAGGTTTAAACGTAAGAAAATATGAAAAAATGCTTGAAATATCGTAAAAACAACAATTTCGCTTTCCCTTAGAAACTATACCTATCTGTCAAACATTAAATGTACATCCCGTCGTTTAGAAATTAATTAAATTTAAAAGAATACTTTTGTTTTGATTTCTTTTTAACTTTTGACATTGACAACCAACAATTTCTGAACGCATCTATAATATTTGACGGATTTTGACGGGACTACGAATAATTCCTGTTCTGGTTAAGTTTTAACCACATTTCTTACTGAAGTTGAAACATTCTGCTTTTTTATTTAGCTAATTAAATATAATTTTCGGTGTTAGTGCTACCGAGTTATCGACGATCTAAATTACAACAACACAACTGACCTTTTAACATTATCCGCGTATTTACGATAATTTACAAATAACAAGAATTACTTCATTAATTCATGGAGTTGCCTTTCGCAATAGGCCTTAACCTCGAGTATGTTATATATATTATTTTATAATCCTACACGTTTAAATTACACCAATTATTATGTTTAAAGTTCAAGTTGGATTGCATTTTTTAAACAGCTTAATAGTTTTATGATCGTAAAAGAATTTGTTAACGAAATACAAAATATTGAAAATAAATAGGCTTAGAAAACAGTCCTTTTGAATAAAATAAGCATTATTAAACAAAAAAACGCTTTATTATTAACTTGAAATAACATAAAGGCGACAACGTGCCATTTTACAAGCTTTTTCTGATCTGTCAAGGAAGCAGAAAAAGTATATATCTAAAACCAAAATATATACACATTAAATTCTTTTACACTTCTAATTTTGATGAGATTGATTGGAAAACTACTTGTATCACTTATTTCAACTTTGGGGATGTAGCAAACCTAGCAATAATAAACCTAGGTACGTAATAAATAGCGATCTTAACGTGGACCTCAATGTAGAGCTCGTAAATAAGGGCATTGAAAAGATAGCCAAAGCTCATCAACAAAGACTTCATCATGACATGAATCCTGAAGTTGCTGAGCTTCTGGATATCACACGAATTAAAAGAACGAAATCTTTTGTGTTAGTGAAAGTTCAGTGATACGATATAGTTTTAAAGCAAGAATTTAAGATCAGAGTGAGTTTATAAACTTTAACTTAAACTAAGCATATTCATTGGACTCTAGACTTAAATAATATAAGTGTATTATAAGGTTTGATAGCAATCTCATATTGTAAAGCAACGAAAGCTTGTTTATAGTCCAAAACTTATTTCAAGTTATATTCTCGATGTAAAAGTTGCGAATGTCTGTTTATTATATTCCATTTGGCGTAAAATCGTAACAGAAAGCTACTTTCCCATTGAGAATGTTGGTATAGATAATGGTAAAGATCTAAATAAAATTGGTGTATCCTAAGAGACCACGTTGGAAATGATAACTTCAGCAACACAAGGCTATTCATTACTTTTTACTGTAATTATAAAAAATATTATATTTACAATATAAATTGTTGTCAATAATGATAACATGAAAGCGTTGCGAAGTATGAGTGGATTGAAACTGAGTGACAAAGTAAGAAATAGTGTGATAAGAGAACGTTGTGGTATAAAAGGAGATGTAGTGACTAAAATAGAGAAAGGTATGCTTAGATGGTTTGAGCATGTAAAGAGAATGAATGAAAGGAGACTGACAAAAAGGATTTATGAGTCGAGAGTGAGTAGGAAAGTTGGAAGGGGAAGACCAAGGTGCCAAATCCAGGATATTTTAAACAAGAGCCAGATCAAGAGTACTCTAAACCGACGAACTTTTATGAAAGGTTTAATGAGAATGAAAGAAGCGAAGGAGATATGCAAGGATCGTGGCAAGTGGAAGGACGTGGTCTCTGCCTAACCCTATGGGAATGAGGCGTGATGCTATGTAATATCACATTAAATAATAAATTGAAATCAGTGAAAAATTTCTCGCTCCTTTAGTCGTAGAGAGCTGATTCTAATTCAGTACCCACAAAAGACTCATGCACGAGGCCCCTAAATGTGTTTTTACTACAATAACAATACGAAATACAGTTATATGTAAACATTTTGATAATCTGTTCGCCTAAGTTGGAAGACAATGCGGGGATATTGGAATTCGATCACAAAATCGAAAAAAAAGTAAAGCGTAACGCAGACGTAGGAAAAGGAGATAGGTATCAGTCCATCTCGTTCACCCCTGGGGAGCATTTGACCGATGAGTAATGCTGCCTGTCCCGGCACTCACTGCAGGGAACCATTTGCCACAAGTTATAAACTTATATCTGTTATTTAATAAAAAAAGATTTTTTATTTTAATAATATCGCTGACGATTTAAAATTATCCCGAATTATCAATACCTCATTAGATTTCTTGTTATTTATTTATTATAAACACAAGAAAAGATACAAATATTAGTTCTTAAAGATATACATTTAGGGCATCCAACCTCCAGATCATTGAAGCTGCGCTAGGAGACCTGTGTTACGGCAATAAAAAATTGTGTGCGAGTGTGTGTGTGTATATTTATTAAAGTTAGTGTGTCTATGCGTCCGCTATGTTTAACAGTTGAGTAATTCTTCAATCTCCTCGTAGGTCAAAGTCTAAAGAAATTTAGACAGGTAGTTTTTACACTTGTATATATCAAGACAATAGAGGGGCATTATTTAACAGACTTTATTGTAAATAAAAGGGCCCCGAAAACATTGGTTCTATGAGAATGCGATGTGGAAAATTGTTCCGAAATCTTTGTCTTTGCATCTTGGGGTTGAAAGATTAATTCGTTGTGTATTAATATGGCTATGAAGCTTTAGAATTAATTTTTGTATAAAAAGCTGCTGAACTGTAAATGTGGTAACTGTAAATGTCTAAGCATAAATCCTTCGTTGGATAAAGGAATGGCTTATTGTACATTACTTTCAATATGACTCGTTGGGCTGTTTCAATATTTAACATATGACTTGTAAGTGCCTTATTGGTCTAGCATGTTCGACTACAGACATGAGGTCCTGGGTTCGAGTCCCGGGTCAGGCCAATTCAAAAATCAATATTGAGTTTTCTATTAAAGTTTTATCAATATTTGCCCGAAGTTGGAAAGTTAGGCGTTGTGATCCACCCCCGTGCCTCGGAGAGCACATTAAGCCGTCGTCCCTGCGCCTGATCTCTCTCCGATCGTGTTGGATTCCCGTCTCAGCCTAAGTCTGAGAGTGATGGAATAAAAAGTCTCTAAAAACCCTCTTTCCTAAGAGTCAGTAAGCCTGTGCACAGCAGTGGGACGTTAATGGGCTGCTACTTACATTACCCTTACTTTGTAAGTGCTACCTAAGACCAGAATATTAATATGACTCATATCGCTTATAACTTGCACCATTAACAGTAGTGAGGAAAGTGTAGAAATGATTGCGGCGCTTAAGACGGACTGCGTGAAATAAAGTGGGCCATGCGTCATGGTGATTGTAGCCACCCTTGCTCACTACGCCTTTGAATTACACCATGCATTACACACTGTATCCAGAAAAAAAATCTACATCTAAGCTAATATTATAAAGAGGAAACATTGGTGTTTTTGTATATATGTATGTTTGTAACGTTTTCACACAAAAACTACTGGACCGGTTTCAAAAATTATTTCACCATTAGAAAGCTGCATTTTCACTGAGCGATATGGGCTATATTATTTTCTAAAAAAAAAAAATCGTATCCCTAATAAAAATGCATTAATGTAACCCAAGATGTGACAAAATTAGTCACACAAAATCTGTGCGCTAGGGAAACTATCGATGATAGAACAAAAATATGTTCTATAATATTATAGAACGTATTAATATCTTCAATTAAGTCCAGAATACCATATGTCCAACTACTGTAGTTATGCTACTATAACTACATTTTTACATTTTAATAGTTAATAAAAGTGCCGACAATAATCAAACCGTATCATTTATACTTCTGCATCAATCCCTATTATATGATTAAAAACCGTTTTAATAACTGTAAAATACTTTTTAAATTATTAAAATCGGACTTTCCATTCAAAAGATATAACGAATTGAAAAATGTCAATCTAAAGATAATTGTAGTGACCCTTATAACTGGGCCTGAGACTGGTGAGTTAGTTCTGAGCCGTTTCCAACTAAGCTGAAGTATTTCTCGAACCAATGGAAATATGGGGGAATTCTACATCACGAAAGGAATATGTATGCTAAAATTCAAGTCAATCAAGCGAACAGTTTTCGAGATATTGTCGTCATTAGTTTTTCGCTTATATATACCAATCCCGAAGGAATATGGGGAAACCTATTCACAGTAAGAGACTAGGTTGGATGGTCAAATGTACAGAGACTGCAATAACTCGTTAACGACACTTGCTCCGGATTGTGTTTGTTCGGAAACCCACATTGTCCATTGGTCCATGGTTGCACTAGGGTTGCTATAAAATGAGCAGAGATCTGCCCTAGTGGCCGTACTAGGGTCGACCGACCTGTCTGCCCACCATCGTGAAAGCGATGGTGGAGCGGAGGGAGTGTTGGAATGCAGTGGCTTACATTAGCGATGAGGTGATGACGCTTAAGGAGGCCGCGGAGCGGCGTCGGGAGGCGGATCCCGCTGCTCCCGTCCTCTTCCCCCTTAGCACTAGCCTCTGGGATGGCGGGCCGCGAAGGCCGTCGTCCCAATAAGTGAGGCTCCGTAGGTTGTCGGGCGGCGCGCCTCCGCGCTGCCCCATAGGTAGCTCGATCGTTAGGATTAGGGGCCCCCTCCCGGGGGAGTCACGGCGGCGTGCTCGGTTTTACTCTAGAGCTAACCTGTCACGTCGCCGCGTGTGACAGTGCGTAGGATGGCGGATCGTTTTTAGCCGGTAGGAGTCCGGCATAACCGGTAAAAAGACGTCCCCGCGGCGTCCCGGTATCCTATGAAAGATTTTTTCCCGTCTTGATAAAAAAGGGGTGCTATAAAAGGAGCCGAGAGCGCAGGTTCGGTACGCAGTTCTTATTGACTGCGTCGGGACATGGACCGTTGTTTTAGTGATAACCAGTACTGCTATAATAATTCCATCTGACTTCTGCTTCTGTCATATAGGCAAACTTATTATCATATATTAATTAGATTGTGTAGCTAATTATTATGATATTCAAGTATTTGCACCTAATAATTCATTTTTACCTAATTAATAAATATATTCCTATTATCTTTTAATGTTTCCTTGTGAAGTCCGGCCCCCCAAACCTTTCTTTTAAATCCGACATATATGTCAATATCTTTTAAAATATTATTTTTTCGTATATTTATTTAACATATAATATAAAAATGAATTGCAAAATGTGTTGGTAAGCGCATAACTCAACAACGCCTGGGTCAATTTTGACAATTCTTTATTATATGTTCGTTGAAGTCCAAAGAAAGTTCGAATAAATGCAGGGGAAAACCCTAAAACAGCCCTTTTCTGTTTCGCAAACGTTTTCTAACTAAAATATAGAGTCAATTTGACCTTTATTGCTAATCAATAAAGTTCATAATAAATTACAAGTACTCACTGTTGTCTAAGCAGTGTAGGTGTGTTCCTAACGTCAAATAGTCAATATGCACTTTATTACCGCCGCACAAAGTTCAAAATTAATTAAATAGTCACAACCCGACCAAATAGAATAGTCACAAAATGTAAGAGCTATTGATATTTAGTACTGCTGTAAATTCATTTAGTCATTAAAACTGCAATCTGCCACATTCCAAATCTTTTTGACAGAAGTCTATCAGGTCTGCTAGTATTTTAATAGTTATTCTGCTTTAAAGTTGGTGCAGCAGTTCTTGGATAATAAATAGTGTAACGTACACTGCTTTGTTTTTTATATACAAATATAATGAATAATTTGTAATAAAAACTATGCTCTTTTAATGATGATCAAATAGACCCAGTTATGTTGTTTTATTTCCCGTTTTATCTTTAAGACAGTTGGCGCCGGGAGTAAAAATAAATGACACCATAACGTGTGGGTAATTGTAAATGCCACATGTTGTCATGAGAATGGCTAACCGTATAACAAAACGCTGTCTAATGCTTCAATAATATTCTCTATCCCAGTTGAAGTCCCTGTTTCGATTCCCAACAGCGTAAATATAGTAAATCTATAAATACACACTTCTAGCTTACTCGCACAGCTTAGTCTGTGCCACATGAGATAAAACTCAATAACCATATCAAAGGTTATAATGAGACAACCTTAAACGATAGACTATCGTTGTTGAGGACTTTATTTTAGAACTCTTAAAGAGGAACAATTCTGTGATACATGATTTTTGCGAAACTTTAACCATTTTCGCAGCGTACGCAGTAGAAGCTCTCAAAAGGGTATACAACCACGGTATTGAAACATGCTTCATTGGTTGTGTTCCTAATAGGTTTAGCGTGATGATATATAGCGTATAGCCTTCCTCGATAAATGGGCTATCTAAAACTGAAAGTATGTTTAAAATCGGATCAGTAGTTCCTGACATTAACGCATGATATTTTGACGTCCTCTACGCCAAGACTGTACAAAGATTTCATACTAATGATATATTTTAATAGCTATATGATTTATAAAGAAAAAAATACCAAAATGGATAAATAAGGTAATGTAATCTCTATCTAGTTCGAATCGAAGAGTCTGAAATGCAAGTTGGCCTTTTATACGTAAAACCAATTAATATATTGAGAATTGAGGAATTCTGGAGACTTAGGTCCGATTTCACTAAGCTCTAACCCCTATGGGTTGTTTCTGCAACTAAGAGGTCCCTTAACTTTATGATGCTTTAGGCAATGATGGTGACATTGGTTGGGTTTTAGTAAAAGTAGTTTCGCACTGCATCCACTGTTTGTGTCGTGGCAATACTTATAATCTTTCTAGATCTGTTGTATCCATTATAAGACTGAAACATCCAACAAATGTGTTGCAAGTAAAGCACATTACAGAGATAATTAAACTACTAAACTGATTCATCACGAAAGCTTCACAACTATTGCCCATTATCTTGAAATTTATCAAACTCATTTCGCAATGTAGACTGTCAATTATACGGTTAATCCATAAATATTATAAAAACTCCAACTTTATTCTCTTCACTATTTAAATATATAAAACTTCCACTGTAGTAATAATTACTTCACTATTTCAGTCTACACAATTTAGCACTATTTCTCTTAAAACAACAACACCATAAGACAGCACGAGAGTCTTGATTACATAATTGTTCTGCTCGTTAAAGTTATCTGAAATTGCATATCATTTCATAATATTGTACAATGTTTTTAATAACTTTAAGTGTTGTTTATTGAAATACCTTTTTGATTTATAGTTTTCGTCTACGATCACCACTTTCGTTAATTTATTTATCATAATTGTCGATACAAGTGCAATAAAGTTGATTTAGCAAGACCTTAACTAAATAATAAATGCACTTTGGTGAAATATTTTAGTAATAGAATGTATAACAAGCTTAAATATGTTTGCGTCATGATATTAGTTTTTGTATTGACTAAGTTAAGCGGCGGGAATAATGACATGGCGTTGGGAGCTTGTTCGTAGAGTACGACAGTTGTAGTTTTAATTTTGAGTGGAGCGTTAAGAACCTATTAATCTATTGAGTTTAATGTTTAATAGAAATGTATGTATAAATAAGGATTAATAGAATTATACTTATGATTAAAAGAATATGTGTTATTAATCTTCTTCTTCTCGTTCCTCTCCAATTACTGGAGGTTGGATATCAGCTGCGAGAAACTGTCTTGGTCTCGGGTGAGGTGAAACAGTTTGGCAGCGCTCGTCACACCAGTCCACTCACGAATGTTGCAGAGTCACAATTTCTTTTCCGACAATCTTGTCCATCATTATCAGTTACAGGAGGTCATATTTTTGGTGTCTGAGTACAAGACCAAGGTAGGCAACTTTCCTGATTTTGGTGGTCTGTAATAGCCTGCGGCTTTGACCAAATTGTTTTAGTGTTATTAATATGTACACTAAATTGTTCGATGATGTACAATATTACAGAGCTATCAGTGTTGCCATCTAATAATTTATAGTATAACAATAATCTCAGGGGATTGGGAACTACACGGTTAATAATATTTTGGTATTTTTCTTAGTAAGACAGTGTTGCAGGTTTACTAACTATGTTTCATAAAGCCACTTGTTTAAAAAGCCTCCTAGCGATAGGGCACGCTCTCGAATATTCGCTATCATCAGCAACGGATGTTTTGACTGGTATCGTGAATACAAGGCTTTATAAACACAGACATACGTAATTTATTTAGCTTGTATCAACTAATAACTGCTGATGAATCATTTAAATTAACCTATGTCATCTCTTTTTACAGGTAAACAAGCAGTTTAGCGTCATAATTATTCAAAGTAGACAGTAATAACACCTGATTGTAAGTAAAATAAGATGATACATGGTATTCCACAAGGTTCGATATTAGGTCCATTGCTCTTTTTAATCTATATAATTAACTTACATTTTCAGGACACTTAACTCTGTATGCTGTCGATATCTGTCTCTTTTATTTTCATAATTTCAGTGACGATATAATAAACGCTCAAAAAGATAACGAATTGTTTTTGTATAATGTTACAATGATTTTTTTTTATTGCTGACAGATAAGCGCTTGACTGTGATGATGCTAAGTGATGATACAGTCTAAGATGGAAGCGCGCTAATCTGTTAAGAGGCGATATACCCCTTGCGGTTTCTACACAGCATCGTACCGGAACACAAATCTCTTTGTTTGGCGGTACGTTTTTGCTGGTACGGTGGTAACTAGCCACAGCCGAAGCCTCCCACCATTCCAGACTCAGACAAATTAGAAAATACAATTTCCTAAATTCGTCCTACCGGGGATCGAACCCGGGACCTCCGCTAGCAAAGCGAAAACTCGCACCACTGCGCCAGCGAGGCCGTCATATCATGATTACAAAAACAATAGAGATAATAATTAACTATCCATTTAACTGCATCATTGATGTAGTGGTTAGCATGTTCGGCAGACATGAGGTCCTGGGTTCGAGTCTCGGGTCGGGCCAATTCAAAAACCGATATTGAGTTTTCTATTACGATAATCTCAATATTTTTCTGATCTCTCTCCGGTCGTGTCGAATTTCCGTCACATCGGCCTATGAGAGTGAAGGAATAGAGAGTGCACTTGTATACTATGCTCTAATGACCCTCTCTCGTATGAGTGAGGAGACCTGTGCCCAGGAGTAGGACGTAAATAGGCTGCTACTGTATATGACCTATATAAATGTGATCAATTGAATTAAATGTAAATATCTGACAGACAAATGACAAAGGTGGAACAACTACTTATAAAATGATTTCTTTTATATAAATAATGCTATTGCACGCCATCATGTGGTAGGTCGTGTGTTGTACATTCGATCTTGCAATAAATATATGATTTGATTTATTTTGAAAATCATTTGATATCACAGTTACACTACAAAAATCAAAAAGATAATTGTATGTAGCAACAGATGCATGAGATGAGCTTTGTCACATATCTGTACTTTGTTTGTGTTCACACGTCCGCTCTCTTTGAATGCTTTCATCCAACTGACGCGGCGCTAGAGATAATCGATATTAATCGATGTTTAACTGTAAAAATCAATGTTTTGACATCGATGTTTGTGAAAATTAAAAAAAATTATAAATGTAGAAATTAAAAAACGTTTGCTATAATCGGATAATGTTATAATTTAAATATTCTTTATTCAAGTAGGCTTTTACAGCACGTTTTCAATAGTCGAATATAGTTTTTTTCATCACTAATCCCAATATACGACTGATAATGGTATTACAAACGAGTTAAATCTAAATTTACAAGGGTTCTTTCGTTGTATCATATTGATTTATTTTATTTTATATGGATTCCTTTTTGCTATCGAAAACATCGATGTTTTGCTGATGATTGATGTATTTCTTTAGGAACAGCCGAAAGAAACAGTTAAAAAACTCTTTTAAGTTTAAAACGTATCGTATTTCAATCTTGCATTTAAGTTAACCGGTGCATTACTTTGTAAAAGCCAAACAGATTTCGTATTATTTTTCCATGTATCTTTAAGTAACCATAATGAGTTTCCCAGAAGCGAGAACTGGTCTGAGTCAAGCCGACCTTAGACCGACATGACACATATCCGCTATTAATGTTGCACTGAATCAGTCTTGTTGAATGTTTTGGTGTCACCTCTTTTAATACTTTATTTTTTTGTTTAAAACTAGCTGACTCGGGCAACTACGAAAGCGTACACTTCATTTTAGGTGTTAAAGTACGGTGACATCTATTTGAACTACCCGTGTGCCTTTTTTTCCACGCTGGAAAATGCCTTTACGCACCCCTTTCAGACAAAATCTGAACGGGAGTGTGTACAGTAAGCCAGAATACACCACTAAAACCCAGCGATACCCGCCCCATCGGTTGACGCAATCTACCCTGGTACTCTGGGATACTCCTGCTGTGAATTTAGGAAGGGGGTAGGAGTAGCGCAAATCTACGCCTCCTATCTCCCAATCTCCGGCGCCGGAGAAGAGGAGCGTCTATAGAATCCTCCCTCTGCCTCTCATGTGTCTCCTTCAGCGAAATAACAGATTCGCAGAAGGAGGCCACTGCCCTCCACTCCCTTTCGCTAGTGAGCATTGCGCCATCTAGACCCTCCAATGAAAGGTCTCCTCCGACCATTGACGTCAAAAGATGTCGCTGGGGTCCCCATGTCGGGCAGTCTATCAGGGTATGTTGCACCGAATCAATAAGTGCATCACACTCATTGCAGGCGGGCGTTTCCTCTCGGCGAACAATCTGATGCAGGTACTTGCCAAAACAACCGTGTCCAGTCAGCACCTGCACCAGCCTGCAAGAAAGAGTTACGTGGCCCCTAGACAACCACTTCTCCAGGTGTGGACGGATCGCTCCCACTGTAATTAGACCCGCCGTTGGAGCTTCCAAGTCTTCACGCCACCTCTGGATACGTGATCTCTCTACTAAGGACCCAATCCTCCTAACATCCTCGGCATCCGTTGGTGCCCGTTCGGTACTTGCAGCCGCCCTGAACCGATAGGTAGCTGCTAGAGTCTCCGCCAGGGGTTACAGAACTACCCGTGTGCCGCCGCTTCTTAAATATCCAATATCTCCTGAGATATCCATTTAAATGAAAACAGATTAAGGACAGTTATGAACTATATGAAATATACAACGCATATAATGTATTTAATTCGATAATTAATAATTGTGTATTGTATAAAATGGCTTGATAAATAACACACTCTTTTTGTAATATGTAAAATGGTTACTATAGGTTTTACTTTACAGTTAAATATACAGCATCCCGGACTTTTTATCGAAGTTTCAAATATATATATGTCCGTAGTGTGTTGGGTTCATCGCAGCATTCTGCGGGGTATGGGCCTTGAGGCAGGGCCTCATTGCCCGGGCATTCAGTAAATGCCCGGTACTCTTTTTTGCCCGTATTTTATACGGGCTGGATCCTGCCGGCGACACCAGTGGGTCCATCCAGGTCAATTCCGAGGGGGGTGTGTTCCGAGTGTTGCTGCTACCGCGTCATCTTCGCCGCTATCACCTACGGCTGGTGGTGGTGACAGCAGGAGCTCACGAGGCAAACGACGCCCAGTGTTTGCCGTTCTTTGGTACTGGCTGGATTAATTTGATCTATCTCGTAAGGTTTAGCGAGCATTTGCGATTTATACCCACAAAATATGTTTACAAAATCTTATTAGATATCATTGAATTTTTCGGGGTTTCCTTACATATGTATTATACATATAAACCTTCCTCTTGAATCACTCTATCTATTGCTGAAAACTGTATTAGAGTCCGTTGAATAGTTTAAAAGATCTAAGGTAACAAATAGCGGAAGCAAATTCAATTTATGTTATGTAAAGATCATGTCAATATAACTACGATTTACAATGCATGTTGAAAATTGTTTCTATCTGTTAAAAAAAACTAATTATAGCCCTTGTATCCTTTTAAATTGTTCAAGTACATTTCGGAAATTAGAAAGCTCTTCAGACAGACACAATATCAACTTAATTAAGTTAATTAACTTAAGCATTTCATGTAAACCCTTACGTATAATAAAACAAAGTCAAACTCAAAAACGTTTGAACAGATTTTCATGTAGTTTTCACTAATATATGAAGTGATTCTTGAGGAAAGTTCATGTGTATGATTTACCAAGATTTTGTGTTAATTTGTTGAATTATTACAATAATTGATGCTAGGAAAGGAATAACTCAAGCCGCTTGAGAGGTGTAATCGAAAACGCTGCCTAATCCATTAGATATACAACAAAACATTGTATGGTAGGATAATTCTTCTTTTATAGATCTACAAAAAAGTCTATTATAGCATATTTCTATCTGTTAAGGATGATTCGCTATACCCATGCAAACTTTTTAAACTGTTTACGTACATTGCGGTTATATAGAAAGTTCCACAGACGGTCACAGTATCAATCCTTATTAATTTAATTATATTAGTCGTTTTAAGTATTTAATTTTTTTTTTATTGCTGTTAAATTAGCGCTTGACTGTGATCTCACCTGATGGTAAGTGATGATATAGTCTAAGATGGAAGCGCGCTAATCTGTTAAGAGGCGGTACGTTTTTGCTGGTAGGGTGGTAACTAGCCACGGCCGAAGCCTCCCACCAGTCCAGACTCATACAAATTAGAAAATACAATTTCCTAAACTCGTCCTACCGGGGATCGAACCCGGGACCTCCGGTAGCAAAGCGAATACTCGCACCACTGCGCCAGCGAGGCCGTCAAATACATATACAATCTTTTATGTAATTTTAATAAATATCTTAAGAATTATCGTAAAAATAAATACAAGCGCGGGACAAGACTTGATGATGTAACTCCCACGCCCGATACTTTATTAGGCATGTATATATAGATTAAACTAAATGTTATATGTAGGCCTAATATGTGCTGCTACTTGTGGAAAACCGGGGCGGATCGCTAGTTAATGTATAAAGTATGTTTGAATCGATGTACAATATTAAGTGTCCCTCGAAGGCGTGCCTCTAGGGAGGAAGGGAGCAGCAAATGTTATAGCAATTTATTGCTTTATGACCTTCTCGTTTTGCCTTTAAGATAATTACAAACTGTAAGTTTCAAAGCCCACATTTAACCGTTTTATATATGTCGGAGAATAACAGAGAAAACGGAGAAGCATAAAGCACAGGGGCGTAGGGTTCTCCGCCGACATCGTTATTAATTGGATCCAATATTTAATTTCTTATTCTTTGGGCGTTCATGGGTAATATTGGTGCAATCAAACACTTTGTTAATTAACTCGATTATAATGTTCAATCACTTAATGTTCCCGATATCAATTTACACAAACTCATTAACACTGATAGCTAGGAACGCGACAGTTTCAATAGTTGACCATTCCGGCCGACTGCTACTCGAGAACTGCCGAGAGACGGGCCGGACTGCCACTTATTGACTCTGCCCCCACGCCGATACAAAGATGGCGCCAGCGTTCCACAAACTATTACACACGCACCAGCGATCCACAGATTCTTGCACTCCGACATATATATTACTAATGTAACTCCGTTTACACCTAATAAAAGAGACAGATAATTGTTAGACTATAAATAATTAGCTGAACCCGCGACTACGTCTGCGTGAAATGTTTTTTAGGTAGCATTTACATTAATTTAGGCAAATTTACAAATAACGACCATACGTATAAATACTTGAATGACCTAATTGCTGTGTATTTCTGCAAAGAGCTTATAGTCCCTTTTCAGGCTTTAGATTAACACAATTAGTCTTTAAGCCTTATGGTTCCAGAGATATCGTGATGAGTCAATAGATACCTGGATAGTTCTTTATATATATATTTCTATATTCAGACCACAAACTTGGCCCTGTGATTTGTTAGGTAATAGACAGAGCAAGACGGATCGGAAATTGAAGTCATTTATACTCAAACAGTATATCGGTTGGAATCATGGGGATCCTAAGAATGAGAACTTCCTCATCCTCGAATTTTGCTTTAAGTATCATGGCGTAAATCACATTTTGCATCAGTT
Source organism: Elymnias hypermnestra (assembly GCA_015832385.1). Lineage (NCBI taxonomy): Eukaryota > Metazoa > Arthropoda > Insecta > Lepidoptera > Nymphalidae > Elymnias > Elymnias hypermnestra. Next base: position 787,724 of record JACTOM010000870.1, on the reverse strand, counting down.
TTGGATTTTATATGTTTCGGAGCATGCGAAATGCGAAACTACGAAGCCAATCTTTAATTTTAAAATGTGCAATGGTTAAAAAAAAGTATCCTATGTCCTTCCCCTAGTTTTGAGCTACCTCCTCACCAATTCTCAGCCAAATCGGTTCAACCGTTCTTGAGTTATAATATAGTGTAACTAACACTACTTTCTTTTATATATATATATATGTCGGAGTGCAAGAGTCTGTGGAACGCTGGCGCTATCTGTGTATCGGCGTGGAGGCAGAGTCGATAAGTGGCAATCCTCGAGTGGCGGTCGACCAGAGTGGCCGACTATTGAAACTGTCGCGTTCCTTGCTATTATTGTTAATGAATTTGTGTAAATTGATATCGGGAACATTAAGTGATTGAACATTATAATTCGAGTTAATTAATAAAGTGTTTGATTGCACCAACATTACCCACGACCGCCCACAGAATAAGAAATTAAATAATGGATCCAATTAATAACGATGTCGGCGGAGAAACCAACGCCCCTGTGCCCTAAGCATCTCCGTTTTCTCTCTTATTCTACGACATATAGATTACCTAATTTCTCGTTTCAATTTGTTTTTTTTTTTATATATGTCGGAGAATAGGAGAGAAGGGGAGAGCATAAAGCATAGGGGCGTAGGGTTCTCGATTCATCATGAATGGCATCCATACTTCAATTTCCATACTGTGGGCGTTGGTGCATTCAAACACTTTATTAATTAACTCAAATTATAATGTTCAATCACTTAATGTTCCCGATATCAATTTACACAAATTCATTAATAATAATAGCTAAGAACGTGACAGTTTCAATATTTGACCGCTCTGGTGGACCGTCACCCGAGAACTGGGGAGATGCGCGCCGGATTGTCACTATTGACTCTGACCCACGCCGATAGACAGATGGCGCCAGCGTTCCACGAACTATTGCACTCCGACATATATATCTTTAAATGCTGCTTATCACATATGGACCTAGATTTATAATTATTGGAAACTATATTTATATTTTGCTGCCAAGCAGATTATCCTAATATTCTAAACTTTTGTTAAAACAATCTTTTGAAGATTATATTAAATGCAGCACAGCATTTTTCTGTGGTTTTAACCGTGTTGTTCTTGATTCAGTTTTCCCGTTATAAGTTTAAGTCGTGAAAAGAACACGTATTTGTCGTCGTCGTCGCTTCAACCGATGGACGTCCACTGCTGGAAATAGGTCTCACGTAATGACGTCCACAAGGCCCGGTCTTGTGCCGCCTGGCTCCAGCGGCTACCGGCGACCCTCTTTATGTCGTCAGCCCACCTGGTCACCCTACACTGCGCCGCCCGGTACGTGGCCGCCACTCCAGCACCTTCGGGCCCTAACGTCCATCGGTCCGTCGGACTATGTGCCCCGCCCATTGCCACTTCACGTTCGCGATTCGTAGGGCTTTGTAGGTGACTTTGGTTCTGCTACGGATCTCCTCATTTTTGATTTGATCGCGTAGAGAAACTCCTAGCATAGTCCATCGCACGCTGAGTGATTCTGAGCTTTCGAATAAGGCCCATAGTCAGCGACCACGTTTCGTAGCCGTAGGTCATCACTGGCAACACGCACTGTTCGAAGAGCTTCGTCTTCAGGCACTGAGGAATATCGGAACACGTATTACGAATGACAAACTAATAGGTTGAATTTAAAAGTAAGTAGCAGCCCATTAACGTCCCACTACTGGGCACAGGGCTCCTCACTCCGAGGATCGAGGGTTTTTAGAGCATAAACCCACCACGCTGCTCCACTGTGGATTGGCAGGCATAGTACACAAGTATGCACTCTCTATTCCTTCACTCTCATAGTCCGATGTGACGGGAATCCGACACGACCGGAGAGAGATCAGGCGCAGGACCGACGGCTTAACGTGCTCTCCGAGGCACGGGGGTAGATCACACCGCCAACTTCCCAACTTCGGGCAAATATTGAGAAAATCTTAATAGAAAACTAAATATTTATTTTTGAATTGGCCCGACCCGGGACTCGAACCCAGGACCTCATGTCTGTAGTCGAACATGCTAACCACTAGACCAATGAGGCATTTCAGGCAATCTCTCAGTAAGTTTCGCTTATATATCCGGATCCAATGGGAATATGGTGAACCACTACGTCAAAATCCAGTGTACCAGTTAAATCGATTCACTAGTATTGCTTAATAGGAACTTCGTATCAATCAAATACCTCGCGATTCTTTGAATTTGAAAAACGCATGTTTGTAATCAGCCTTATTATTTCATTGCATATTTATTCTCATAAACCATGATGCCGTACAAGGCGTTATATTAACAATTTTCCAGTCATTAAAATCTATATTATTATACAAGATTACGACAGCAAGTTCAAATGTCAAACAAGTATTTCCTTTGCAAGCTTAATACATATAAGGCTACATGTGTTATATCCATGTTATGTTTTAAAAAAGCTTGGTAAACCCACCACGGTGCTGAATTACTATAGTCCTGGGATATGAAGGCTTCCTCGTGATATTTATCTTAAGCACAATGATGGATCGGAAATAACAATCAATCGCTGGTGTAATGGTACATACATACATACATAGCATCACGCCTCATTCCCATAGGGGCAGGCAGAGACCACGTCCTTCCACTTGCCACGATCCTTACACATCTCCTTCGGTTCTTCCATTCTCATTAAACCTTTCGTACAAGTTCGTCGGTTTAGAGTACTCTTGACCTGGCCCTTATTTAAAATGTCCTGGATTTGATCCAGGAACGTTCGCCTTGGTCTTCCCCTTCCAACTCTCGCATTCACTCTTGACTCATAAATACTTTTTGTCAGTCTCCTTTAACTCATTCTCTCTACATGCCCAAACCATCTAAGCATACCTTTCTCGATTCTAGTCTCTACGTCTTCTTTTATACCACAACGTTCTCTTATCACACTATTTCTAACTCTGTCACTCAGTTTTAATCCACTCATGCTTCTCAACGCTCTCATCTCTACCGCATTTATTTTACTTTTGTGATTCTTCTGCCATTCCCAACTTTCACTACCGTACATAAGTGTTGGCACCAACGCTCCTGCATGCACTGCCAGTCTGGCCTTTTGAGACACCATCTGGCTATTCATAAAGGCGTGCAGAGCACCATTTACCATATTCCCTGTATATATGTAATGGTGCGTGTACTTATTTTCCTAGCAAAGGTCTCGGGTTCATTTTGCACTGCAATTCTTAATTTCTTTGTGTCTGGACTAGGAGGCTTCGACGGTGACTAGTTACCATCCTACCAGCATATAAACCTGCTGTGTAGATACCATAAGAGATCAATTGCTTCTTAAAGTTTAAAGAAAAATCGTATAATAAGTTGCAAGATTACTTAAACGATAGAAACGAGTGAACGAACTGCTCTAATTTGAATTGAAATATATTAAAACTAATATGATATTGTAATGATGATGGTAACCGACTGAGTTTGTTGTGGGTTCTTCTCGGATCAGGGCGCGAAGGAGCCCTCGTAACTTTAGATTTCAAGTCGTTTTTGAGTTCCATCATCAGACGTACATTAGAATTAGAGTGTGGAAAAAAAAATTATTTGACGATTCAAAAGTGCTGTAATATGCCTACTGGAAAAAGATATTTTGATTTGATTTAATTACCAGATTAGCGAGCTTTCATCTTAGACTGTATCATCCAAACCTGTCAGCAATAGAACAGAGGCTCTAGGTTTGATTCCTGGTAAAGTAAATAGAAGAAATTGGATTTTTTCGGATTCGGCCGTGGCTTATATTACCAGCAAAGCGGTACGATGCTGTATAGAAACCATAAGAGGTAAATTACCTTTTACCAAGTAAGGGCTCATTACCTGCCTCATCGGTCTAGTGGTTAGTATATTCGGCCTGGGTTCGAGTCCCAATTCAAAAATCTAGTTGTCAGCAATATATATTCTTTCATTGCCGAATTGGCCTAGTAGTCACCTTGTTAGGCTACAGACATGAGGTACTGGGTTTGAGTCCCGGATCCAGCGGATTCAATAATAGATATTAAGGTATTTGTTAAGAAATTCTCAGTATTTGTCTCGTGCTGTGTTATTGACGGTCTGCTCTACCGCCGTGCTTCGGAGAGCACGTTAAATCGTCGATCCAAATGGCTAATCTCTTCATGTGATTGCCCATCGTAGTCGTAATTCTGTTTTTGGGTTGCACTTTTAAAAATTAAGGCTAATTATTTTAGAAATAAGATACGTACGTACAAATACATAGTGTTTTACTTCAAAGAGAGTTTTGGCGTGAAAGTGCGACAGGCAGACTGACTTTCCCGGTTGTAACATCATTAGAGATTGTAATTTTGCCCCCTTGATAGTAATACTTTTACAAACATTGAAAATCTTATTTATTTACATCGAATCAGCCTTAAAAATAAGTTTCAAGCTTCTAACTCTAAAATAGACGATACTTCCACCTATCCAAAAGACTAGACTATCTGTGTACCAAATTAAATCGGTTCAGTAGTTTTCCCCTAAAAGCGCGACAGACAGAGTCAATTTCAAATTTATAATATTAGTAAGGATTGTTATTTTACACTCTTGAGGGTAAAACTTTTACAAACTGTGAATCATATATATTTCAAGCTTCTAGCTCTAAAAATGACGGTAGCTTAGATGGTTTGGGCACGTAGAGAGAATGAATGAAAGGAGACTAACAAAAAGGATTTATGAGCAAAGAGTGAATGCGAAAGTTGGAAGGGGAAGACCAAGGCGAACGTTCCTGGACCAAACCCATGACATTTTATTTAAGGGCCAGGTCAAGAGTACTGTAAACCGAAGAACTTGTATGAAAGGTTTAATGAGAATGAAAGAAGCGAAGGAGATATGCAAGGATCGTGGCAAGTGGAAGGACGTTGCCTCTGCCTACCCCTATGCGAATGAGGCGTGATGCTACGTATGTACTATAACCTTTCTCAGGCTCTAGACTATCTGTNACCAAACCCAGGACATTTTAATTAAGGGCCAGGTCAAGAGTACAAGCGAAGGAGATGTGCAAGGATCGTGGCAAGTGGAAGGACGTTGCCTCTGCCTACCCCTATGCGAATGAGGCGTGATGCTACGTATGTACTATATCCTTTCTCAGGCTCTGTGATAGACTATCTGTGGACCGAATTTCATTTAAATCGGTTCAGTAGTTTTCCCGTGAAAGAGTGACGGACTACATTACTTTCGCATTTATAATATTATTTAATAAAAAAGGCATATTATAATGTGGAAGATTATTTAAGCGACATTATAAAGCCAAACACATTGTAACCTACAAAAAAGCTATGTTAAAAGGAGTAACCTTTGAGTTTCTTGCCGGCTTCTTCTCAGCGGAATCGACTTTCCGAACCGATGGTAGATTTGTTGCCAACGGACAGACTACTGACGATTAAAAAGTGCTTTTTGAGCTTACTTGAATAAAGAATATTTTGATTTGATTTGATTTAGTAAGGTTTCTTGTCTGATGATTATGAATAACACAGCATTCGTATGACAGTGATGACAACTTTGTATGGCATCAAATAGCACAGTATCAGCTGTCAGTTATCGCCAGCACTGTATTACGGTAATACGAGCCCATCTCGAACACAAACATCTTAAGGTGTAGTTAGTAAGTGATGTAGGGTGCCTTTGTTTAAATGTATAGTTCGTTCGCGTTAAGAAAGGCATAGAAAGCTATCCCTGCAACTGTTCGCTGTGAACTTCACCTTTTAATTTGAAAAGGTTTAATTGGTTAGGAGACATGGCTACGCCGGCGAAAAATGATGACTCACTGCATTTTTAACGCGAATGAACTGTAGTATTTAACATTAATTTTTTAAAGTATTTATTGTATTTTTACGTGTTAACAAAATACGTATTACATGATAACCAAATTATGCACTAACACACATAGAGTATATACGCGTATCTGTCAATCGCTGACAATTATGTCAATTGAAATAAGGTTACATTAAAAGAGTTTTTATTGTCTAAAACACTAAGGAGGTTACATTAGAAAAGTAACTAGGGTGGTTAAGTTTTCTTAAAATTTCTTATGCTCTATGTAATTTTGTTCTTATTTTTCTTTCATACGAACATTCTCCTGACTATTATAAACAGAATAACAAAAGAATTATCTAAATCGGTACAGCCGTGCATGAGTGATGCCGCGATATAAAGAATTAAGGACTAATTGTTATATAAATAGCTTACTGCAACAATTTTTTTATTATAGTCTTTGACAATAGTTTGTTCGCGTTAAAAATGCAGTGAGACGTGATTCTAGCTATCTTCAACTGGTCACTGTGAACTTGATCTATTAATTTGAAAAAATTAGATTGGTTAAAGGGCGGGGCTAAAATGATGACTCACTGCATTCTTAACGCAAACAAACAGTAGTGTTAAAATATCACAAAAAAAGTTAAAAGTGCTTGCGTACGAAGTACACATGTCAGAAATGAAACTTCTTTTGCAAAATAATTTTTAAGTCTTGTTTATATTTATACAAATGTAAAACTTTACATTTCTGAGACCTAAATGGAGGAAAAATTGAAACAAATAATTTATTTAAATCTCAAATGACGAATTTTAAATAAAAATGTCACGTGTTTTTTTGTTAATATTACAAATTGATAATTACGTTTTGTTTTTGAGTTTAAAATTGAGAAAAGAGAATTTATAAAATATTTTATCATAAATAGTATATTGAACTTAACTGCCTCATTGGTCTAGTGGTTAGCATGTTCGACTACAGACATGAGGTCCTGGGTTCAAGTCCCGGGTTGGGCCAATACAAAAATAAATATTGAGTTTTCTATTAACATTTTCTCAATATTTGCCCGAAGTTGGGAAGTTGGCGGTGTGAGTTGGCGGTGTGATGTGTTAAGCCGTCGGTCCTGCGCCTGATCTCTCTCCGGTCGTGTCGGATTCCCGTCACATCACACGTCACAATAGAGAGTGCATACTTGTGTACTATGCCTGCCAATCCGCAGTGAAGCAGCGTGGTGGGTCTATGCTCTAAAAACCCTCGCTCCTCGGAGTGAGGAGGCCTGTGCCCACTAGTGGGACGTTAACGGGCTGCTACTTAGTTTAGTTTTAGTATATTGAATGATGAAATGACGAGTGGCAAATTAAAATGGCACATGTTATTTGTAAGTATTAAAGCTACCTAACATTTAAACATGCACATCTTTGTGAGGCTAATTAGGAGAGCTTATTTCCTGCTAAATAATTATATTAAGCCAATTAACAATAGTTAAATAAAACAAATATAAATTGTTATTGTATGTAGGCGTTTCTATTTTATCATAGTTCGTTATAAGACGAGAGCCTTCCTATCGTGTTATCAAGTGACGGCTGTTCCCAGAAACGTCTACCTAGAGCTCAGGTAGCTACACATAGGGCGGGGAATATAATCACAATACCATCGACATCGATGTTATATATTAAATATTACAAAATTAAAATAGAGAATGAGATAGATTACACTTTATTATAAACTATAGACGATACAGGAAATATATACAGTACATTTATACGAGTTTTGTGATAGATGAGGAAAAAGTGGAAGAGGTGAAAGAATTTGTATACTTGGGAGCTAAATTTACAAAAGATGGAACATGTGAAAGTGATATTGAAAGGATAGTGAATGCAGGGAATATGGTAAATGGTGCTCTGTGCGCCTTTATGAATAGCCATGGTTGTCTCAAAGGGCCAGACTGGCTGTGCATGAAGGAGTGTATTGTAGTAAGTATGAGTGGATTGAAACTGAGTGACAGAGTAAGAAATAGTGTGATACGAGAACGTTGTGGTTTAAAAGAAGATGTAGTGGCTAAAATTGAATGAAAGGAGACTGACAATAAGGATGGAAGGATATGAGTCAAGCGTGAATGGGAAATTTGGAAGGGGAAGACCAAGGCGAACGTTCCTGGACCAAATCCAGGACAGTTTAAGTAACGGCCAGATCAAGAGTACTCTAAACCGACGAATTTGAATGAAATGTTTAATGAGAATGAAAGAAGCGAAGAAGATATGCAAGAATCTTGGGAAGTGGAAGGACGTGGTCTCTGTCTACCCCTATGGGAATGAGGTGTGTTATTATGTATGTATGTAATTTAAGTAAAAGGTACAAAAACGCTGCGTGATCACATAGTAGCGTTAGGGACATTTTATTTTAAAATACTTTTTCTCATACGACCTTTATCGAAAGTTAGTACTTTCAACGCTATTTTGAATTTCAAAAGTGCCACATTGCTTTCCGATTTAATAAACGTGTAATTTAATTTAATGAAACAAGCGTACATGCATCGATTTTCGATGCATGTACGCTTGTTTTATGTGTCAAAATATATGGCAATTAGATTTGCTGCGTCATCAACATTGGTAATTCAATGATTCACATCTTCATTTAATTCTTCTTAAGATTCATAATGACTTATTTTCATTAATTAATTTTAAAAACTTTATTAAATTTGACAGGTTTATTGCGTTTTAGATTTGGTATCTAAATGGGTAAACTCGTTGCTTAGTTACATAGTCGAAGCATGCGAGCTATTGATTCAATATCTAACTTTGTTTTAGATTATTTTAATCTTTATTATTTACATTCCCTGATATTCACACATTCCGCATATTTCCACAGGATCGGAAACTACGCGATTAATACCTTGGGTAATAAAACTACTCTGACATAGCAGTCGCTTGCGATTAGATCATTGACGATGTTCAAATTCTGGAAGTTAAAGATCATTCGATAGATTAGGGATGTGTTATCGAGTGACGGCCGAATGTTTTGAGAACCTTTTGCCTCGCACTTTTGTGGTGACGAATAGTGATGTGATGACTATCGATAACTACGGAATTTAAACCAGTAGTATGTGTTGATGTTACGACGAATACTTAGATATATCGATAAATAAAACCGTTGCTCGTTTATCTTTAATCACGCTGGATGGAGAAATTCTGCATCAGGAAGTAGTTACTTAGTGACTATACGAAAATCCCACTAAAACCCTTTTCTTTCATTGGGAAATGCATTTACGCACCCCGGCTGAAAGTTATACCTTCAACCAGGAGTGTGGGACTCACTGAAGAACAGAATACTCACTATAACTGAGCGCCAGAGGTTCAGTGGGTATGTTACGCTCTGGGACCCCAGGCATCGTCTGTTACGACCATTCAGAATAGCAGGAGACGCCCAATGGCACGTACCCTGGCTCCCGGTATCCTCCTACGGATAGAGGTGGCCTTAGCTGCAGCTTCCCTCTCCCTTTCTAATGCCTCCTTCTGTGAGATGACATTCTCACAAAAGGAAGATACAGTCTGCCAATCACTTCCACTGCTGAGCTTATAGCTGACTATTCTCATCAGCGAGAGCTCACCGCCAACCAGACACATCAGGGTGTGCCGTCTGCGTTCGATTTCTGGAAGGCAGATGTTCACTGACGCTTTCAGCTGGCTAGTATTAGTCTTCCAGATACAGGGATTCAGAAAGTCAAAGCAAGCGTATAAAGTTACGCCTTCTCTTTCTGTGGGACTGAAGAACATCGATCGTATTCGTTACCTCTGTAATGCCTTCTTCTGTAAGGTGAAAACCAGGACACTGTCCTTTAACTTGGCTCTGGGACCCCCAAGCCGAGGATTTTGCCTGCGTGTTTATTGTGTGGCCGAAATATGAGAGTATGCGTTCTTGGCATATGTGCTACATACTAACCTTAGGCTGGCTTAGGATTGAAGCCTTGGTGCGTTTTGCTGTCCAAGGTATTCTTAACCTCACATCTGGAATGTATCTATCATTTTCTTGATTCTAGTTGGGATTGTTCACGTTACCATTTCATTTAGAAAGATAGGGAGTACTAAGTACGTATCAATCTGATCAAGGTTTTGATACCAAACTGGTTATAGCATCCTTTGTCATATCAAGGTATGCTTAGATGGTTTGGTCACGTAGAGGGAATAAATGAAAGGAGGACAAAAAAGGATTTATGAGTCATGAGTAAATGGGAAAGAAAGGGGAAGAGCAAGGCTAATGTTTCTGGACCAAATCCAGGACATTTTAAATAAGGGCCAGGCCAGAAAGGTTTAAAGAGAATAAAAGAAGCGAAGAAGATATCCAAGGATCGTGCCAAGTCGAAGGACGTGGTCTCTGCGTACCTCTAAGGGAATGAGGCGTGATTTTTTAGCATATCTGGTAAAAGTTTCTAAAAACAAAGCGTGTTGCCTCACACTGGGTGTCGTGGATCATTTTAAATAAATATTGTATCTGAAGATAAGTTATCAGTTCAAAGAAACATCGATAACTTGAATTCTAGTAATTTCCGTCACATCGGGCGCACTTTCCGTCCTCTACCGCGTTTTTTGCTCTTATACTCCGTCCGACGAGTGATTGTATCGTATTTTTTTATTCTCGTCTCTCGTCCTCCACCCCACGTAGGTTTAAGCTCGTTTGGGAATAGATAAGGTGCTGTAACTTAATCTTTAATTAGTGCTGATGGTTGATTTTGCCGGGGGCTGATAGTTAACATATTTTCCACATAGTTTGGATATCAAAAAAACTTGAATCTCTTGTCCTGTATCTAATTCACGTTGGTTGTTCAAAACTTTTATAAAAAATAAGTAAAAGAAGGAAGATAGATCTTTATTCTACATTATCTATGAATGAGCATAAAGTGCTTGATGTGATATTATTTGAATAGGTAATGTCCTTTATAAACATTAGAAAGACTTACGATAATCCATCTGCATTTGAGGAATATAATCAATATTCTGTACACATTTTTGCGACAATATTAATCTAGTCATGTCAAATACATGGTAGTGACTGTCTCATTGGTCTAATGGTTAGCATGTTCGACTACAGACATGAGGTCCTGGGTTCGAGTCCCGGGTCGGGCCAATTCAAAAATCAATATTGAGTTTTCTATTACGATTTACGAAGGTGGGAAGTTGGCGGTGTGATCCACCCCTGTGCCACGGAGAGCACGTTAAGCCGTCGGTCCTGCAGCTGATCTCTCTCCGGTTGTGTCGGATTCCCGTCACATCGGATGAAAGTAAAGGAATAGAGAGGCACTTGTGTACTATGGCTTGTGATGGCAACAAAAAAAACAAAATACCCGACTGAGCTTGTTGTGGGTTCTTCTCGGATCAGGGCGCGAAGAAACCCTCGTAACATTAGATTTTAAGTCGTTCTTGAGTACCATCATCAGACGTACATTAGAATTAGAGTGTGGAAAAGAAAAAAAAAATATATTTGACGATTCAAATTGCTGTAATATGCCTACTTGAATAAAGATATTTTGAATTGATTTGATTTGTGCCCAGCTGTGGGACGTTAATGGGCTGCTACTTACCTTTTTACATTTTTATGCATCATTTTGAGATAATATCATCTATGTGCATTTCTTCTCTGTATAAACTAAAAGTGTGGAAAATATGACACTCCTCCATACACACAAATTACGTAAAAAGATGTACAAAGTTTTCACTAATCTTTTGATATATAGATTATTACAAATATTTTTATTAAAAATAAAATATCTAAACTAATATAATAAAAAGGAAACATTTGTGGTTTTGTATGCAAGTATGTTTGTTATGTTTTCACAAAAAACTATTGGACCGATTACAAAATTTTTTCCACCATTAGAAAGCTGCATTTTCACTGAGCGACATAGGCTATGTTACTTTCTCAAAAAAAATAGGGAACCCTGAGAAAAATGCATTAATGTAACCCAAGGTGTGAAAAAATTGGTCGGAAGAATTTTGTCATCGCCTGCGCTGCGAAAACTATTGAAGATAAAACAAAAAATGTTCTACAATATTATAGAACGTATTAATATCTACAGTACTTATAAAAAGTAGGAATATAAGGTTATATGAACAGGACATAAATTATACTTTAGAAAACATAATTCAGTGGCTCAGTAAAAATGACCTAAAAATAAATCTAAACAAAACTAAAATGATGCAGTTTAGTTACTACAATTCTAAAACTTTGACTAAGAATATTAAATTTGACGATACAAAAGTAGAAGAAGTTAACACATTAAAGTTTCTGGGAATAATGTATGATAAAAACTGTAACTGGAAGGCCCATATTGAATACATTAATGTAAAATTAGAAAAGTTTGTTTATGCACTAAGGAGACTAGCTCTGACTGTATCCCTAAGTGCTGCTCTCAGTGCTTATCACGGTTATGTCTCATCTGTATTGTCTTACGGTTTAATATTATGGGGTAACTCAGTGGAAATTACTAAGGCATTCAGACTACAAAAGAAATGCATCAGGGCCATCTGCAATGTAGGACCATTTGAGACCTGTAAACCACTTTTTAAAAAATTACGTATCCTACCTTTGCCATGTATGTACATAAGAGATGTGTGCGTATTTGTAAAAAAATATCCACAATATTTTAATCGAAATTGTGAAATTAATGCAGAAAGGTCGGTACGGTATCCTGGCAAACTATATATCTCAAAATGCTGCAACAGCACTTACATGAAAAATATTACTGGTATGGCTGTAAAGATATATAATAAGCTGCCCAAAGACATTGAACAATTGACGGTAAATCTTCTAAAAAAAAAACTCGAGGAAATACTTTTAGAAAAGTGTTATTATGATGTAAATGAGTATTTGGCGTGACAATTCACATATAATGTGGATATTTAATGTATTATTTCTATATTTTGACATTGTGATAATTATTTGACATATTATTTGATACCTTAAATGATTATTGTAACTTCTTTATTAACATATTTATTATCTATTTGCATACTATTAAGTTAGTTAAATGTTATGATTTATAACGATTGCTATACCATCTTGCTGTACAACATTTTTGCAAATAAATTATTATTATTATTACAAAAAAGTCTGCAATGCCATATATTTAACTACTGTAGTCATGCCACTATAACTACTTTTTTACATTTGAAAAGTGCCGACAATAATCGTACCATATTAGTAATACCTGTGTGATAATCCATAACCTATTATATATTTTATGAAAGACCGTTTCAATACCTGTAAAATAGTTTTTAAATGATTAAAATCAGTCATCCCATTCAAAAGATATAACAAATTTAAAAATCCCAATCTAAAGAAAATGTATTCCAACTGAACTCGAGTGTCGTGTATAGAAAATTCTTTCAATGCCTGAAGAGTATTTTTAAATTGACTATTGTCGGATATTCTATGTAAATGTATTAGTTATATATGTCGGAGAATAATAGAGAAAGGAAGAATAAAGCATAGAGGCATAGGGTTCTCCGCCGACATCGTTATTAATGGCATCCATAATTCAATTTTCCAGACTGTGGGCGTTGGTGGGTAATGTTGGTACAATTAAACACTTTATTAATTAAATCAGATTATAATGTTCAATCACTTAATGTTTCTGATATCAATTAACACAAAGTCATAAATAATAATAGCTAGGAACGCGACAGTTTCAATAGTCGACCGCTTTGGCGGACCGTTACCCGAGAACTACCGAGTCTGTCGCCGGCTCACATGACTCTGTCCCACGCTGATAGATAAATGGAGCCAGCGTTCCACAGACTACCGCTCCGAGACTTCTCCGACGACGTATTTTGATTAAATTACGAATGTATAAGTAAGTAGTAAGTAGCAGCCATTTAACGTCCCACTGCTGGACACAGCCCTCCGAAGAGCGAGGGTTTCAGGGTCATTTCATTTCATTTCACTCTCATAGTCCGATGTGACGGGAATCCGACACGACCGGAGAGAGATCAGCCGCAGGACCGACAGCTTAACTGCTCTCCGAGGCACGGGGGCGGATCACACCGCCAACTTCCCAACTTCGGGCAAATATTGAGAAGATCTTAATAGAAAACTCAATATTGATTTTTGAATTGGCCTGACCCGGGACTCGAACCCAGGACCCCATGTCTGTAGTCGAACATGCTAACCACTAGACCAATGAGGCAGTTTACGAATGTGTGTGTGTATCTAATAATCTGAAAGGAAGTAATTAAAAACTAAGTGAAATAAATCTTTAGTCCGTCTTAGTAGACTTGCCACGAAATCGGTTCGTGCAACAGCGGTGAAGGCATTTGTTTATATTAAAATCTATAATGTATATGGAAAATATCAGCACAGGTCTGGAATTTAATTCGCTTAGCAATTTACTCTAGCCCTCTAATATAATTTTTCCCAGTCACCCCGAAATGGAGCCTAGGCGGGGGATAATTACATCTGTGTGCATCAGGGCGAAACTCTCCGCCGAAGGGAATGTTACCAAAATAAACACTCAGCTCATGTCTCCGGCCTTTAGTGTTTTACTAACAATTTCACTTTGTAAAAACGTCTTACTTGGTCATAAACAGTAGTAAAATTTGTTATTTTTTATAGTTTAAACAGAGAATTGTGCAATAAAAATAGTTTATGCATAAAAATACATTAAATCAATAAACAAAACATCAATAGTTGGCTTCAAATTTCTAAGAATTAAGTATAGATACACCCTTAAAACCATCCAATCGATGTTCTTCAATCGTGCACTCTGCATTAGAAAGGTTATAACGTGAAGTTGGTTTTAGACTACTAAAATTACTGGCTCACTTATTTAATTACATCTAAATCAAAACTAGTTCTAGATTAGTTTGAAATTTATAGGACCAAGTATAGATCTTCTCACATTTCTACTGGATCGAGAATCACGCGTACAATACTGCTGAAAACAGCTGGTTCATCCAATTAGTTGCAGTCTACTAATTAGCTTTGAATCTACTCTGGTTAGAGGATGTCTAGAAGAGATTTCTTACAAAACTAAGATGGCATGTACACTACGTAACTACTGCTACAATACATTTTTAATTCATAATATTTTAACGTTCAACAAAGTACTGAAATTATAGTTTACGCGGAATATGCAAAATGTCAAGCTGAAATAAATTCGCTTGTCAAAAGATATTTTCAAAGCATTATGACTATTGTTGCTTTCATATAGAAGCTATATTCGCTTGAATTTCTCTGTCAGCTGTCATAAACCTGTCAGGAAAACATTAATATCGTTGTATGATTTGTTAAGCTCGCGTCGTACCCACTTTGGACTAATTGAATAAATTATCTGCTGTAATGTGGGCTTGTGTATGCCTAAATGTGCTTTCTCCCACTTAAACGCCTTTCAACAATGTCATTTTTTGTCTTTATCAAATCAAAATATTGTTTATTCGAGTAGACTCCGAAAGAACTCTTTTGAATCGTCGTCAGTCTATGCGTTGGTAACAATCTACTGAGATGAAACCGACAAGAAACTTAGGTAACAATTAACTTAAATATGCAATTGGAATCAAGTCTTCACAATTACATTCCTATAATAATCTATAACTTTTTCATTTTTATAGGTAAGGTCGCATGGATTAGCTAGTATTCGTTAAAATTAAAAAAAATTAAGGTCGTTTAACTATTTTTTTTTTCCCGCTGGGAAATGCATTTAGGCACGAACCCCGACCTACAGGTCAGGAGTGTGGGACTCGGCGAGGGAGGAGACCTCGCAACACCCACCAATACCCAGCGGAACCCTCTTCATCCGTAAGTGAGGCACCAGGTGTTCAACTTTCGCATTCGTCCCTGGTACCCCAGATGAGTCCAACTGAGGATTCAAGGAGGTGGAAGGTGGCGCGCAAACACGCGCCGCCTAGTACCCTGCCTCCTTCGGCGGTGAGCGGGAGCATCCGCTGCATTCTCCCTCTCTCGCTCATGGGCTCCCTTAAGCGAAAATACGGTCTCGCAGAAGGAGGATACTCTGGCCCACATCCTATCATTGGAGAGCATCGCACCTATAATGCTCCCCAGCGAGAGATCACCGCCAATCATTGCCACCAGGAGGTGACGTTGAGGTCCCCAGGCTGCAAAGGTCGTTTTACTTGCTGTCGGTACACGACCCTTTGTACGTTAGGGTTGCGTATTTTTAACAAAACTGCCTTTATTCTGTAGATATATGTATTATGATAAGTTAGACGTTTCATACGCAATACTGACGTTTCGCTTAGATTTTATAAATAATGTTAGTAAGCATCTACATTGGGAAAAATAAAAGTAGCCTAATTAACTCATAACGACAGCCATCTGTCAGTGAAAGTGCTGTCAAAATCGGACCAAACGATTCACAGGTTAACCAGAATATATATAAGGTAAGTAGCAGCCCATTTACGTCCCACTGCTGGGCACAGGCCTCCTCACTCATATGAGAGAGGGTTTTTAGAGCATAGACCCACCACGCTGCTCCACTGCGGATTGGCAGGCATAGTACACAAGTGTACTCTCTATTCCTTCACTCTCATAGTCCGATGTGACGGTAATCCGACACAACCGGAGAGAGATCGGGCGCAGGACCGACGGCTTAACGTGCTCTCCGAGGCACGGGGGTGGATCACACCGCCAACTTCCCAACTTCGGGCAAATATTGAGAAAATCTTAATAGAAAACTCAATATTGATTTTTGAATTGGCCCGACCCGGGACTCGAACCCAGGACCTCATGTCTGTAGTCGAACATGCTAACCACTAGACCAATGAGGCAGTCGAACCAGAATATATATATAGAGAGAGAATACACTTTATTGTACACCATAAACAATACTTAGAATATATACCATAACTTAATCATAGGGTACAAAAAGGCGGCTTTATCGCTAGCGATTTCTGCCAGGCAACCTTAGGGTTAGACAGATTTATTACGGAAATACTGGTAAACAGGCAAAAAAAAGATGACCTTTGTTCGCTGTTTATTCACAGAAGCCTAATTTCATTTATCTTTACATAAGATAGTTTTTCTGATTTATATTTATTTGTGATTTTACAAACAGTTTAGTCTTAAACATTTACGTATTTCGTATTTATTTCATACATAGAATAGTTTAATAATCGTTTATGTTCAAAAATGAATGTATAAATAAAGAAGAGCTCGCTGAATGTTTACTCGCTGCTTGCCGAACGTTTGCCAGTCACATCTCACATGCATATAAAAGTCGTTTTTGCGACAAAATAATTCCATGCTTACGATAGATTCAGGATTCCGGAGCGACATGTAACAAGTGAGTTTATAACGAAGATTTTAGATTATCTTATGATGATTCCAACAAGGCCTGATCGTACGCCGTCTGCCTCCAGCGACTCATAATAACGTAGCTCTTTAATCGAAAAATACAAAAGTCACATTTCACCTCTTTTATACCCCTCTCCTCTTCTCTACTAACCTCAATTCTCTCTTCCTCTCTAATACAGCCGACATCACCACACCAGCACCTCGTCGAAAGTCAATAAACATCATGTTTCATTTTATTTCTTCTATTTTAGTTTCTATAATAATGATCTAGTAACCGTCATTTGTAAGTCACAAAAAGGGCTCGCAAATTTATTGAATAGCTGTTAATTTTAAAGTACAAACAGATACTTTAGTCTCATTTATTTGTATTATATTATGTATGCGGACGATTTGCAGATACATGCAGGCCATTATTGAAAACTTATCGAATGCCGTTACTGCCACTAATGATATCCTGGCATCTTTATGAAATCTTCATCAAGATCAATCCTTCTAAGTCGCAGGCTATCATTATTGGCAGTCCGGAGGCCTATAAGATATATGTACTCGTATATGTATAAGCGTATAGGAGTCCGGCGTATAGGATTAGCTGGATGATCTGCCACTGGTTATGCTAGAGTTATTTTACATTATAGGAGTTCAAAGAACCCGGGTATTCAGTTGGATACCACACTATCCTGGTCTCCCAAACTTAAATAATTGAATCTAACTTAAAGAACTAGCATGGGATCAATACGTCGATTAAGCTATTAACTTCCAATTCCCACAAAAATTATCCTAGCTCACGGTTACTCCTCACTCTTCTCGACTACGCTGACTCAAGCTATCTTAATCTAAACGAGGACCAACAAAATAACTTGAGAGACTTCAAAATCTTGCAATTAGGCACATATTTAGTTTACGAAAATATGATCACGTATCCTAATTTCGATCTAAGTTCAATTGGTTAGATTCGTCGTCGTCGTCGTCGCCGTCGCCGCTTCAACCGATAGACGTCCATTGCTGGACATAGGTCTCATGTAATGATGTCCACAATGCACGATCATGTGCTGCCTGGCTCCAGCGGCTACCGGCGACCCTCTTTATATTTGGCGTAGTTTCCCGAACGCTGCCCAACCGAGTTGGATTCGATTGATCTTCTTCTAGAAATTGGACCTACCTAGCTGAACTAGTAGTTAGGTTAGGTCGTATTAAATTATATTTTATTAAAGACCGTTTCAGTACTTGTAAAATACTTATGAAATTGGTAAAATCGGACATTTAATTCAAAAGATAACGAATTTATAAACTAAATTGTATCGATCCTTATAACTGGGCCTGTGAGTGGTGAGTTAGCTCATATTCCAAATACCTTATCTGTTTTTGTTATTATGTTGCTAAAAAATCGACTTCGAGATTCTCTCACTTCTATACTGTATATTATTTGAACCCGCTACACCATATTTAAAATTCTGGAAGTAAACTATAGAAAAGACCTCCGATCAATTTCACAAATGACGCTGAAAAGACTAACTCACCACACTGACATTATTAGATAAGTATTTATTACAAAAAATACGCTCTTTTTCGTTGCTGACGGTACAAATGGCGGTACATTAGGGTTGCGAGGTTTTAACAAAACGCCCTTGTCTCTCTAGATATGGGTTAGGCACCATCGTGCCCTAGGCAGGCATTTCGTACGCATTACTAACGCACCTCTCAGATATGCGACGCGTTTGTGGGGAAATGTAATTGCTCTCTTACTTTGTGCCGATGCTACATCAAAGTAAATACTTGAAATGTTTACTTTACGTAGGGTCGGCATGCAATGTTTTTAGTTCGTATCATTGAATTTAATGAAGCCATTGAAATATAATGAATGATTTCTCTTACAAATAGGTTTTACAAATGCTACCTGTTTGTGTTTTTGTATGTACGCAGGTTTGTAACGTTTTCACACAAAAACTTTTAGACATATATACATACATAGCATCATCCTTGCGTATTTCCTTCGCTTCTTTCATTATCATTAAACTTTTCTTACAAATTTGTCGGCTTTGCACTCTTGACCTGGCCCTTGTTTAAAATGTCCTGGATTTGGTCCAGAAACGTTCGCCTTGGTCTTCCTCTTCCAACTTTCCCGTTCACACTTGACTCATAAATCCTTTTAGTCAGTCTACTTTCATTCTCTCTACGTGCCCAAACCATCTAAGCTTAGCTTTCTCAATTTTAGTCACTTCATCTTCTTTTCTCCTTCTTTTTAGACCGATTTCAAAATTTTTTTCACCATTAGAAAGCTGCAGTTTCACAGAACGACATAGGCTACAATACTTTCTAAAAAAATAGGGATTCCTAATTAAAATGCATTAATGTAACCCAAGGTGTGAAAAAATTGGTCACAAAAAATCTGTCATCGCGTGCCCTGGAGAAACTATTAATGATAGAACAAAAATATCTTGTACAATATTATAGAACGTATTAATATCTACAAAAAAGTATGTGATACTATAAAATCAAAAATATCTTTATTCAAGTAGGCATATTACAGCACTTTTGAATCGTCAAATTTTATTTTTTTTCCACACTCTGATTCTAATATACGTCTGACGATGGTACTCAAGAATGGCTTAAAATATAAAGTTACGGGGGTTCCTTCGCGCCCTGATCCGAGAAGAACTCAGTCGGGTTTTTTTTTGTTACCATCATCATTACAATATCATATTAGTTTACTATATTTTAATTAAAATTAGAGCAATTCGTTCACTCCCAGGCGTTTCTATCGTCTAGGTAATCTTGCAACTTATAATACGATTTTTCTATCAACTTTCTTTTAACAAAGACTTTGAATTTATTAATTGACATCTTTAGAACGTCTTGTGGGAGTTTATTATAGAAACGTATACAGTTACCCTTAAATGAGTTGTTAATTTTATGCAGCCTACTAGAATTTATAACAAGTTTGTTACTGTTTCGCAAGTTATATGATATACATTCACTCTTTTTATATACGTCCAACTATTGTAGTCATGCCACTATAACTACTTTTTTACATTTCAAAAGTTAATCAAATTGCCGATAATTGTCAAACCATATTATTTATACCTCTGTATTAATCCTTATCCTATTAAATGATATTTTATTAAAGACCGTTTCAATACCTGTATAAAACTTATTAAATTATTAAAATCGGACATTCGATTCAAAAGATACAATTGGGCCTGTGACTGGTGTGTTAGCTAATATTCCAAGGATACATCTCTACGAGTTTTGTTTTTATAAACCTAAAAATTATATTCTCATTACCTCTTCGAAATCAAGAATTTTTCAATATCGGTAGAGTATTTTTAAATTTCCTAATGTATGACATTCTACGTAAATGATGTTACGAATTTAAAAATGTATTAGTTATATATTCATTGCCTGCCAACCCTCAGTGGAGCAGCGTGGTGGGTCTATGCTCTAATAACCCTCTCTCGTATGAGTAAGGAGGCCTGTTCCCAGCAGTGGGACGTTAATGGGCTGCTACTCACTTACTATATATTCATTGTAAAGTAAAATCTGTGTATTGATTCGATCATGTCAAAAGTAGAAGTCGAAGTAATTTAAGTCAAAAGATCCTTTATAGCACTTTTGAATCGTTAAGTATCGTTTTTTTTTCCATGTATGTTATATAAATGTACAGCTGATGATAACATTAAAGTACAACTTACAATCTAAAGTTTCTGAGTAGTCCTTCAAATTATAGAATGATTTCCAATTACCTTTTTTTAATCAAAAAATATTAAGTTTATTAATAAGCATCTTTGTAACTTCTTCTGGGAGCTTGTTATTCTTAAGTAACCTTTGAATGAGTTGTCTAAAACTTGAAGGAGTATACTAAAAATTAGGATGTAAGTGAAATACAACCTTTATGTGAACGAAAATAAATCTTTAGTCCGACTTAGTGGACTTTCTACTACCACGAGATCGGTATCTACGCGGGGCATTGGTAGTATCTAATAAATTACATCATAAATAGAAGTTGTAATATAAAAGGAGATGTAGTGACTAAAATTGAGAAAGGTATGTTTAGATGGTTTGAACACGTAGAGACAATTAATGAAAAGAGACTGGCAGAAAGGATGTATAAGTCAAGAGTGAATGGGAAAGTTGGAAGGGGATGATTAAGGCGAAAGTTCCTGGACCAAATCCAGGACATTTTAAATAAGTGCCAGGTCAAACCTATTCTAAACCGACGAACTTCTATGAAAGGTTTAATGAGAATGAAAGAAGCGAAGGAGATATGCAAGGATAGCGGCAAGTGGAAGGACGTGGTCTCTGCCTACTCCTATGGGAATGAGGCGTAATGCTATGTATAAATTGAAGACTTGTTCTAAATGAGACAGCTTCATTGGTCTAGTGATCAGCTTATTCGGTTAGAGACATGAGGTCTGTGTTGTGTAGTTGTCACTGTGCTTAATTCCCGTGCCTAGGAGAGCACATTAAGCCGTCGGTCTTGCGCCTCACTCTGGTTGTGTCGGATTGCCTTCACATCTCATTTGTGTTAGATCATATAGCTGTATGCCTGCCAACCTCTCCTCTCCAATGAGTTAATTATGTTGCTGCTAGAGGATTTTTACATCATCAATTTACAAATCTACTACTGATTGGGAAGGTTGATTCCACTGAGAAACTTGCATGAAGCTCACTTACTCTTTTAAATATAGTTTTTGTAGGTTACAATGTGTAATATTTAGCTTCCGTGTGCAACTGTTTTAAAATTATTATTAATTTAATGGATAAGTTATTGCTTATGTGATATTTCTTTCAAAAATAGTAAACGTAAAGTTTCGCCTTTGCGGAAGTTTAAGAAGCTAATTCATTTATATAATGGACCAATTTTAGATATTATATGTAAGTGATAGATAAGGTTATACAAGGTGTTAGGAGTCAAAAAAACAACTGACGCTCGGGTCAAGGAACGCACGCGGCGGTGCATACGTTGATGCGAGCGTCAGCTGATTTAGATTTTGTGTTCAATTACTGATTTTTGTTTAAAAAAGTAATGTATTTTTTTATGAAACTATCATTTAATTTATCTGTACTAATATGATGGAGCGTAAATAATGCTGATAAAACCTTTTGAAAATATGATATTTTTTAGTCAGCATCGTTTTTTTCATGTCCCATTATCAAAGGTCATTAGTGCTATGGTCTGTCTCCGTTTTCGGAAACCTTGTATCCTCACTATCAACGGTATATGTCTATCGCACACTAAACACTGAGTATAGGGAAACGTTTGTCCGCAATAATGCTAGCGTTGTTAGCGCTGGGTTAGAGTGAGAGAGGAGGAGCCTGCCTACTGCGTGAGAGAAAGGGAAGCCAGATAGTCTGTCATTTTACCTTATACAAAGACCAACTCGCAGATGGCTTATCATATATATTGACTTTAGCGATTGGACATTTGATAAATAAACTCAGTTATGAATCAATGTGTTATCTATTTGATTTAGTGATAATTTATAAGAAATGCCTTTTACTATTTGCCGGTATATTTAAAGATTGTTTCCATTTATCTTTTTAAAATTCATCTATAAAAAGATTTTTTTTGTAATACGTTATATTTTTAAACATATACCGTTATAGTATTTATATATTATATTTAGATTCGAGCAATTCACTCACCCCACGCTTTTTATCTTCAAACTATTTTTCAATTAATATTGTTTTATTAAAGGATTTAAAATATTCAGTGACCTCTCTAGAAGGTCTTCTGGGAGTTTGTTAGAGAAACGGTTCCCTTTTATGAGTCTATAAAAAGTTTATTTTGTTTCTCATGTTATATACTTACTAATATTATAAATGAGAAAGTAACTCTGTCAGTCTGTCGCGCTTTGACGGCAAAACTAATGATTTAGAGACGCTGACTAAGAACGAATTTCCCCATATTCCCAGGAGATCCGGATATCCAAAGTGTTAGGAAACCGCTCCGGAAAGGGAAGACAATTGATATCATTGTTTAAAACGTTTTATTAGCAATATTAGATAGCGGTGGCCGCGGCCGCAGCCGCAAGGGGTTGTTGACCGGTCTGAGACGTCAGCTGTTTCAATTTTGTGTTTTATTTTTGTAATGTTATATGTTTTTTTTAAACTGTCGTTTCATTTAGTTGCACTAACATGATAAAGTGTAAACAATGCTAATCGTCGCTTCAACCGACGTACGTCTACTGCTGGACATAGGTCTCACGAAATGATGCCCACAAGGCCCGATCTTGTGCCGCCTGGCTCCAGCGGCTACCGGCGATCCTCCTTATATCGTCGGTCCACCTTGTGGGGGGTCTTCCTACACTGCGCCGTCCGGTGCGGGGTCGCCACTCCAGCACCTTTGGCCCCCAACGTCCATCGGTCCTTCGGACTATGTGCCCTGCCCATTGCCACTTCAGGTTCGCGATTTGTAGGGCTATGTCGATGACCTTGGTTCTGCTACGGATCTCATCATTTCTGATGTGATCGTTTAGAGAAACTCCGAGCATAGCTCTCTCCATCGCACGCTGAGTGACTCTGAGCTTTAAATTGAGGCCCATAGCCAGCGACTACGTTTCCGATCCGTAGGTAAGCACTGGCAACACGCACTGTTCGAAGACTTTGGTCTTCAGGCACTGAGGGTNTACCTAGCTGGACTATGTGTCCCAGGTATGTATACTCGTCAACAATTTCGAGTGTCGAGTTCTCAACGATGAGTGGGTGGAGCGGATATTAGACAAATCTTTCGTCTTCTCCATGTTCATTTTTAGGCCCGGCACGAAGCTCTGCTCACGTCATCGAGCCCTGCTGAGGTCATCGAGCTACAATGCTAATTTTTAGTTTTAAATATATGATTCTTTAACATCAAAGGTGACATTAGTACTATCACTCGTCTTCGGAAGTGGTCTCCTAACACCTTGTATAAACTTACAGCAAGATCTCCAAAAATAATCACCAGATTGATTTGAAATTCAGTATATGTAATCCTCTCTCGAGGTAGACGCTTTTTTGTCGCTGGGAAATGAATTCACCGAGAGGACCTCGCAGTAACCTAAAACCCAGCAGGAGCACCATCAACCAAAGTGGGGAGCCAGAGGTACGTTGAGGCATTCCTCTCTGGCCCTTCGGTTGCCAGCTAGCTCACAGATATTTAGGGGATGAGTTTTATAAACCTTCGCCTCCTGTTTCCTGACCCCTTTGTCGGAGCTGGAGTATTTCGGCAGCATTCACCCTTTGCCATGCCTTAAGTAAGATGACACTCTCGAAAATAGAGGCAACCGTTCTCCAGGCTTGTTTCCTGATAAGTATTGCTCCTATCATACTTGCCAGTGAGAGGTATGTGCCGTTCAGCGACGTCATAATGATTCGCTGACGTCCCCAAGCTTGACATTCTGCCACTGTGTAGTGAGCTGTGTCTCAGGAGGTACCACACTCGTGACAGCTTGCTGACGGGTCATAAACAGTAAGCACCTGTACCAACCTGCAGGAGACGGAGACGCTTTCTAAGAACGTGTTTCGTCATATTCCCACGGGATCAAAGCGAAACTTACCGAGATATTTCCTTTAGCCTTTGATTTGAGATTCATCTTACTTGTTTCTTTCGCGACGTAAACTTGTACTATTAACAAAAATTCTATGCAAAAACACTGTGAAGTCGCGAGCAGAGATTTATATATATTTCCGTCATTAATTTACTAAAAACCGATACTTCGAGATCACAGCCATGTTTATCTGTATATAATAATGTTAATAGATGATGAAATATGTACGAAACTGTATTATTGTAGTAACAGTTGGAAAGCCCTGGCCTGATAACCTATCAGCTAGTTCCGGCTGCGATAAAGTACCCAATTGTAAACGAAATGCTGACGCGTGCCTACGATTTGATCATATTTCTAGTATTAAATTCCTTTTAGAGTATCAACGGCTACGTATAAAGAGACAAGTATAATATCCTCATTTCGCAAGACAGTGTTTCAAAGATCAAATAATAATTAGTGTACAAACTTTTCCACTAATGATATGTTCTTTATTTACTATAATACGATAGCCTTATAGACGTTAAAATATCTAAGTTGCAAGTTGTTTTGTGTTTGTTACCTCATAACTTTCAACTGGGTGAACTGATATTGATGATTCTTTTTTTATATGAAAGGTGATGCTTGTGGTAGGGTCTCATTTTTTTTGGACCAGTTCTGATGATGACATCAATGAGAAAACCGTATAAATCTTAAATTTGCTTGAAGCATGTGCGCGACAATTGGACGAATAACTTCAGACCATGCCAACCGATTTCGATGATTTTTTTTATTGAAAAGAATATACGTTAAAGGTTGTTTGATGATAGTTTGGTTAGGTTTTGATCATGGGATCCGTGACAAAGTAACGGAACTCTTCAATTCTTAAGAGTAAATTAACTCAGCAGAATCTTTTAAAGGCTATCCGGATATTTGAGTCATCTACCGATGTATTTAGCGTAAAACTGTACAGTATCATCTATGAAAATGCTCCTGTATAAAGTTTCTATGTCATTTACTATGTCTACTTCTTCAAAAAGTTCGTGCAAAATGTAACTAACCGTATACTGGATGTACTGCGAACTGAGGAAATTTTAAGCCTATTAACGTCCCACTGCTGGGCACAGGCCTGTTCACTCATAGCTGCTTCAATGCTAACACTCTCATAGTGGGATGTTACGGCAATCTGACACGAGTAGAGAGATATCAGGCACAAGACCGACGGCTTAACATCCTCTCCGAAGCGTGGGGGTAGAACACAGCATCTACTACTCAACACACGGGTAATACTAAGAAAATCTTAACAGAAAATCCAATACCAAAACCTCATGTCGCCAGATGAACAAGCTGACCACTACACTAACGAGGTAGCCTCGTCAAAATTCTACCTAATTGCCACATCTATCCTCATATTGATGGTGCCAGCAATGGCGCAGTGGTCGGTGCAATTAACTAATTGTGTTGAATTAACAATTGGACGAAAGTGTAAATTAAGCTGTTACAACGATGTGGAGGGTACTCCGACAATATTACATAATTATAACTTATCGTTGCACATGACTATGAATGCGGGGTCATGTGTTTTATAGAGTTAATTTATAATATCTCTAATTCTACACATGTCATCCTTATAACAAACTTAAAAGTAACTGCTCATTCAATTGTAGTGGAGAAAGACCATTTAGGTTATGTAATTTCCTAATTTCTCTAAATCTTGATTGGTGGGCGGCTTCGGTCGTGGCTACTTACTATTTTACCAACAGAAAAGTGTTGTCAAGCAAATTAATTGCATTCCGGTACGATGCTGTGTAAAAATCACGTATCGTGAACGTACTTTCGATAAATTTAATCGTTTTTTGTACATGTACATAGGCAGCGGCCGAGTGCGGTCCTTGACCCGAGCGTCAGCTGATTGCATTTTATTTTTTATTTCAGTGAACTTAGAAATTCTTCAGTAACCCTGTGTACCAGATTTAATTTAAATCAGTTCAGTAGTTAAAGCGCGACAGACAGAATTACTTTCGCATTTATAATAGTAATAAGAATTGTTATTTTACACCGTTTAAGTTAAAACTTTTACAAACTTTGAATATCATATGTATTTATATCGAATAAATAGCCTAAATTACTTTAGCTTCTAGTTCTAAAAACGACGATACTTCCACTTTTCACAGCCCTTTTTTGGCAGTAAAATGTAACCTAAGTCCTTTCTCTAGACTATCTGAGTACCAAATTTAATCTAAATCGGTTCAGTAGTTCAATGTAAAATCGCTACAGACAGAGTTACTTTGACATTAATATTTTGTAACGAGGGACAAATAATATTGGTTCTTTTATACGAAAAGCGTCTTAGAATCGTGAATATTACTGAGGGTGGTATTGCAATTCTAAGGCTTCATGTGCTTAGTAAGAGAGAATAATAGGGGAGGGGCGCTGCTTAGCAACCTCCCCTTCGGCAAATGTCAATAATCTAACCAGGGACTGTGCAAAGACGAATATTTCTAACCAACAATCATAGATCTACTCATGAAATATAGGTGTAAAACTTTGCATCCGCCGTTTTTCAATGGGTGTCTTTAGCGTTGTAAGACGATCAAAAATGGCGTTCTATGTGTATCAAATCAAAATGTCTTTATTCAAGTAGGCCTATTGCAGCGCTTTTGAATAGTCAAATATATACTTGTCGGAGAATAAGCGAGAAGGAGAGATCCTAAAGAGACGTAGGGTTCTCCGCCGACATTATCATTAATGGCATCCATAATTCATTTTCCATACTGTGGGCGTTGGTGGGTAGCGTTGATGAAATGAAACACTTTATTAAATAACTCAAATATTAAATCAGTTTATGTTCCCAATATCACTTTACACAAACTCATTAATAATAATAGCTAGAAACGCGACAGTTTCAATAGTGGAACGCTCTGGCGGATCGTCATCCGAGAACTATCGAGAGACGAGACGGATTACCATTATTAACTCTGCCCCAGATCGATAGACAGATGTGATAGATAATGTAAGTCTGATGATAGTGTTAAAGAACGACTTAAAATCTAAAGTTACCAGGGTTCCTTCGTGCCCTGATCTGAGAAGAACCCAGAACAAACAGTTTATGTTGTATTTTTTTTGTTATCATTATCATTACAATATCATATTAGTTTAATATATTTCTATTCAAATTAGAGCAGTTCGTTCACTCCCACGCGTTTCTATCGTCTAAGTAATCTTGCACCTTATAATACGATTTTTCTATCAACTTTCTTTTAACAAAGACTTTTAATTTATTAATTGACATCTCTAGAACTTGTGGGAGTTTATTATAAAAACGTATACAGTTACCATTAAATAATAGAATTTATAACAAGTTTGTTTGTGTTTCTTAAGTTATATTATGTACATTCACTCTTTTTATTAAAAGAGTCAATGTTTTTGTTTTCATATCATAAAATTCTTGTTCATTCGAAGAAAAATGCGGCTGAATGATACTCCCAATTAAGTACGGAGATGCTCTCACTAAGAGAAAAGAGGCAGTGGAAGGAAGAAATCTTTTGAAGACATTGATTTGGAAGACTTTATTCGATCAAGACTCTAGCAGAATTACTGCTAGCTATTCAGCAAGCTATTAAGACGTCTTAAATCCATAGCATTGATTAGAAGCAAAGAAATTGGGGTCTCTAAGAGTTGAAACAAAGAGACGTTGAACGAGATCGAAACATTCAAGTTATTACAACTTGTTTTAAATGACTATTCAGATAAACTATATCTGAAGAGTTTTTTCCTTGAATCTTAGTGTTAGATAGCCTATTTATCTAGAAAGGCTATAGGCTATATATCATTACAATAAAAGTACTACAAGAGGAGTACCGATGAATGTATCAAATTCGGGTATTTTTTTCCTTTTGAAAGCTTCCGCTGCGTGTTTTACGTAAACAGTTAAAGTTTCGTCAAAATCATTTACTACAATATTGTTCCTCTTTAAAAGTCCTAAAAAAAGTCTCGAACAGCACATGTGTATCTTTTAACGTTGGCTCACTATAACCTTTTTTATGCCGAGAAAATTTGTTCTAAAATAATGCTAGTGTTTAATATATTCTGGGTTCATGTAATGTAATATCTATACGAGTTTTGTATTCCACATAACTTTTTAATTTAATACATCTATTTTCTTCCTCTATTACTTTACTGAAACAGATTATACTATTGGATAATCCTTCCTACAAAAAAATCTTAATAAAGCATTGCACAGTCAAAATATAAGTTTGGCTTAAAGTCTACGTTCCATAGGAGAAAATAACAAAACTCTTGTAAAGAATGCAAAACTAGTTTTTGCAATACGTTACCCAGTGAGTGGCCAACGAAGAATAGGTTGTTAGGTTTTACGAGATAGCCGATTGACTGCTGGACCTCACGCAACTACTGACTTCCTCTATATACAGTATAACCAGATAGTTTATTGCAATATATTTCTGAGTACTGTATTTTACTCTATACTTACATCTAGATTAGTGGTTCTTAACCTTTATTAATATAGCAAAGACGAGGGTCATACCTCATATCATAGCGCTGGAGCAAATGCGGCAGTACAAGTACTTAGGAACTTGGGTTAACGATGAGTGGAATCTGAACAAAGATATAAAGACCCGTATCGAAGTTCCCGAGGCTCGTTCAACAAAATGAAGAAAGTCTTCTGCTGTCTTACCTTAAATGTTAAGCTCCGAGGCGTGGACGATAAAGGAAGACTGAAGTTTTCGAGATGTGGTGTTGTCTATCTTTAATAGAATATTCTTCGGGGAATGTTCTCAGGATCTGCGTGTCGCAATACCAGCATCACCCTTTTACTATCGCACCTCCCGGCGACGTCAGAATTTCCACCCATACGTTATAGATATCCTACCTATCCGCAAAACGGTTCGTAACTGAGGAATACTCTGCCTTGTTCTGTGTTTCCCCAATCCTACAACCCTAATCCTTTTAAGACAATGGTAAATAGGTAACTTTTAGGCGAGCGCGTACCATTTTCGACCTTATGATAGCTTTCTATCAGGCGTGATTGAGGTCAAACGCAGACCTGTTGTAGATACAAAATGCTACGTATCAGCTGGGTTCATAAGGTCACGAATGAAAAAGTTCTGGAACGCATCCAGTATCCGGGCCACGTGTTGCGCCATGATCGCTACAACCCCCTCCGCCTTATAATGATAGGTAAGATGCAGGGTTGGCATAAGTAAAAACTCATGACTGAGAAACGTCAGTGAGTGGACGTGCATCGCGACTGCTGAGGAGTTGCTGCACCTTGCGCAAGACCAAGAACGATTTGCGGAAGTAGGTCTCAAATAATGACGTCCACAAGGTCTGATCAAGGTTTGATCAAGCGCCGCCTGGCTCTAGCGGCTACCGGCGACCCTCTTTATGTCGTCGGTCCACCATAAGGGGGTCTTCCTACAGTGCGCCGTCCGGTGCGGGGTCGCCACTCCAGCACCTTCAGGCCCCAACCTCCATCGGTCCCTCGGCCTATGTGCCCCGCCCATTGCCACTTCAGGTTCGCGATTCGTAGGGCTATATCGGTGACTTTGGTTCTGCTACGGATCTCCTCATTTCTGATTTGATCGCGTGGAGAAACTCCGAGCATAGCCCTCTCTATCGCACGCTGAGTGACTCTGAGCTTTCGAATGAGGCCCACAGTCAGCGACCACGTTTCAGGCACTGAGGGATATCGGACGAAAATATCTGGCGTAGTTTCATCACTCATCAACGGTTTGCCGATGACGTGGTCATTATAGCAGAGACTCAAAGATCTCAATACAAGGCTCGACGACCTCAGCAGATTTTCCCAACAGGTGGGCCTAAAAATGAACATGGATAAGACGAAAGTTATGTCGAATATTCATTTTCGTTTCCACTCGAAATTGTTGACGAATACACATACCTGGGACACATAGTCCAGCTAGGTAGATCCAATTTCGAGAAGGAGGTCAACCGCCGAATCCAACTCGGTTGGGTAACGTTTGGGAAACGTGTATCGTAATCAGCGAATGTTTTGATGGCAAAGCGAGTACTCGCACCACTGTGGCATTGAGACTGTCAAAAGATAGATATTTATATATATTTAATGCTTTCATAATGGATTAACGGTGTATTTTTAAATAAATAAACTTGTACACGACCGTTTCTTGGTATAATCTACTTTG
This sequence comes from Elymnias hypermnestra, assembly GCA_015832385.1. Classification (NCBI taxonomy): domain Eukaryota; kingdom Metazoa; phylum Arthropoda; class Insecta; order Lepidoptera; family Nymphalidae; genus Elymnias; species Elymnias hypermnestra. Next base: position 756,952 of record JACTOM010000870.1, on the reverse strand, counting down.
AAATTCTAAGAAGGAGCAATTCCGTTCTCCGTGGGCCAAACATTCCTACCTGCATAAAAACTTTGAAATGGGTTAACTTAATTTATTCCTACATCTCGCACCTCCGTATAGAGCACAGAACAATGACGTTTTTTGTCTGTCCGTCTGTTTCGGCCGCCTATTGCCATACACAAAGATTGCTTTCATATCCCTGCTTTCAGACAAGAATCACCTTTAACATAACATACTTAAAGATGGAATTCCAAAAGAAATATCTACCGAAAGTATAGGATTTTTTATTACACGTCTAAAAGTTGAGGCAAATGGGGTCCTAATTTTTGAATTTATGTTTTCCAATTAGCCGACTGTTTATAATTTGAAATCTGGCTTATGACTTCGCTGCTATCGTACGGTGAAAGAAATTTCCAAGTTAGAAAACATTATTTAACTGAAAATAACGTACCGAAGTGGAAATTTAAATCTAAATACTTATATTTTTAATGTGAGTCGTCAAATATTCGTTGGTAACGAAATGGTTACTGCCAATTATTGTCGTGTCTCTTTGATAGTGTTAAACTCAAAAACTACTGAACGGATTTGAGTGCAGTTTACACCTATAGATAGAGTGATTTATGAGGAATATTTTAGTATATAATATGTCAAAGATTTGGATACATTAGTTGAGATATAACGATAATTGTTAGACATATTGGAAAGGTCAATGCCCTTGGGAGCTTTCAACGTTAACGCTGCCTCCTTTACATTAGTAGCAACTCTATTATATTATTTACATATTTGAGACATTTTTGTAAATTTTTGATTACTATATCACCCACTAGCAATGCCACGCGGTTTCACTCACGTAGATAGCCATTTCGTTGGAATGGGAAGTCTTACTAAATCGGACTTATTTTCATAGATTGATATTTTTTAATTGGTTATATTTCTTGAATGGAACCACTAATAATAGGATAATGGTTAATACAAAGATATGAATAATAGGGTTTGATTATTACCAGCACTTTTATTAGCTTTTAAAATGTAAATAAGTAGTTATAGTGCCATAACTACAGTAGTTGGGCATATGGTATCCTAAGCTTTTTTTGGAGTTATTAATACGTTCTATAATATTGTAAAATATTATTTTGTTATATCTTCTATAGTTTTTGCAGTGAACGCGATGATAGATTTTTGTGACAAGTTTTTTCACACCTTGGGTTACCTTAATGCATTTTTCTTAGGGATCCCTACTACTTTTGAGAAAGTAATATAGCATATGTCCATTAATGAAAATGCAGCTTTCTAATAGTGAAAAAATTTTTGAAATCGATCCAATAGTTTTTGTGTGAGAACGTTACTAACATACATACAAAAACACAAACGTATCACGCTTGATTTTAGGGAGTAAACTGGTGAGAGCGTTACGAAAAGTGTCATTGAGCGTGTCGAACGGACTGCGATCATAATAATAATAAAAATTTCTAAAAAATCACTGGTTTTACTTCAGAGGTGTGTTCTAAAAGGACACTCGATTTTTTTATCCAAAAGTATAGTTATAATGTATCTTTGAAATGCATTTACGATTTTGTACTTAACTCTTTATACGTAGGAGCTGTCGGTACACACTGACCGCAGGTGGACTCTACCACAGTTATTATATTTTTAGTCTACCTGCGAGTTGAAACCCGAGCGCCGGCCCCTTTATAAATGGAGGTGGGTAGGCGGATTTTTGTATACCCCCTACCCCCTTCGACCCACAGTATTGACTGGCAGCATTACTAGGTTACCTATATTAATAGCATCGCGCTGAATTTCCAATTTTATATCCGGGAAAGATTATTACAAACCTTGCACTCACTTGTTCTGTGACTATTTTAAAACGAAGCTAAATAGAAATGATAAACGTGTGGGTAGTAATAAATTTGTAGGAATATTAAACTACAAATCTATAATGTTTGTTAATATAATTAGTTTCTGGTGATCATAAACTTTGTTTTCCTTTTCTTGTGGCACTTGTGTCTATGATTGTAACTCTCTAGTCTGTGGTACTTAGCAATAAACGTTGTTTGAACTATCTATTTGTTTCGTGTTATAATTACTTTTCTACAAAATTATTTGACGTTTTTGTAATTTTGATGATTACATCACCGTTATTTTTTCTAAAACATAATGCTTAATAAAGAAATAATTAGAACAAAATGTTAAGTAATAAATCGTTTGTCTATGAAACACTGTCTTATAAGAATAAGGATTTTATACTTAACTCTTTATACGTAGACGCTATCGATATCAGTATCTAACTTAATAATCCAGGTAGTAAATTGTCGGTTTTCCAAATCTCAGATAAATCTTTTTAGACTTTATTTCGTGATTCTGAAGCGAACAAACATACAAACCTTGACGTTACTAATATAGTATTAGAGAGATGATGAACACTTTTAAATTTATTTTTAATCAATTTAAAACCTTTATTAAAAGAACTTTAACTGACACGATAAAAAAGCGTGGACAGTAATGAAGTGTTTTATTCTAAATTAAATAAATTTAAAGTATAAAAAAACACTATCTTCCGGTTTATTAAAAGTCCACAAATATTTAATACAATATATTATACACTATATTACTTCAGAACACTATATATATTATTCACAACACTTTAATTAATTATCACATTACTAATTTCAACACTTACTATTAAAAAACATAACTGAACCGCCTCGTGTATCTTTACCAGAGTTTTTATATGGCATCCCCGTGGTGGGGCGAAACATCGGTAAAGATACGAAAGAGCGCTTCCGTTTCCTTTTAAAAAATAATTGCAGTAAACTAATAATTGTACTACTTCTGCTTTAATAATACATCTCTCAATAAATTTATAATTGCTACCATATATTATGATGATGATGGTAAATTAGGATACCCGAGTGAGTTTATTGTGGTTTCTTCTCAGAACAGGACGTAAAGAAACACTTGTTTGAATCGTAACGATTACCATTGAAGTCGTTGTTTAATGTCAGTAATTGACGTTTCAAACGTGATCCGAATATATTTGGATCGAGTATTTTTAATTTGATATGAATGTCTAATCTCTACATGAGATTGGCAGCTTTGGCAGAAATTCTGTCGGTGAATATTGCAGCTTATTACACTTTTCAAGAAAAACAGATTGATATTTGTAATAGTAAGTAAAAGTAAGTAACAGCCCATTAACGTCCCATTGCTGGGCACAGGCCTCCTCACTCATATGAGAGAGTGTTTTTAGAGCATAGACCCACCACGCTGCTCCACTGCGGATTGGCAGGCATAGTACACAAGTGCACTCTCTATTCCTTCACTCTCATAGTCCGATGTGAAGGGAATTCGACGCAACCGGAGAGAGAGATAGGGCGCAGGACCGACGGCTTAACGTGCTCTCCGAGGCACGGGGGTGGATCACACCGCCAACTTCCCAACTTCGGGCAAATATTGAGAAAATCTTAATAAAAAAGTCAATATCGATTTGGAATTGGTCCGACCCGGGACTCGAACCCAGGACCCCATGTCTGTAGTCGAACATGCCAACCACTAGACCAATGAGGCAGTCAATTTTTTCAAACAACAAAGTTATTTGTAATAATGTCTACAAAAACGAAAAAATAAAACCCATTTTTATATAAGTTATAAAGGAATTATTACCTGTCGAAAGTTTTTTGCAATTATTAAATACATACATACATAGCATCACGCTTCATTCCCATAGGGGTAGGCAGAGACCACGTCCTTCCACTTGCCACGATCCTTGCATATCTCCTTCGCTTCTTTCATTCTCATTAAACCTTTCATACAAGTTCGTCGGTTTAGAGTACTCTTGACCTGGCCTTTACTTAAAATGTCCTGGATTTGGACTTATTAGTAGCATACATGTCTTTTTCGTTTAACAACGATCTAAATTACCATAATTTAACACTTTTAAAAGTGACCAGTTTATAATTTAAAACGAGGGAATCTCTCGGTAAGCGTAATTGATGCAATGCTTGCTAACGCGACGAGTTGGAGGGTTGTCGTCGTCGCTTCAACCGATGGACGTCCACTGCTGGGCATAGGTCTCACGTAATGACGTCCACAAGGCCCGATCTTGCGCCGCCTGGCTCCAGCGGCTACCGGCGACCCTCTTTATGTCGTCGGTCCACCTTGTGGGGGGTCTCCCTACACTGCGCCGTCCGGTGCGGGGTCGCCACTCCAGCACCTTTGGCCCCCAACGTCCATCGGTCCTTCGGACTATGTGCCCCGCCCATTGCCACTTCAGGTTCGCGATTCGCAGGACTATGTCGGTGACTCTGGTTCTACTACGGATCTCTTCATTTCTGATTCGATCACGTAGAGAAACTCCGAGCATAGCCCTCTCCATCGCACGCTGAGTGACTCTGAGCTTCCGCATGAGGCCCATAGTCAGCGACCATGTCTCAGAACCGTAGGTCATCACTGGCAACACGCACTGTTCGAAGACTTTGGTCTTCAGGCACTGAGGGTTATCAGACGAAAATATCTGGCGTAACTTCCCGAACGCAGCCCAACCGAGTTGGATTCGGCGGTTGACCTCCTTCTCGAAATTGGATCTACCTAGCTGGACTATATGTCCCAGGTATGTGTACTCGTCAACAATTTCGAGAGCTGAGTTCTCAACGATGACTGGGTGAGGCGGTACATGGATATTACACATAATTTTCGTCTTATCCATGTTCATTTTCAGGCAGAAACTCTGCTGAGGTCATTGAGCATTGTATTGAGATCTTCGAGAGTTGGAGGGTTGTTACCTCTTTTTTTCAATTCGTTTGTATTTTTTTGCATGTTTGTAACTTCATAAGTTTCGATTGGGTGAACCGATCTTGATGAGTCTTTTTTTATATCAAAGGTAGTGCTTTTTGTAAGGTTCCGTTTTTTTTATCCAGTTCTGATGAGGGCATCCATGAGAAAACCATCTTATATTTCCATTAGATATGTGCGCGACAAATGGACGAATAACTCAAGATCACGCCAACAGATTTGGATAATTCCTTTTTATATCGGAAACTTATACTTCAAGGGTTATTTGATGACAGTTTGGTTAGGTTTTGATTGTAGTATCGATGCCAAAGTAACGGAACTCTTCGATTCTAAGGAGCAAATTAACAAATGTCGGCAGAATCTTTTATAGGCTATTCGGATATTTGAGTCACCTACCGTAACATCGGTACTGTCAAGTAATTGTCGTAGTTAAATAAGATGATCAATGGAACTCCTCAACGGCTTACAGTAAGGGTGTGATTTGTGGCAGAATATTTTAACTGTCTGTAATCAAATTGCAATGAGCTTACGTTTGTTGCTGTGTTGTAATATTTATAAGGGTTACTGCCAAGTGGACACGCGGAACACGGCTACATTGGGTGACACCGACACCAAATATAAGAATACGAAGAACTCTATTATAATTTATGTGGAATAGTTTGTTTTGAAGGCGGTTCTCGTTTTGTTTAAATTGTTATTTTTGCGAATCTGTTATATCGCTGAAGGAGGCATTGGACAGGGTATTAATGAGATAGAGGTTTCTTTGATACATGTGACGTATCAAAGAAACCTCTATCTCTTGACTTCGAGGGTTCTAGTTTTTAGTTAGTATACTGACTTTTTAATGAATCCCACACTCAAAGGCATTTATTTCCCAACGTGAAAATGAAGTAAATAGAAGTTTATTATTACATAATATAGTACTATTATTCAATTCCAAATCTTATAAGTATTACAAAAAAATGTTTCAAAAACTGTGTTTATTAGTCTAACGCTTTATGATATACAACATTATTACGATTTTTTTTGTCTGGCGCGTATATTTTTTGTATTCCTATACGGAAACAGTTATAAGTAACTTGCTTAAATTTTTCTTTCATATTAACCTCTCGACTGTAATATACTCGTATAGAATACAAATTTTAATCCTCTATCCTCCTAAAGTCTAATCTTTTTCCCATAATTGGTCCAGCCGTGTAGGCCTGTTTCCGATATATATATATATACACTATAAACCGTGGGGAATTGCTAGTATATATATATATATATATATATATATATATATATATATACTAGCAATTCCCCACGGTTTTACCCAAATAGGATAAGAATTAATACAAAGACATAAATAATATGGTTTGATTATTGTCGGTACTTTTATTAAATTTAAAAATGCGAAAATAGTGACATAACTACAGTAATTGGAGATGTAATGTTATGGACTTTTTTTGTAGATATTAATACGTTCTATAATATTGTAGAACATTTTTTTGTTCTATCATCAATACTTTCCCCATCTGAATTGGTGATAAATTTTTTGTGACTAATTTATTCACCTTAATGCATTTTTATCAGGGATACCTGCTATTTTTGAGAAAGTAATATAGCCTATGTTATTCGGAGAAAATACAGCTTTTCGAGGCGGCACCTGGACAAGGGATCCAGCTGAAAATCAGCGCTGCATGGTCTCCAGACTGTATAGCATAAATGCTGAGCTGGGTCCATTTTCTAGGTTATGCCACACATCGCAGGGTATTATAAAATGTACTAAAATATATTGTAATGTGTGGCATAATGTATAAACAAAGATATTTTCCTCCTTTCTTTAATGGTGTAAATTTTTTGAAATCGGTCAAGTAGTTTTTGTGTGAAACATTACAAATATACATACAAAAACACAAATGTTTCCATTTTATAATATTAGTTTATTTTATAGTCTGTGTATATTTGCTGATGTGGCTGTGTGTTTCCAGGTGGTGAGGTGGTTCATCACGTGGGGAGATGCTGGGCGGGGCGGCGGGGGGCGCCCGCTCCCGCCCGCCCACTGACCTGCACCAAGGTATGTTGCCCTAGTACTCGCGCGGATTGAAATACTGATTCACAAGTACTTTCTTTTTTAATTGAATAAAAAAAATAAGGCAAGGCAGCCTAATAACGTCCCACTGCTGGGCACTGGCTTCCTTACTCATATGAGAGAGGGTTTTTAGAGTTGCTCTACTACAGATTGGCACGCATAGTGTACTCTATTCCTTCACTATCATTGTCCCGGTCAGAGATCAATTGCAGAACACCAATCATCAACGTCGGTTTTGAATTGGCCCAACCCGGGATTCGAACCCAGGATCTCATATCTGTAGTTGTCGCTAAGTTTACGTGCTTAATTGAATGTTTTCAATCAATCTTTGTGCTTTTCCATAAAAGGAAAACATCGTGAAGAAACCTGAGTAATCTAGCAGTAATTCTGGGGTATAAGTAGCCAGAAAATTGACAGTGTAGCAACGTTGTGGGTCTATACTCCTAAAATCCTCACTAGGAGGAATGTTCCCAGCAGTGGGACGTTAATAGGCTACCGCGTTTTCTTTTGTTAAACATATACTTTCTGTTTGTCCAGGTGTCACGAGATTTCCGCTCTATTCCCTATTTCCTTCTCAAGGTGGCAGATCTACACAAATACATAAAGGTAAGATAATTTTTGTTAGCTAATACTTTACACAATACACTTTGCATGAATAATACATTTAATCGGTTAAAACACACACTATATGTATAATATATATGCGCATCCGTATACTGGCATACTGGCATCCGCACTGGCAACGCATATATATGCCTACGGTTCGGGGACGTGGTGTGCCTCATGCGGAAGCTCAGAGTCACTCAGCGTGCGATGGAGAGGGCTATGCTCGGAGTTTCTCTACGTGATCGAATTAGAAATGAAGAGATCCGTAGTAGAACCAAAGTCACCGACATAGTTCTACGAATCGCGAACCTGAAGTGGCAATGGGCGGGGCACATAGTCCGAAGGACCGATGGACGTTGGGGCCCGAAAGTGCTGGAGTGGCGACCCCGCACCGGACGGCGCAGTGTAGGCAGACCCCCCACAAGGTGGACCGATGATATAAAGAGGGTCGCCGGTAGCCGCTGAAGCCAGGCGGCGCAAGATCGAGCCTTGTGGATGTCATTAAGTGAGACCTATGTTCAGCAGTGGACGTCCATCGGTTGAAGCGACGACGACGTCGACGATATGCGCATCTGTCAATCGATGACAATTATGTCAAACGCAATAAGGTTACATTAAAAAAGTTTTAATATCAAAAGGATTAAGGAGGTTACATAAGAAAAGTTACTTTGTTGGTTATAATTTTTAAAACTTTCTAATATTCCGCATAACTTTCTTAATTTTATCTTTCATAAAAACCTAATCCTGACTATAATATACAACAAAAAAGAAGTAGCGAAACTAGTCCATCGGTTCACGCGTGATACCGTACCAAAAATAAATGGGGCTTCATTTTTATTTATTTTATAAAACAGCCCTTTTAAAACTAACGTTTAATCTAATTAAATTAACTTAACTTATGTATGGTAGTGAAAGTTGGCTATGGCAGAAGAATTACAAAAGTAAAATAAATGCGGTAGAGATGAGAGCGTTGAGAAGTATGAGTGGATTAAAACTGAGTGGCAGAGTAAGAAATAGTGTGATAAGAGAACGTTGTGGTATAAAAGAAGACGTAGTGACTAAAATCGAGCAAGGTATGCTTAGACGGTTTGGACATGTAGAGAGAATGAATGAATGGAGACTGACAAAAAGGATTTATGAGTCAAGAGTGAATGCGAAAGTTGGAAGGGGAAGACCAAGGCGAACGTTCCTGGACCAAATCCAGGAGATTTTAAAAAAACGGCCAGGTCAAGAGTACTCTAAACCGACGAACTTGTATGAAAGGTTTAATGAGAATGAAAGAAGCGAAGGAGATATGCAAGGATCGTGGCAAGTGGAAGGACGTGGTCTCTGCCTACCTCTATGGGAATGAGGCGTGATGCTATGTATGAATGTATGTAAATTAACTTAAGGCCAATTAAGGATTTTACATTTGTCTATTCTACTATAAGCGCCAGAGAGGTTGCGCGCGCGCGTTGGTGTGTGTGTGTGTGTCTGTCTGGAGTATGTGTTATGTAATGAATAAAATACACATACAAGCTACCTACTCACTATTTAAATTCATTAATTGTATTAATTCTTTTTTAAGCTTTAATTTGTTTATGCCGTGGAAAATATCGACCTCAAAGTAAGATTTGTCATAATTTCTTTGAATGCGGCAAATTATGGAATTATTTGCATAATTTGTTTGAGAATGTGTAGTAAAAAAGAGGGGTGTTTGACGCGTTCTAAGTTTAGGTGTGTGAAACCGGAGAATGTTTTATGTTAATTGAATGCTGCCATATTGAGCATGGCAGCATTCAAGTAGAAATAGCACGTCTAAAAGTGATCTCCTTCTTTCAAGTGACAATAGATTATGAACGACACAAAGAATTCTTATCTACTTTGAGATGTGTGCGGAAATTAAGATGTTTCAGATATTTTGTTTGTATTTTTTTCTATACTGTGTTACTGATATTTAACAGCAGGTTTCTAAATACAGTTACAATATTCCAGCGTACTGCGGACAAGCGCACAGTACAAAAGCATAAGATATTTTACATTACATCTTATATATATAGATAGAAAGTAAACTAATTGTTGAGATTAATAACACATTTTCTTTTATTCGTAAATATAATTTTATTAAATCTCATTTACACACAAATTTCTGTTAATATACTCTCTTAACGCTCCACTCAATATGGAAACTAAAACTGCAGTACTCTACGAACAAGCTCCGCCAGCCTGCCTACGTAACGTCATCATTCGCATTCTCAACTTAGTCAACACAAAAACTAACATCATGACGCGAACTTATATTTCACTACAGTACGTTTATTATTTAGTTAAGATTGCTTAATCAACTTTATTGTATTTGTGAGCTCCTTCGTCAGCTTACATTTGCGAAGATTGCCGGTTCAGGATCGAAATAAAATGCCGCCCAGATTCTTCACCCAAAGCTCCGTCGTCTACTTGTCAACAGACGAGGATATGATGTATTGCGATCGAACTATACTGTGTAATGTTTGCGACTGGCAAACGTGCACTATTGTGACAAGTAAACGACGTCGGTTGTTTCTTTATTTGTAGATAAAGGCTTCCTATGATTGGCGTTCTATTATTTGCCAATCATAGGTAAGGTAAAAGGTAAGTAGCAGCCCATTAGTGTCCCACTACTGGGCACAGGCCTCCTCACTCCGAGGAGCGAGGGTTTTAAGAGCATAGACCCACCACGCTGCTCCACTGCGGATTGACAGGCCTAGTACACAAGTGCACTCTCTATTCCTTCACTCTCATAGTCCGATGTGACGGGAATCCGACACGACCGGAGAGAGATCAGGCGCAGGACCGACGGCTTAACGTGCTCTCCGAGGCACGGGGGTGGATCACACCGCCAACTTCCCAACTTCGGGCAAATATTGAGAAAATCTTAATAGAAAACTCAATATTG
>JACTOM010000870.1:626710-745728 GCA_015832385.1 Elymnias hypermnestra | reverse complement strand
ATCCCCTGTACCGCAAAGGATTGCCCAAAGAACATAGTTTTATGGGGAATAATATTTAGTTTAAGGCTCCGGGATGGCCTTAAACATCTTCTGTCCGAATCATTAAAACTAAAATGTTCCTTGAGATAAGCTGGAGCACCAGGATTAAATAACACACAGTACAGAAGGGAAACAATATGCAAATTCCGGCGAAAACGTATAGGCAACCACTTGAGCTTCGCACGAAATTCTGATACATGGTCATATTTGCGTAATCCAAATATGAACCGAATAGAAAGATTTTGTAATCACTCAAGCTTGTTCAATTGGTCCTCGGTCAGATTAGGATAGCTTGCATCAGCGTAATCGAGAACGGAAAGAAGTAGAGACTGTGCAAACATAATTTTGGTAGGAATGGGAAGCACGAGATACAGCTCGAAAGACTCGATCTTAACCAAAATTGTTCCGTTCCTTAATATGACCTCGCATTGAAAAATGTTTTTGGTATTTCTAAGTGTTGCCACAAAATTACTTAATAACTACCAACATCTATCTATTTTTAAAGTCGCTTACTCATATGTTGGATACGTGATACTATTCACAGATTCTATCACAGATATTACACACTTTAACTTAAAACATAATACTAATAGATAACGTTGATACAAACTGAGAGCTGTCACTTCTCCTGTGCCACATATTTTACACCCCTCATTGTAAAACTCCCCGCTCAAAGACAATAAGTCCTCCAATCACATTCGACTTTTAACAGAAGTTGTGATTAAGTTTGAAACAATATCCGGAACAGTGTTAAACCGGAAGTAGCACATGTAAACGTACAAACAGACATACGTCCTTATAGAAAATACGTCCTTCCTCTTATCACGATCCTTGCATATCTCTTTCGCTTCTTCATTCTCATTAAACCTTTTATAAAAGTTCGTCGGTTTAGAGTACTCTTGAGCTGGCCCTTGTTTCAAATGTCCTGGATTTGGTCTTCCCATTCCAACTTACCCATTCATTCTCTCTACGTGCCCAAACCATCTAAGCATACCTTTCTCGATTTTAGACACTACATCTTCTTTTATATCACAACGTTCTCTTATCACACTATTTCTTACTTTGTCACTCAGTTTCAAGCCTCTTATACTTCTCAATGCTCTCATCTCTATCGCATTTACTGTTGTGCTTCTTTTGCCATACCCAACTTTCTCTACCACACATAAATGTTGACACCAACAGTCCAGTCTGGTCCTTTGAGGCACCATCAGGTCATTCATAATTACAAAGACCTCATCATAATAAACAAATATAGTAATTTAATAGCAATCCAACAAATATAATAATGATCGCTAACACTTTAGTCTTACACTAAGGACGTTAAACTTCTTCAATGTTAGCGCATTTATTATCTTTGACTGTCTTATCAGATCCTAGTTACTTTACTATCCTTAAAAAAACCATTTCTCGAAGTAAATTAATGTTATAATTAAAAGTAACCGCAACATGGTAAACAAAAACGACCTTTTCATAGATTCATGAGAAATGTTTGCACTTTTTAATTGGACTCGTGTCGTACAAGTGTCGAGGCCTCGTGACGGTCTAGACTGCGTGTAACGGGTAATTAGAGAAAAGTTACCGGCGGGAAGTTTATTATCACTCAGTTTAGCTTAGGAAATACAATAAATCTACAGAAAAAAGTGAAAATTAACAGTCTATAAGTGTGTGTTTCCGCATTTCAAAACAATTCGTCGTCGTCGCTTCAACCGATGGACGTCCACTGCTGGACATAGGTCTCACGTAATGACGTCCACAAGGCCCGGTCTTGTGCCGCCTGGCTCCAGCGGCTACCGGCGACCCTCTTTTTGTCGACGGTCCACCTTGTGTGGGGTCTTCCTACACTGCGCCGCCCGGTGCGGGGTCGCTACTCCAGCACCTTCGGGCCCCAACGTCCATCGGTCCCTCGAACTATGTGCCCTGCCCATTGCCACTTCAGGTTCGCGGTACGTAGGGCTATGTCGGTGACTTTGGTTCTGCTACGGATCTCCTAATTTCTAATTTGATCACGTAGAGAAACTCCGACCATAGCCCTCTCCATCGCACGCTGAGTGACTCTGAGCTTTCGTAGGTCATCATCATCAAATCAATTGGTTTTGGTGATTTGCTGTAAGTAATAGTTTTTTGCTTATGTATCTCGATCCTGTAGTAGGAGGCTACATTGCATAAGGAATATATATGCCAAATTCCAAATAACCCGCGTAAATAGTTTTAGTGTGTTGTCATTTTTTGCTTTTACATACCGATCTAGTGAGAATATGGAGAAACTAGGTGATCGTCACAGGAAACGTGGTCGCTGACTATGGGCCTCATTCGGAAGTCACAAGGCGTGCGATGGAGAGGGCTATGCTAGGAGTTCTCTACGCGACCAAATCCGAAATGAGGATACCTAGAAGAACCAAAGTCACCGACATAGCCCTAAAAATCACAAAGCTGAAGTGGTAATGGGCAGGCACATAGTCCGACGACCGATGGACGTTGGGGCCCGAAGGTTCTGGAGTGGCGACCCCGCACAAGGTGGACCCACGACATAAAGAGGGTCGCCGGTAGCCGCTGGAGAAGGCGGCACAAGACCGGGCCTTGTGGATGTCATTACGTGAGACCTATGTTCAGCAGCGGACGTCCATCGGTTGAAGCGACGACGACGAATTGATTTGAAATGCGGAAACACACACTGACTGTTAATTTTCACTTTGGGGTTCGAAGGTGATGGAATAGCGACCGGTGGACCGACGACATAAGGATAGTCGCCGGTGGCCGCTGGAACTTGGCGGCACAAGTTCAGGCACAGTGGGCATCATTAGATGAGACCTATGTCTAGCAGTGGACGTCCATCAGTTGAAGTGAGAGTGAGAGGTGTTCCTCGTGTAGTTCTCGATCCTATGGGAATATGAGGAAAAGTATTATTTAGTGACCTTATACGTCGCGAAAGGAATACGTTATGCCAAATTTCAAGTTAATCTGACCAATAGATTAGCAGATTCGCAATGCGATTGTTTTTTGCTTATATATCTCGATCACGTGGGGGTTAATTGTTGGAATTTAAATAGTTGTCGCGATTTTCATTTAACTCTGTTGATGTTTTAAGTAATTTATTTGACAGCAGAACTGCAACGAAATGTCGGTTTAAATGTGGTTATACAATGGAGGAAGTGACACTTCTTTGGCTTATACTGTATTGAATTATATATCATTTTAGTTTGCATTCATGAGATATATAAGTACACTAACAGTCCTGACAGACTTCGTTCTGTCAGAAAGATTTCAAATGCAGCAGATTTCAGTTTTACGAATGTTTTTCGAAATGAAATTACAGCAGTACTAATGAACTATAGCTCTTACATTTTTGTGACTATTCAATTGATCTTGAACTCTGTGCAGCGGTAATAAAGTGCAAATCGACTCTTTTACGTTAGGAACACACCTACACTGCTAAGACAACAGTGAGTACTTGTAATTTATTATAAACTTTATGTAATAGCAATAAAGGTCAAATTGACTCTAAATTTAAGTTAGAAAACGTTTGTATGGAAAACAGAAAAGGAGTGTTTTTAGGGGGTTTCCCCTGCAATTATTCGAACTTTTTTCGCCTTAAAAACCATGCTTGGACTTCAACGAACATTTAAAAAAAGAATTGCCGAAATTGACCCGGGCGTTGTCGTGTTATGCGCTTACAAACACATTTTGCGATTCTTTTTTATATTATAGATTGTCACGTATTTTTTCTAAGTAAGGTATGTCTGAAGAAAGACCTAACAGATTCTTATGTATCAAAGATCATCATTGCATGCACTGCGGAAACTATTGATGATAGAACAAGAAAAAGTTCTACAATATTATAGAATGTATTGATATCTACAAAAAATTCCAGGATACCATATGTCCAACTACTGTAGTTATGCCACTATCACTACTTTTTACATTTTGGAAGTTAATAAAAGTGCCGACAATAATCATACCATATTATTCATACTTCTGTATTAATCATTATCCTATTAAGCCACAGCTCATTCCTCACCACTCGATCGTAGGCCTTTTCTAAATCTATAAAAGCGCAATAAACTATATTAATATTGAAATAAAATCCCTTCTTCACCACAGTCACCTCCATTCGGCGCGGTACAATAAGACGTGACACCAAAAAACTCGTTAGATTATATCTTTTTCAAATATTTCATTTATCCAGTTTACTGATGTGGTGTGATTGACGTCCATAAAATCTACCATGAAGTATAACAGATTGTATTACAAACTCTTAACATGCGAATCGTTTGGTGTCAATTGAAGAACATAAAATACTTTCAACTAGCTGTTCCCTGTGGTTTTTCTCCCTTGGCTGGATCCTTATGTTGGTAATAAGCGTCTACATCTCGATAGGGAAATATATATAAGCGTCACGAAGTTGTGCAGCGTTTTAAATGCTACTTCGTTCGAAGGTCCTTTTAATATTTACAAATAGCATTTTACTTTGTCATTAGTCATTTTTTCATACAACATAGCATCACGCCTCATTCCCATAGGGGTAGGCAGAGACAACATCCTTCCACTTGCCACAATCCTTGCATATCTTCTTCGCTTCTTTCATTCTCATTAAAACTTTCATACAGGTTCGTTGGTTTAAAGAACTCTTGACTTGGCCCTTATTTAAAATGCCCTGGATTTGATCCAGGAACGTTCGCCTTGGTCTTCCCCTTCCAACTTTCGCATTCACTCTTGACTCATAAATCCTTTTTGTCAGTCTCCTTTCATTCATTTTCTCTACATGCCCAAACCATCTAAGCATACCTTTCTCGATTTTAGTCACTACGTCTTCTTTTATACCACAACGTTCTCTTATCACACTATTTCTTACTCTGTCACTCAGTTTTAATCCACTCATGCTTCTCAACGCTCTCATCTCTACCGCATTTATTTTACTTTTGTGATTCTTCTGCCATACCCAACTTTCACTACCATACATAAGTGTTGGCACCAACACTCCAGCATGCACTGCCAGTCTAGCCCTTTGAGACACCATCTGGCTATTCATAAAAGCATGCAGAGCACCATTTACCATATTCCCTGCATTCACTCTCCTTTCGATATCACTTTCACATGTTCCATCTTTTGTAAATTTAGATCCCAAGTATACAAATTCTTTCACCTCTTCCACTTGTTCCCCATCTATCAAAATATTGCCATTCATCATAGATTCATCTCGTTCAAAAAGCATAACTTTCGTTTTGTTTACATTCACTTTCATTCCTTTCCCTTTCAAAGCTTCATTCATAATATTTAGCATCTCCTGAAGCTCGTTAGCGGATGACGCAAGTATTACTTGATCATCAGCGTAGAGTAAACATTTGATGAGTAATTCATTCATTCTTAACCCATACATACTTTCTTTTAAATCTGTCAAACATTTATCCATGAATAGGTTGAACAGCCATGGTGACGCAACACATCCCTGTCGAACACCTCTTTCGACAGGAAACCACTCCGTGTACGCTCCGTTTATTCTGACACAAGCACTAGAACCCTCATAGAGAGACTTCAATGCTTGAATCAGACTACCGCTCATTTTTTCATAAAATCTAAAATATTTTATATATTCTAAATTGAAACATAAAATGTAATTAATAATCTTGACAAAAAACACGTGGCATTTTTGTTTACAATTGGTACAAAAGGCAATTTTTTTATATTAATTTTTGATATTATATAATTGAATTTAATTGTATTTACATTTACAAGGCCTCTACTTTACCTGTTTTTTAAAATGAAAATCTTATTTAATGTATACAATATTCTTTCAGCAATTCTAAAAACTACGTTGTACTAAATAACTTAATAAAATATTTTCCACGATTCCAGGAAATCATTGTCCAATCGCACTTAATGTTTATTGAACTGTGAAGGTTGTAGCGGTCGTTGCATTTGAAATTGACAAGGTTTAACATTGGCAATATAAGATGAATTTAAAATAAAATTATATTATAGAATTTGATCGACAAAGAAGTTTCACTTCCTCCTTTTTTGTATATAGCTTATAGGTTAGGGCTTGATTGTACTGTTACTTGATGGCAAGTGATGCTGCAATCCAAGTTGTGGTTGTTGCCTTTTATCACAAGTATATTTTTTCACCATTTGAAAGCTGGATCCCTAATAAAAATGCACTAATATAACTCAAGGGGAAAAAAATTGGTCACAAAAAATCTGTCATCACGTGGACTGCGGAAACCATTGGTGATAGAACAAAAAAATGTTCCACAATATTATAGAACGTATTAATATCTACAAAAAAGTCTCTAATACTATATGTCCAACTACTGTAGTTATGCCACTAAAACTTATTTACATTTTAAAAGTTAATAAAAGTGCCGACAATAATCAAAACTATATTATTCATACCTCTGTATTAATAATATTTTATTAAAGACCGTTTCAATACCTGTAAAATACTTTTAAAATTATTAAAATGGGACGTTCCTTTCAAAAGATACAACGAATATAAAATATAGCGATGGCCATATTCACGTGTAACTAGCCACGGCCACATTACTAGGCCATCAAAACTAAGCTATATAACCGCCTTCAAAACAAACTAACAAGTTTGTTTTGAAGGCGGTTCTTTTTTTGTTATAATTTATATTTATTTTCTGATTTTTAGTGAATCTGAAGTAAACTAACAAATTTGTCTCAATATGTGTACATCTAAAACGCGTTTCTCATATGAGATAACACCGTTTAAATGAAACAACGTTACCAAGTTAAATTTACATTAATATCGCCACACCCGGGATCGAACCCGAAACCCTTATACCACCTCTTCGCACATAATTCACCTTTCAAATATTGCAATGCAGCAACAAACTTAAGGTCATTGGCATTTGATTACAGACTGTGATAGATTTTGCCAAAAATCACACTCTTACTGTAAGCCATTGAGGAGTTCCATTGATCTTCATCTTTAACTACGACTAGCACTTGACCATACCGAAGTTACGGTAGGCGACTCAAATATCTGGATTTTTTCCTAAGAATTGAAGAGTTCCGTCACTTTGTCATGCATTCCATTATCAGAACCTTATCAAACTATCACAAAACAACCCTTGAAATGTCCTTTCTAATAAAAAAAGAATCATCGAAATCGGTTGGCGTGATCTTGAGTTATTCGTCCATTTGTCGCGCACATGCTTACGCAAATTTAAGACATCCGGTTTTCTCATGGATACCATCATCAGAACTGGTTTTAAAAAAATTGGGATATGACGGACACCACCTTTCATTTAAAAATCATCAAGATCGGTCCACCCAGTCGGGAGATATGAGGTAACAAATATAAAAAAAAAATACAGACGAATTGATAACCTCCTCCTTTTTTGAAGTCGGTTAAAAAGACATCGTAAATAACAAATTTTACCCAGTTTTTATTATGTTCGCTGTCCGTTCGCTTCGAACAATCACACTTTTCGTAACGCATTTTATTACGCTTACTCCCCAAGTCCAAGACCGTACAAATGATTTTTGCAAACCGTTTTAAATTCAGATGTAACAAAAATATCACGTAATGTTCAGCGTCGCGAAGTACCAGGCGATCATAACAACGTTGGAGTTGTTAACAAATTGTGCCGCGTTTGTATATACGTTGCGCGGAAGACGCCGAGTACAAGCCGCCTAGTGACGTTGCAATATTAATGAAGGCACACATTCTCGAATGAATATCGGAGTTTTACTGTGAAATTGATGTTGTTATCTTATAACTAGTTGTTACCCGCGTAGTTCTCGTTCCCGTTACAATGTGGGCAGTTCTTAAAAATATATATGACGTATTTCAAGTCAAGCGAACGAATTTGCAAACAATAGGTAGACGGAATAAACGGACATTAATCTCAAAATGGATTTTTTTTAAATAAAGGTTCCGTATATAATTAATCATATACTGAAATAACAAACACACTCCAATTCTTTATACTTATCTGACTTGATGCCGCACTTTTATCAGACATTACCCGCGTGGTTTCCCGTTCCCGTGGGAATATAAGGGAAATCCGTACTACCGTCACTTTATTAAATTTTGATAAAGAATGAAGGGGTGAATAAGTGTGTGGGTTTAGTGTTTTTAAATTAGTCTATTTTAAAGTCAAATTTGGTGTTTTATACATATATAGAATACTTAAGAATGGAATAGAAAATACGAAAACTGAACAGTTCGTTCGCGTTAAGAATGAAGTGAGTCATCATCAGTCTCGGATATCTTAAGTTTTAGATTTGTATAAATATAAACAAGACTTAAAAATTAGTTTGCTAAAGAAGTTTCATTTCTGACATTTGCGACATCTGACAGATATTTGTGATATTTGCGTCATAATAATGAGTTAACACTACAGTTTGTTCGCGTTAAGAATGTGAATAGTGATTCATCGTTTTAGCCCCGCCCCCTAACCAATGAAATCTTTTCAAATTACAAGGTCAAGTTCACAGGGACCAGTTGCTGTGAAATTGACCTTGTGAAAAGACCTAAAGTTGAAAAAGGTATGCTTAGATGGTTTGGGCACGTAGAGAGGACGAATGGACGAGGAGACTGACAAAAAGGAATTATGACTCAAGAGTGAATGGGAAAGTTGGGCGGGGAAGACCAAAGGGCCAGGTCAAGAGTACTCTAAATCGACAAAATTGTATGAAAGGCTTCATCATGGCAAGTGCAAGGACGTGGTCTCCGCCTTCCCCTATGGGAATAAGGGGTGATGATATGTATGTATGTTGTGTAGTTTTCGGTGTGCTCCAGGCCAGTGCCTCGGAGAGCATGTTGAGCTGTCGTTCTTGCGCCTGATCTCTCTCATTTGTGCCGGATTGCTGTCCTATCCCACTGTGAGAGTGGAGGAACACAGAGAGCACTTGGCTTAGCGCATACAATTCAGTACTTTGCCTGTCCACCTTCCTCTCCTATGAATGAGGAAGCCTGTGCTTATCAGTGGTACGTTAAGGAGCTGCTACTTACCTTACCTCTAATTTCAGGGAAGATTTCACCTCAAAAACTAATTTCTAATTAATTTCTTTTGTTACCAGTAACGGAGAGTTTGTTCTCCACGTCGTTGTCGACGTTCGGTGTACCGACTCCACCACCGAACTCACCGTACTCGCCATTGCAGTTGGAGTTACTCAACTGCGCTCAGCGAGTGCTCGTCTCTGAAAAGTAAGTTCACTTTTATTTAGAACAAACTCATTTGTATTATTATTGCATTTCGGTGTCGAAACAAAGTTCAAGATGCTTAGAGGAGTTACGAGGAAATAGAAAGGTTCTAAATATAAGCATTTAATTTTTTATTTAAGTAAACTTTTACAGCACCTTTGAATTATGTGTTAAACCAATTGATGGAAGTCATTTCATCTCTTATCATTGTAATTATAAAACAAAATATAGATTGACTTTCTTTAATAAAGGTTTTGTTTTTATGACATATCTGGAATGGATTCCTAAAGTTGATTATAGAATATTTACCTTTTTCTCACTGCGGAGTGATAGGTTTGCTTTTAGGCCCCTGTATGCAAAGTAGTTTAGCAAAGGTTTATTTATCGAAGTGTTAAAGGTAGCTTAATAGACGATGATTACTTTTTTTAAATTAGTAGCAATGCCCCGTGGTTTCACCCGCGTAGTTACCGATTTCGTGTGGGTGGAAAGTACTTGTCGGACTATAGATTTGTTTCTGATAACATAAAAGTTTTATTTCAGATTATTAAATACACACTAACATTTATAATCTAATCAAAATACAAATTTTACTTTACAACGATATATATCTACCTAGTACATGTCTAAATTCGCAAAATCATTTACGTAGAATGTCCGACATTAGCAAATTTAAAAATAATCTACAAGTATTGAAAGTTTGTTTTAAATCATTTGATCATTATAAATTGTTAAAAATAAAAACACAAATTCAAAATGCAAATTTCTGCTGTAATATTAGAAAAGAGATTTATTTTTAATATTTTATTGTCTCAGAACTTCTCCATACACGACATTTGACACTCTGGAATTCAACTGGGATACATTATTTTCTTTAAATTTTACAGATATTTTAACAGTCTTTAATAAAATATTATTTAATAGGATGAGGATCAATGTCAGAGTTATGAATAATATGGCGTGATTACTGTCGACAGTTTTATTATCTTTTTAAATGCAAAAAAATAGTTATAGTGGCATAACTACAGTAGTTGGACATTTAGTATCGCTGACATTTTTGTAGATTTTAATCTCTTTAATATTATTGTGGAACATATTTTGCTCTATCTTTTTTGTGACTATGTTTTTCTCACCTTGAGTTAAATTAGCGCAGTTTTATAAAGGATCCCTATTTTTTTGAGACAGTAATATAGCCTATGTCGCTTAGTGATAATGCAGCTTTGGCTGATTTTTGAAATCGACCCAGCAGGTTTTGTTTGAAAACGTTACAAACATATATAAATAAAAATTTTAACAAAAAAAGAACTGTCTTCAAAACAGACTTAAAATTTACTTATATTTTATTAGACACTTATATTTTCTGCCATAAACCGCACCATAACTGTAAGCCGTTGAGGAGATCCATTGATCTTCATATTTAACTACGACTAGCACTTGACCATACCGAAGTTACGGTAGGCAACTCAAATATCTGGCTAGCTTATGGAAGATTCTGCCGAGTATCGATGATTTGCTCCTAAGAATTGAAGAGTTCCGTCACTTTGTCATGGATTCCATCATCAGAACCTTACCAAACTATCACAAAACAACCCTCGAAGTATATCCTTTCTAATAAAAAAAGAAGAATTATTCGTCCAATTGTCGCGCACATGCTTAATGCAAATTTAACACTTATCCGGTTTTCTCATGGATGCCATCATCAGAACTGGATTTTAAAGGGACCCTATGACGAGCACCACCATTCATTTAAAGTCCACCCAGTCGGGAGATATGAGGTTACAATCATAAAAAAAAATACAGACGAATTGATAACCTCCTCCTTTTTTAGAAGTCGGTTAAAAACACCTCTTTATTTTATTACTTTAGATTGATTAACTCGTAGAGGTCAACCTCTTACCGCTAGAGGTCATCCGCATACACGGGCCGAAAATTTTCACCCAAGTCTACTATTAAATGAATCGTTAATGTTATTAGGTTTAATTAATTGTCATCACCCACCTAGTTTTTTTTTAACTCTGTATATAATGATGATGATAGTGCAGCTGAAAGTTTAATACACAAAATAATTTGTACAGGGAGTCAAACAGGATGGAAGAGGCGAAACTGGGCAAGTGTCTCTCAGATTCCTTGTGTTGTCCAGAAGCCATGATGCAGCCTCTCACTATCAAAACTGAACAGGCAAAGCGTTCTTGCAACACATGCCTTACTAATTCACCCAAAAAGGTTAGTTATTTTAAAGGATAATTTGTTTTTAAGTGTATAAATTGACATTTTTTAACAGAGACGTTAGAAATGTCTAAAGTGTTTTTTGCCTATGGTTGTATTACGTAAATAAAGTGATATTGAATTTTATTAATGAAAGTAACACTAAATTTCCGTAGAATTTCCCGACTGTCATCTATACATATATATAAAATTGGAGTGTCTGTTTATAACTAAACATACATCCATACGATCCTTGCACACATCCTTCGCTTCTTTCATTCTCATTAAACCTTCCATACAAGTTCGTTAGTTTAGAGTACTCTTGACCTGGCCCTTATTTAAAATGTCCTGACTCACTTCACTCTTGACTCATAAATCCTTTTTGTCAGTCTCCTTTCATTCATTCATCTACGTGCCCAAACCTCTCTCTCTTATCACACTATTTCTTACTTTGTCACTCAGTTTTAACCCATTCATACTTCTCAACGCTCTCATCTCTACCGTATTTATTTTACTTTTGTGTTTTTTATGTTCAATATATAAATCTTGGCACCAACACTCCTGCATGCACAGTCAGTCTGGCCTTTTGAGACACCATCTGGCTATCCATAAAGGCGTGCACAGCACCATTTACCGTATTCCCTGCATTCACTCTCCTTTCAATATCACTTTTACATGTTACATCTTTTGTAAATTTAGATCCCAAGTATACAAATTCTTTCACATCTTCCCCTTGTACCCCATCTATCAAAATATTGCAATTCATCATAAACTCATCTCATCAAAAAATAAAAATCTTTTCACTTAATGCTTCTAAAAGTATATACGTAATATCAAAAAACTAATTTATATAATTTTCATCTGTCTGTTTGTTCTTACTAATCTCTGAAATGGTTTCAATGATTTTGACATGACTTTCAATGGCATAAAAGAAACAGCTTAGGCTATTTCATTATTATGCGTAATAAAACAAGTTATTCTAACAAATAATATATGTATATGTAGGAAAATGTTTTTTTGTCCTTTTAAATGAAACACTTGACGCGTATATTCCAACGTTATACATTTTTTTTAAATTTATTTATATTTTTTAGGTTATACACACAGACGGCGGTTGTAGCCGAACTAACCCAGTTACATGGGTTGGTGTAGCTGGACAAAATGTCCAAGTGCAGGTGAAGAGGGAACCACAGCATATGCATGTATCTGAATTAGTAGCAGTGAAACTGGAGCAAGCATCTCCCGGGAACAAACCCGACCCACCGCCTGCAATACCCGCAAGTTTGAACAACGGTAATTATAAACTAATTTGATATCCATAAAATAGGTTATAGTATGTAAACCCTAAAAGATAGACATATGCTATCATATAGTTTTTGATAGAACAATTTAACAGGAACAATTCCTTCGTACATTATTGTTATGTAACATTAACTGTTTACGCAGCACACGCAACGGAAGTGATCAATAAGTTTTTTCCCGTTTTTGAAACCTTTTTCATTATTACTCCGCTCCTATTGGTCGTAACTTTATGTTTTATAGCCTATAACCTTCCTCGGTAAATGGGCTATCCAAAACTAAAAGACATTTTTAATTGGTACCAGTAGTTCCTTTTTTTCTTAACTCCTCCTCCTACATCACTCTGAGACGGGGTCGTGAGAACGCGACTGACAGACATTCGCAACCCCGCCAGCGATGTGCCTGTTTAGGCCCAATTTCGTCAATAACCAAAACTTACTCCGAAGGTGGATTGCCTGGAGCACCTGGCAAGCCACCAACCACCTCGTGGGACTTCACTTTGTCGGGCAATGGACTCCGCTTCCGTTACCCAAAGGTCACCACTGAGGAGGGAGACGGCGATCGTGGGCCTGGCGCCTCCTTTCCATACCAGTAGTTCTTGAGATAACAGCGATCAACCAAATATGTAGATATTAATATGTTTTATAATATTGGAGAACATTTTTTTGTTCTATCATCAATAGTTTCCCCAGCTCAAATGATGACTAATTTTTTGTGACTAATTTAAACACACCTTGGGTTACATTAATGCATTTTTATCAGGGGATCCCTATTTTTTTGGGAATGTAATATAGCGTATGTTACTCAGTGAAAATACAGCTTTCTAATGGTGAAATTTTTTTTTAAAACGGTCCAGTAGTTTTTGTGTAAAAACGCTACAAACATACCTACTTACATATAAAAACATTTATATTCAATATTAGTCATAACAAACGGGTACCAATTGATTTTAAAATATAAATTATGAAATATGACTCATCGGGAATCGAATTCTTTCCATAGTAATATTTAGATTACAGTCACATTATTGAAGCACGACTCGACAACATCGAGTGTGACTGCGTAACCGTCGCGATACTCGCTTGTATACAACACTATACTGTCTTCTTATTATTTATGTGCTCCTAGTACTTGTAGGCAATATGATGCAACAGGTAAATCGGCAATACAGTTTCGTAAATCAAGTTAGTGCTGTGTCTATCAATTCCTATTGGTTTCTAGTTAAAATAATTATTTGCTTTTTTGTTCACTTGGATGGAATATGACCTGGAATTATATACCAGTAAAATTATTACAAAATATTTAGTAAACACGCTATTTCATTACGCATTCTCTTGTAAAATTAGAATTTTACATTTGATTAATTAAGTAGGGGAGTGTGGGTGCACACAATATGAATAAACCATGGATTTTGTTTTATTTAGGGAAACTATATACACTAGCAATGCCCCGCGGTTTCAACCGTCTGATCTCGTGGCAGTAGTCTCTTTTTTTATTTACTTAAAATCTTATCAGGAGTGTGGGACTCGTGTAGATTCTTCTGGGAAACTTAAAAATGAGTAAGGAGAAGCGCTAACTACCTCCCAACCTCCTGCGCCGTAGTAGAGGAGCGTCCACAGTGTTCTATCTGTGCCGCCTTCAACGAAATAACAGTTTTACAGATGGAGGCCATTGCCCTCTACTCCCTATTACGCAGTGGAAAGACTGATTATAGATTTATTTTCGTTAACGTAAAAAAATAATTTCCTTTTAGAATATTAGACACACGCATACATGCATAATCTAATCAATATACATACTTACCAGGAAACGAATATTTTTCTACTAAAGTGTAAATTTTGTTTTATTCAGGTAAATTTATAATGATTTAAAAAAAAACCGTTTTACTACGTTATGCCATGATAGACGTAGACATTTTCTGATAGATAGTAAGACCTGTTATTTATTATATTGAATATTATTAGATGTGTTTATTAATTAAAATTAATCTAGTCAATTCTCGCGATCACTGTTGTTGTTTTTCTTGCCCTTATCCCACTAGGTGGGGTCGGCACAGCATGTTTCCTTTCGCCACTTCACTCTATCCGCAGTCATTTCTGTATTCACACCCTTTATACACATATCCTCTTTCACACAATTCATCCACACTTTTTTTGGTCGCCCTCTCCCGGCACTGCCTATTACCATCATATTTAGGACCCTCTTGCATACATGGCTATCCTCCCTTCTCATTACATGTCCATACCAGGCTAACCTTCCACTCCTTAACTTCTCGGTCACTGGTGCTACTTTCACACTTCCTCTAATATACTCATTCTTAATCTTATCTAATTTTGTCACTCCACACATCCATCTCAACATTCGCATCTCCGCTGCATGCAATTTCCTTTCATTCTCCCCTTTGGTGGCCCAGCACTCTGATCCATACAGGATGACAGGTCTTACGATCGTCTTATAAATCTTCCCCTTTAGTTTAAGGGGCATTCTGGCATCGCAAATTGTTCCCGAGACCTGCCTCCACTTCATCCAACCTGCATTTATCCTGCTAGTAACATCTCGATCACTATCATTAATTACTAAAGATCACTATTACTAAATTTATTAAATAAAGAAAAAACTTTTGTCGAAAATGTATACATTGGATTAGATCTACAAAGTTAGCAAATAACTGTATTTTTCTATACGATAATGTCATACTGGAGATCATTTGGAAATAACGAGTGATACAAACAAAGTTTTAAACATATGTACTTCAATTAAGATTTAAATTTGTTCCATTTTTCGTATATAATTTTACAATAACTCTTAACATAAACTTGTTTTAATGCTGTGTACGCAGTTAATTGACTTACACGGTACATAAGAATTTGTTATTCAATAATGGCTAGTCTTATTCGTAGACTTTTACAAATACTTTGCTACTTAAACTTAAATACATCGAATTTCTAAATAACAATTTGTTTTAAATGTTTCATTATTACATGATTTTTAAGATGTATAAACGTTTGTACAGGTTCGATTCCCGTCGGCATAGCCGTAGCTCGACAAAGAGTGGGCGATGCAAATCTACTTGCTGCACTTTCACAGAAGGACAGTCAACGACTGCATGATCTAGGTAAGTAGCAATTATTATAACTAATATCTATTAAAATTGTAATTTTTAACTATATTCAGGTTTATTAAATGATCAAATATGGTATTACAAATTAATTTACGCAATAACCGTTATAAATAACAATAACGTAACGGATGTCATTATAAAATGATTTAATTATTTAACGCTTAATTGGTGTTATTGAGTGATCGTAACTTTCAGCGTCACTTGTCATTACGATACAAATGTGGCAATTAAAACCTCTTTGTTATATCTGCAAACCTAGTAGCACTATGTATTAAGAAATATATATATAGTTATGTTTTTTTAAGTTATTTTTTTATATAATTTGTACAAGTAATTTTTTCTTGCTAATTTACTTTTATGATAAGAAATATTTCAGTCATTGAATATTTTTTTTTATATTTTAAATATAATGTTTATAACTGCAAAGCCTTTTTTGGCGGCTCATCATTGCTAAAAAGGTGGTGATAAACACCAGTGTAGACTCAGACAAATTACAAAATGCAGTTTCATAAATTTGCGATAACAGGAATCGAACCCAGGACATAGCGCCTTAAGATATAAGCCTGTTTTTTAACAGGTGTAAGTACTGAAATAATTTTATTTTAAATAAAAATCCTAAAGCAACGATTTCATTAAGACAGGGTTTGTCAAAGTGGATTACGAGAACCCTTAGGGTTTCGCGACGGAATACAGGTTTTTTTTTATCGCTGACAGGTTCTTTATTTATTTCGCCAGCGAATACACACATAATTTTTGCATAAATTATTACATTTCAAAATATTTGAAATCATTTCAAAGCGAACTCCAAATGCGCAGACAATTAGAATAGTCTTATAAAAAATATCATGTGAACTAAATCGTACTTTATCTTTACTGAAAAAACAAATGCTAACTATAAAAAATTGTGTTTAATATATCCAAAAAGGTTAGAGTGGTTTGATTGAGATCACACCTTATATGCAACCAACCTGTGGAAGCACGTTAATCTGGTAAGAGGCAACTTACCTCTTCTAGTTTCTACACAGCATCGTACTGGAATATAAATCTCTTGCTAGACGTACCGCCAGTACGTCTTTGCTGGTAGCATGATCTATTTTCTTAAATTT
The DNA here is from genome assembly GCA_015832385.1 of Elymnias hypermnestra. Taxonomy (NCBI): domain Eukaryota; kingdom Metazoa; phylum Arthropoda; class Insecta; order Lepidoptera; family Nymphalidae; genus Elymnias; species Elymnias hypermnestra. The sequence continues at coordinate 728,792 of JACTOM010000870.1, read as the reverse complement.
GCCCTATCAGGTATCGAACCCGGGACCTCTGTTAACAAAGCGAGTCTTTGTACAATTGCACCAGCGAGGTCGTTGGAGAGGTCTTTTGGCACTGTATTTGTTATCTTTTATTGAAATCAGTAAGTTAAGACGTTCGTTGTTATCTCGGATCTTTTAAAGGGTTCACGTAGCCAAAAGTTTGAGAAACCCTGGATTAGGCCATTAAGTAAATAACATAGAAACACCTGGACGTGTCCGTAACACTATAAATAAATATTAAGTTCTATCGAGTTGATGATAGCCATTAAACTTGTTTCATGGACGTCATCGACTTAAGGAACTTATTTAATTTTTACTTTAAAAAAACTATCATTTTTATTAACAAAATCCACGTGTATAATATTAATATGTATATTACTTTAGTGTATACGTCTTTATTGTGCTTATGCCAAACTGATATATAATTTAGAAAAAGTTTAAAGAGCTATTATTTAATTTTACATCCATCTATCGCATGCCGCATTACAACCTGGAATTAGGGTATATAGTTATATAATAGTAAGGTATTATAGTATTTCCTTTCTCTGACAATCTGTCTAAACGTAGGGTTGTCTGGAAATGATTGCTAAATAGGGATGAGACTAAAATTAGTTAAGTTGTAATGTCATCCTTTTTGTTATGGTGTTCAATAAGGTAAACTATCTATCTATCTATAGACAAACGCTTCCTATTAGCTTTTTTAATTTTGTCATACGGCACTTGTATCTTTTGGCCTTGGCCTTCCACTCTAGATCCAGGCAACTTAAAAATACAGTTATCTAAATTTACCTTACCAGAAATAGAACTCAGGATCTAATTAAGCAAAGCTATTCGCACTACTTCGCAAGTGAGGTCATCAATATGTCGTTTTTATAAAACGCCAGAGATTTATGAGTTAACAGCTGTAACGAACAATTATATGCTAATCGTGCCGATGTATAGTCAGTGAGTGATGATACATTATGTTTTCACCTGTGCCATCATTATTGCGTTTTTGCTATCGCGATACTTAGAATTGCGCCTGGATTGTAATATACGTTAAAAATACTGTTTATAAGTAGTAATATTATCATTATTTTTAAATTATAGGTTGTTTAATCGACCACATATGTCCTAAGGGTGCAGTGCAGTTGTGTTTCACATTATAAGTCTTTAGGTATCAATAATAATTGGACCAAGTTTTTTAAAACCGGTAGTTAAAGCGCATAAAGAAATACATATAAATGATGTATAATTAAAATTCAATTAGCATATGCCATCAAATTTATTTTAGTCTGATTTTGATAGTTATAAGTACTTTGATTTGACGACTTATTGCGTTTTTGCTATCACGACATGTAGAATTGCGCCTTGATTGTAGTAATAATATTATCATTACTTTAAAATTATTGTTTGTTTAATCGACCACATATGTTTTAGAGGGTTCAGCGCAGTTGGATTTCATATTATAAGCTTGATACCTAAATAGGTGTCAAGTTTTTTAAAATAGGTAGTTGAAGCGCATAAAGAAATACATGTTATTAATGTTCAGTTAGCATATGCCATCAAAATTGTTTTAGTCTGATTTTGATAGTTATAAGTACTTTGATTTGTCAACCAACGGTTTCGATTGCAATACATATGTAAATGTATGTAAGAATGTGACTGTCAAAACTGCAAATTTTTTATAGTGATAGTTACATTTACTTCAGCTGTGTTAAGACTTTCGTCTGTAATACATTTAAATACTATGTTTATGGATTTCGCAGCCAAAAGTATTTTTGTGTGATTTTGTAAATATTTAAAAAAAATATATAGGTACTGATGTCACTATATAAGTATTTTTGTCTGAATCCGATAGGAACAAGTACGTTCGAGTTTTGTCTTTAACGAAATGATTACCTACGAATACAACACTCACAATGATGATTATTTTTGTAACATATATATTTTTGTATATTGCAATGTACCTATTTATAAAATAGCTGAAATCTAGTTAAAACTGTTGTTTTTTTGGGGTGTGCTTTGAACTTACGAATTTATTTGTTCCGAATCGAATAAATTGAAAATTCGATAGTTCCCGAAATATTCATAAACTACTATTAGTGAATTTTCGAGTATTTTCATTTCCGGGTTTCTTATGTTCAATATTCAAAATAGATTAAACAGCCTATATTCAATTTACTCAAACCATAATATATATTTATCCAAATATAACGATTATTATAGTTTTTATTTTTAGTTTAAAGGGACTAAAATAACGGAAATTATATCGTATCGAATACAGTATTCTAAAAAATATGCCATTTGAAAATTAGCTACAAATTTTATATGAATATAATAAATACAATACTGAAACGGGTGATAATGAAGTTTGTTTATCAGATACAATATCGCCAGCAGTGGAAAATAATCTTTCACTTTCAGCTGAAGTACAAGGCCTAAATATTTATTGAACAAAAAGTCTATTAAGTTGAATATTTAGATATGCTATTTGAATTGTTTAAATTTTAAACGTTTCTCACACAGCCTTATTGTTTCTGCAAAAAATGTAAAAAAATGGCACGTAGTCTATAGTACATTTATTTTGGCGATCTCTAACCAACACGGATGTCAGTGTTAAAAGTATTTTTGTCTGATTTTGATAGTTACAAGTCTTTCCATTTAACAGTTTCTATGACATATATATTTAAAAATATATTCAGTACGGCCGTCACGCTCGCATAATCTACAATGTGGTCGATACTGCACTTACTGCAATTAAAATAACATCAGCCAGCACACTGTATAATTGCATTTTGCTGCCCCTGTCTAATGTAATGGCGCAAAAACTGTACGATGGTTTATAATTGATTGCAGACGTTATTTCATATACAATGTTGAGCTATAAATATTACGGGCAAATTTAGGAAGTTGCATTACCTAATGAGTATCTTGGAAACATTCATATGTATGTTATAAAAACCTGTTGTTTTCACACTAATGGACATTTTAATTCTATTCAGTTGAGTAAAGAGTAACTGCGAGTAATTCGCGCAACTTCAATTGCGTCCTATAAGAGGGAGAATAAAATTGAATAAAAAAGAATTGTAGTGCCGACCGGAAATATACTATCGCCGACTTTTTTTTTAGATCTATAAAAGAGGAATATCCACACATTGTTTCGTTATATCTCTAAAGATTTAGGCAGCATTTTCGATTCAAGCTATCATTCTCGTTATATTTTTACCAATTTACACAAAATCTTCACAAATCATTATCTAAACTAATGAATATCAAGACTTCCTTGTGAATTACTTTATCTATACGTGAAATCCGTTCAGGAGCTTTTAAGTAAACATATACATCATAAAGACAGAGAGACTAAGCCGCATGTGTCAGTCTCTCTCTTTGCGATTATGATTCTTTACATAATAGTAGTTAAATGTATATCGTAGGAGATAAAGGAAAAATAAGTTCAACGTTGCTCAGACCGATATGGGACTTACTTATCCACTTATTCGACACTTTAAACTGAACCCATAACAGACAGAACGTGGACTTAGTGCGTCCTTCTGCGACACTTTCATCCTGCATAAGGAGACACTAGAAAGAGAAGAAGGGGTGCCTTTTCCTCCCAGCGGAGGCAGGGGCTACCGAAGGCGCAGATTTTCCCGTCTGCTCTCCCTGAATTAAACCTTTAAGTTGGTTTCATTCGGGGTGCTACAGCCGAATGCTTTAGCGCCTCTGGATGAAAAGGGTGCCGTTGGGTTTTAGTCGGAATTTTAATAAAACCAGAGATTCTCAAGTTCCCGGATGATGCAATATATATTGTCCAGTGTGCATAAAGGCATTTCAAAGCGAAGAAAAAATGTAGGCATAAAATCGACGTAAGAAATCACCAGAGACAAAAAGCTTTTATCAAATTGACGGTTCAATTCGTATAAACATACATAGCAACTCCTCCTCATTCCCATAGGGGTATGCAGAGACCAGATTTTTCTCATTCACTCTTGACGCATCCTTTTCGTCAGTCTCCTTTCACTCATTACGTGCCCAACCATACCTTTCTCTACCGTATCTAATCATACCTTTCTCAACTTTAGTCACTACATCTTCTTTTGTACCACAACCTCCTCTTATCACACTAAAAATACTTTATAAATAAAATTTTTGGTGGGCCTAAAGCAAAAAGTACCGAATTTTACTAAAAGCATTTTTGCTAAATGTTTCTTTTCGTCGTAAAAATATAGACGCTGTATTTGTTTCCGATTAAAATGGTATTTTTTGAGGCTAACAGCAAATAGGTTTTCCTACGTTACTATATGCTCTTCTAACCCTTTCGAAGCCGGATATGGTCTCTGGTATATAATATACGTTAAAAGTAATTAGAATTTGATACAATACAATACTCTCATTAACCCTTTTGGGGCTCTCGCTCTAGCACAGATGATATCGCGAAAGCGGGCGGATGTACCTATCTAGCTCGAATTTATTTACACGGCAAAAACACCGGCCCGACCAATTACATGCTAATCAGAGTTATACAATTACTATAAATTGCGGCAGCGGTCACTTTTATGGCTTCATGAATATACACAGGGCCGAAGTACGCGTTTTAAACTTTAATTCTTTACAACACACGTTGTATGTGCGTCGTGTTTGATGACAATTGAACACGCAAAGTTTTTCATACTTAATAAGGCATTTAAAGATATTTATGAGCTGTAAATATTTCATTTGGAATAATAAATATCTCATCCGTTTACCTCACATTTTTATAATATATAAACTTATTTGCAATTATTTTCATGGGCTTGTTTGCTTATTTAGGCATTTGTAGTGTTAGATTATTTTAAGTCTGGACTCTATAGTATTTGTTAGTGATGTGGTAACTAATCACTATCGAAGGCCCTTACCGGTTCGTATCTAGATAAAAATTCAAATACAATTTCTCAAATTTGAGCTGATTGCGCGACTTTTCGAAGTTTAGAAGTATTTTATGTGGAACAAGGTTATGGTTCATGTTTTTACAGCAGATATAGGATTCCTGGGAAGACAATTTTGGGACATGGGTATCTTCAAACTTGTTTAGGTCTGGACGCTATAGTATTCGCTTATAAATTATTCACCAATGCAGACCCAGACAAAGTAGGAGCACACAACAATATATTTAGAGATATTTATAACCTACAAATATTTAATTTGGACTTATTTCCTGATTTATAATCCTATTTGATCATTAAAGTGTTTAGATGTTGTTGTTTAGTCTGGATTCTATAGATAGGCTGTTTTGTTGTACCCTATACTTAAGTTAATGTATATTTCTTGTTATGTATAATGAAGCGTATTCTCTCTCTCTCTCTCTCTCTCGAGGTCAAAAGCCGCAACGTAAGGAATTTTGTTGAAGCTCCTGGGCCTCACAGTGAAATTATACTTTTTTAGCAATCAAACTTGGTGAAGCTGGCAGATGTAAAAACTTCATTCAGGAATAATTGTACGACACAACCTTTATATGACATATATATTATTTATAAATCTGTATAAATTATTATCAATTCACTTTACTTCTATCGAGCGTTGCTTTGTCGAGCATGACAGCTCTATCTGATTCAATGTACCCACTATTATGAATACCAACTTACATTAACTAACAACTTTTATTCTATTCATTATTTAAATATACACAACATGCACAATATTAATAATAACTTCACTATTTGAATTTATACAATTTAGCACTACTTCTCCTAAAACTACTACTTCACGAAACACAGCTCGAAACGAAGCCGTGTTGTCACCCAACTATCTATAGTCTAACACTACAAAATAAAGTATAGAAAAGTACCAATTTTTTAGAAAGTCCCCTAGATGGGGCAGGGCGTCTATAGTGTTCCGTCTTCGTCGCCTATTTTGAGCTATGCTCTTGATCTCGGTCCATGTTATTCCGCTGTTTTTCATATCTGCCGCCATAGAGCGCCTCTAGGTTTGTCTGGGTCGACCACGCCTATCCAGGTCCACTTACGGTGCAGGATATATTTCGTGGCATTTAAGTTGTTATCGGGCCAAATTCCTTGAATCTATCTGAAGCAGTAACTGATTTTGAGTTTCACCCTGCAATAATTGCGTAAATTGCCATATGGGTCTGAGTTGTGCGAAGGGTGCTCTAGCTTTGCATATTTGTGGAGCGATAGCTTCTTCAGCCCCTCCACAATACTACTGAGATAGCAAAACTGTTGCACTCGCTCTATTTGTTCTGTGTCTATCAGCAGAGCTGTCGAGGTCCCCTTTCGGTGGGCATCTCTTGGATCTTGCGTAGATTGATGTTTAGATCATCCTTCAGCGCCTCGTATTTCAAGTCATTGAGTTACTTCAGGTATATTGACCTTGATGAATGGCAATATTTTGATAGATGGGGAACAAGTAGAAGAGGAGAAAGAATTTGTATACTTGGGGTCTAAATTTACAAAAGATGGAACATGTGAAAGTGATATTGAAAGGAGAATGAGTGCAGTGAATATGGCAAAATGGTGCTCTGCACGCCTTTTTGAATAGCCAGATGGTATCTCAAAACGCCAGACTGGCTGAGCATGGAGGAGTGTTGGTGCCACCAATGTGGTAGCGATGAGAGCGTAGAGAAGTATGAGTGGATTAAAACTGAGTGACAGAGTAAGAAATAGTGTGATAAGAGAACGTTGTGGTATAAAAGAAGATGTAGTGACTAACATTGAGAAAGATATGCTTAGATGGTTTGGGCACGTAGAGAGAATGAATGAAAGCAGTTTGACAAAAAGGATTTTATGAGTCAAGAGTGAATGCGAAAGTTGGAAGAGGAAGACCAAGGGGAATGGTCGTGGATCAAATTCAGGACATTTTAAATAAGGGCCAGGTCAAGAGTACTGTAAACCGACGAACTTGTATACATTTTTTTTTTTATTGCTGACAGATTAGCGCTTGACTGTGATCTCACCTGATGGTAAGTGATGATACAGTCTAAGATGGAAGCGCGCTAATCTGTTAAGAGGCGATATACCCCTTACGGTTTCTACACAGCATCGTACCGGAACACAAATTTCTTTGTTTGGCGCTACGTTTTTGCTGGTAGGGTGGTAACTAGCCACGGCCGAAGCCTCCCACCAGTCCAGACTCAGACAAATTAGAAAATACAATTTCCTAAACTCGTCCTACCGGGGATCGAACCCGGGACCTCCGCTAGCTCCGAATACTACTCCGAATGAAAGAAGCGAAGGAGATATGCAAGAATCGTGGCAAGTGGAAGGACGTTGTTTCTGCCTACCCCTATGGGAATGAGGCGTGATGCTATGTATGTATGTATATTCACCTTTCTGTGGTCGGCGTGGTTTAAGTCTTGCAGAATACCTTTAAGAAGCATTAAATCAAATTTCTATATCGATTTGCTTTAAGCAAACAGGATGAAATATCCGTCTGTCAGACTCCTATGGGCTCTTAGCGACCCTCTTCTTTCATATTGAACGCCGCAATAAACACATAATTATTATTATCACTCGGTCCCCCCTCTCAAAGCAATCTCTATATAAACGAAAATAAAGCTGACTTTCAAGTACTAGGACTATATGAGTTAGAGGAGCGTATTGGTTTCTTAATTAAAACGTGGAACAGTATCATATAATATGCAAAGGAAAATGAGTTATATGTTTATGTGGCTAAGAGTTAATATCGCTTGTAACTAAAAACTATTCAGTAATTCGAAACATAACAGCAAGTAGTTTGGGATTTTATGAGAGGTTGGTGTTGAAATCGACCAATACTAGCTGTCCCCGGTGGTTTCGCACGCGTAGTTGCATATTGCGTGTAAAAATGGGTGCAATCCATTATTTAACGGATCGTTTTATCAATCGACAGCCTCACTGGTGTAGTGGTGCGAGTTTTCACTAACATAATCTAACTGATGTTATAAGGTAAAAATATGTTATGAAGGCCGATGTGTATTTCCAAATTAAAGGGAACAGGAAATTCCAACTTTAAGAGTAATTTGCACAAACTGTGTACGGATTTGGCAAGCTATATTCACAGTTCTAATAAAATGAAATCTCATTTCAAATTAAAGATGGACACTTCAATTTTATTTATAATTAACTAATTCATTTATCTAAAGTAAAGGTAGGCTGAGTTATTTCTCATAACATAATCATAAAAATCCTGTCAAAATCGGTTCAGTCGTTTTATAGATTAGTGAAAATATAAGCATACAGATAAGCCTGTATATTTATAAGCATTTAGTCAAAAGTAATTATAAAAAAACGAGTGTGTTTTAAATACGATTGAAGTAAAACGTAACTCTCTCTATCTTCTCTGACTTATCACACTTTTTAATAACGCTCTCGTCACCCAATCACCAGCTTACTTCCTAAATCAAGCGTGCTTAAAGAAGTTTTACTTCAAACGTTTTAATATCTTACACGTTTAAAACCAATTATGTGACATAAAAAAACTATAAATATCTATTTGCCAAAGACCAACGTCCAAAACGTGTTTATTTGGTCAGCATTTGAATTTTTTATTTACTTTTTAAATTAGTGTTCCTAGAATTGTGCATTTGCATCGTCAAACAAGCTCATTCGCATAAATTAACGTGTAGTTTTGGACAAACATAATCATCATGTGTATAATGAGTCCACACAGCGGAAAGATGTCCGTTGTTATGTTTTCAACATACCTATTTATTTGTTATATTCAATTTGGTGTTTAGATTTAAACCTTGCTGGCGTAATGTTGCGAATTTCCGCCATGAAGCTATACTCGAGTAGTTTTGAAATTATTGATAGCAAGGACATAATTTTCTATTAAAATTACATAAACATTTTAACAAACCACCACAATTTTACGTATAATAACGTTTAAAAGTAAGTTAAAATAACTAATATTATAAAGAGGATACATTTGTGGGAACACATTTCTCTAGAAAAAGCCCTGGGTGCGATTAATTCGCTTTAAAAATAAACATGTTATTATAGACGAATAGACAAAACAAGCTCAGAGTCACTCAGCGTGCGATGGAGAGGGCTATGCTTGGAGTTTCTTTACGTGATCGAATCAGAAATTAAGAGATCCGTAGTAGAACCAGAGTCACCGACATAGTCCTGCGAATCGCGAACCTGAAGTGGCAATGGGCGGGGCACATAGTCCGAAGGACCGATGGACGTTGGGGGCCAAAGGTGCTGGAGTGGCGACCCCGCACCGGACGGCGCAGTGTAGGGAGACCCCCCACAAGGTGGACCGACGACATAAAGAGGGTCGCCGGTAGCCGCTGGAGCCAGGCGGCGCAAGATCGGGCCTTGTGGACGTCATTACGTGAGACCTATGTCCAGCAGTGGACGACCATCGGTTGATGCGACGGCGACGAGACAAAACATCCTCTGTATAATGAATCCACACAATGGAAAGATGTTGTTGGTTTTGTTTTTTTAATTGAAATTATTAAATATGACGTTGAGATTGAAACCTTGCTTACGTAATGGCGCGTAAAGACTTTTTGCTATGACACATTTATAGAAGTTATTTTGGCACTATTCAAACACCTACCCTTTGATTTGATCTATAAATTTATATAAACTTTTGAAAACGCTAATTTAAAGTTTTAGGCAAACATAATCACCTGTATAAAGTACTCCTGTCTATTAGAATAAAGTAAAACCCCAATGAAACAAAACTGAATGGACAACCTAGTATCTTGTTGCAATGCGGTTTTGTTAAACGTAGATTAGATTCTTCTTCTTCTTCTCGTAGATTAGATTGGACTACGATTACTTCGAACACTTGTGGCTTAGCATCAAACAACAATGACTGTCTTACGAAAAATCCAACGTGGAATTAAATGACAAAATTGGTACTCTATGTAAAGGTTAGGATTGAAAAATATTTATTAAGGATTCATCATAAAAATAATGTAGATAATTGTATTGGTAACCTAACGGAACATGTTGTGTTAGCTCTTATGAAATATCTTTTTAAAGGGCCAAGGTTCGATTATTATAAATACAACTGGTGGGAGTCTTCACATAAACCAAATTAACGAGTAGTTTTAGACAAATAAAATAACATAATTTGTATAATGAGTCCACACAGCGGAAAGATGATGTCAGTTGTTTGTTTTATAATTGTTTTTTAAAGCACTTCTATTAATTGGTGTACTTAATTTAGTTTTTATATTAAGACCTTGTTAGCGAGTACTTTTTTGCGTTTAAAGGGTCGTAGTTCAAATAGTTATGTATATATCGATCGAACCCCTTTTTCATATAGCAGCAAGTAACGAGTACTTTTAGACAAACAAACTCATTAGCTATATAATGAATTCAATCAGGGGAAGATGATGTCACTGTTTTTTTTTATATAATTGATGTATTTTAAATATACCGATATAGCCATGTAATAACTTAGGTGTTTTAGATTTATACCTTATTGCCGTAATAGAGCATTTTTTTCTCTTGCAAAAGGCCTTTATTTACAGGTATACATACATACATAGTATCATGTCTCATTCCCATAGGGGTAGGCAGAGACAACATCCCTCCACTTGCCACGATCCTTGCATATCTTCGGTTCTTTCATTCTCATTAAACCTTTCATAAAAGTTCGTCGGATTAGAGTATCTCTTGAATTGGCCCTTATTTAAAATGTCCTGGATTTGATCCAGTAACTTTCGCCTTGGTCTTCCCCTTCCAACTTTCGCATTCTGTCTTGACTCGTAAATCCTTTTTCCCAGTCTCTTTTCATTCATTCTCTCTACACTAACCAAACCATCAAAGCATACCTTTCTCAATTTTAGTCACTACATCTTCTTTTATATCACAACTCTTTACTTTGGCACTTAGTTTTAACCCACTCGTACTTCTCAACGCTCTCATCTCTGCCGCATTTATTTTACTTTTGTGATTCTTCTACCATACCCAACTTTCACTACCATACATAAGTGTTGGCACCAACACTCCTGCATGCTGAGCCAGTCTGGCCCTTTACAGGTATAGCTTATTTAATTAATATATAAATATATACATCTTCCTCGCCAGCAGATAAGATATTATCATCTGAATAATGAGTGAACACAGTGGAACGATTATGTCAATTGTTTTATTGTATAATTTTTTTAAATATACCATTATGTTGTTGTTTAGATTAAGACCTTGTTGGTCTAATAAAACTCTTTTCTTACTGGCAAAAGGCCACGTTTCTGTTACACCGGTTTAGAAGATGTTTTAATTAACTCGTAGCTTGCTGAGATAAAAAAATTAATAAAGCAATTAAAAATTCTGGTAATTCTATATTAATAATTAATTACACGTGTCTGAGTTAAAAAAAAAGTTGTTTGTAATATGATAACAAGTTACTAAACTAGCTGTTTCATGTAACTGCGCCTGCGTATGGTTTATATGACACAACATAGGGTCCTTCATCCGCTTTTTAAATATTATCTAATATCTACTAAAATATCAATTTTAATGAAATGCTGTTAAAGGCAGTTTTGAACTACATGAAATATACTACCTATATAATGTATTTAATTTGATAAGAAATAATACTTTATTGTGTTAAATGGCTTGGAAAAAACCACATATTTTTTGTAATATATACTCGTAAGAGATAAAAATTGTTTTATGGGCTATCCTTTAGTGAATAATATATACCGTTACGGACTTTTTAATAGATTTTTTCAATATATACAATTCCGTAGTACATTAATTTTTGATCTATCTCGTAAGGAATAGCCATCGTTTGGAATTTAAGCTCACATAAATATGTTTGTTACAACATAACTTTACAAATCTTTGAATTCTTCCGCTGTACTGAAATATGTATGTATTATGTGTATAAAACTTCCTCTTGAATTACTATATGTATTGTTGAAAACTGCATTAAAATCTGTTGGATAGTTTAAAAGATAAAAGGTAACAGATAATTGGTAAAACACTCATTTTTGGTAACTGAAAGAACTTATGGGAGGTTAAACCACTTCGTTATGACGTCAGTCCTTCTTCTCTTTCTCTCACGCATACAGCTGCGTTAGGCAGGCTCTTTCTCTTTCTACTCAGTGATAAGTGCGATAGACATATACCACTGACAGTGAGTATAGCTCCCAGAAGAAGTTACAAAGATGTCTCTCAATAAATTTAAATCTTTTATTAAAAGAAAACTAATTGAGAAATTATTCTATAATTTGAAAGAATACTTAGAAGACAAAAAAGCGTGGGAGTGAATGAATTGCTCTATATGTATATAGGTATAGAATATTTTTAAATTAAATGTTGTAGTGATGATAACAAAAAAAAAAAAGTACACCCGACAGAGTTTCTTGTGGGCTCTTCTCAGGTCAGGGCGCGAAGGATTGTAAGTCGTTCTTTTATGTTATCATCAGTCATTCATTTAAATAATAAATAGAAAAAAAAAACGATATTTGACGATTCAAAAGTGCTGTAATAGGCCTACTTGAATAAAGATATTTTGACTATTGACTATATATCCTTGAACTTAATCAATAAAAGATATTATTAATAAATAACCTTTCCTTAAATTTTTAATTAATTTAATTTATCATTTTTTTCGGATTTCCAATATTATAATATGCCTTTTGTAACAGGACGTCTTTAACAAATTTCTTAAAAATTTGGAGGCAAACTCAGATCTTATTAAGATGCGTATGCGCCACAAATTATTTCTTGGCATTGGCAGGTATGTTATTATCTCTTGTATTAAAATTTAGCTCCTTTTGCTGTATAAATGAATGTTATTCAATAGGTATATATTGCGATGGTACTGTGATAATTGATATATCTTGGAATTTTTCTCTTAAGCAAACGCGAGATCCTCATTGATCCAATATAAAGATAGTTTCAACGTCAGTTTATTGCCTTAGCTTTTAAACTAAGTTTCCTTGCCAGAGTCTTTATATGGGCACCCATTATTAATCCACTGAGAAGAAATAGGCAAGAAACTCAGGGATCTCTCTTTTAAAGACTGGCAGCTGGAATCCCACCATTTTTATTTATTTATTTATTTTTATTGATTAAATAATTATTCTGTGTCAACATTTTTCTTGTGTGAAAGTGATATTGACAGGAGAATGCAGGGAATATGGTAAATGGTGCTCTGCACGTCTTTATGAATGGCCAGAGGGTGTGTCAAAGAGCCAGGCTGGCTGTGCATGCAGGAGTGTGTTGTAGTAAGTATGAGTGGATTGAAACTTAGTGACAAAGTAAGAAATAGTGTGATAAGAGAACGTTTTGGTCTAAAAGAAGATGTCGTCGTCGTCGTCCCTTCAACCTCTCACGTAATAACCTCCACAAGGCCCGATGTTGCGCCACCTGGCTCCAGCGGCTACCGTCGACCCTCTTTACATCATCGGTCCACCTTGTGGTGGCTATGTCGGTGACGTTGGTTCTACTACGGATCTCTTCATTTCTGATTCGATCGCGTAGAGAAACTTCGAGCAATGAGTGGCTCTGACCTTCCGCATGAGTCAGCGACCACGTCTCAGAACCGTATGTCATCACTGACAACAAGCACTGTTCGAAGACTTTTGCCTTCAGGCACTGAGAGATATCGGATGAAAATGTTTGGCATAGTTTCCCGAACGCTGCCCAACTGATATAATTTTCGTCTTATCCATGTTCATTTTCAGGCCCAACGTGTTGAGAAACTCTGCTGAGTCATCAAGCAAGAAGATGTAGTTACTTAAATCCAGAAAGGTATCCTTAGACGGTTTGGGCACGTAGAGAGAATGAATGAAAGGAGACTGACAAAAAGGATTTATGAGTCAAGAGTGAATGCGAAAGTTGGAAGGGGAAGACCAAGGCGAACGTTCCTGGACAAATCCAGGACATTTTAAGTAAAGTCAAGAGTACTCTAAACCGACGAACTTGTATGAAATGTTTAATGAGAACGAAAGAATCGAAGGAGATATGCAAGGACCGTGGCAGGTGGAAGGACGTGGTCTCTGCCTACCCCTATAGGAATAAGGCGTAATGCTATATATGAATGCATTCTTCTTAATCAGTGATACAGTGTTTTTATTAAAGGAATTTTATAATACTTCGTCCACATATTGTGTACTGTGTACCGTGTGGTGAGCGGTGCCATAGATACGTGTGGGCGGAGGGCTCGTGCAGCGTAGAGTATTTCTAATCACGTCGCGCCAATTCAGGCCCGGCCGCCCGTCACAAACATTTGGCGTACTTCCCGTCGTAGGGTTGCCTCTTACGATACAGCATTATGATTTCGAATATAATAAATACTTTTTTTTTATTGCTGACAGCCTGTGATCTCACCTGATGGTAGGCGATGATACAGTCTAAGATGGAAGCGCGCTAATTTGGGTAAGAGGCGATATACTCCTTACGGTTTCTACACAGCATCGTACCGGAACACAAATCTTTTTGTTTACTGGTTGGGTGGTAACTAGCTACGGCCGAAGCCTTCCACCCAATTCGTCTGAACTCGGGGCCTCTGCTAACAAGGCGAATACTCCCAACACTGCGCCAGCGAAGCCGTCGAATGCTATATATCAATTAAGATCTCGCATTCCCTTAAGAACTGCCTCATTGGTCTAGTGCCTAGCATGATCGGCCACAGACATCGAAAAACGATATTGAGTTTTCTAACAAAGATTTTCTCAATATTGCCTCGGAGAGCCCTCTAAGCCGTCGGTGACGCGCCTAGTCTTCCATCGGCCGTGTCGAATTTCTGTCACATCGGCCTATGAGAGTGACGGAATAGAGAGTGCACTTGTGTATTATGCCTATAAAAACAAACTTGTAATGCCGTATGTAATTTAGAGTGAAGAAGGTTTAGAAATCATTTGTCGGGTTGAGCATACGCATTTATAATAAGATACCCGAATTACTTCTGGGTTTGCCTCCACATAGTTTCAAGAAATAAAAGTTAATATATAAATACCAGTTGCACATGAAAGCTAAACACATTGTTACAAAAATCTTTAAAAGAGTAACCGTTTAGTTTCTTGCCAGTTTCTTCTCAGCGGATTCAACTTATCGTATCGGTGGTAGATTTCTTACCAACTGACAGAATATTTTGATTTTTAATAATTCTTTTTTTGATAAACAAGCCAACAGTATAAAGTTAGAAATTCAAAATCAAAAATCCTTTTTTCAAGTAGGCTTTAACAGCACTCTTAAATGGTTAAATATTATTTTTTTCCATACATTATTTCCAATGTACAACTGATGACGATATTAGAAAATCTGTCAATAATCTCGTGACAAGTCTTCTCTTCATATTGCTAACAGGTTTAGTGCTTGACTATAACATAATCTGTTGATGAGTGAAGATGGTAGCGTCCTGATCTGGTAAGAGGTAATTAAACCCTTTACTGTATTGTACCCGAAGCAAAGATTTTCTTGGCAGTAAGGGTTTTTTTTCTCAATTAAACTCAGGATCTCTGCTAGCGGCCTTCTTGTTCGAGACCTTTGCCTCGTTAAAGGAGGCATAGAGTAAATATTCTCTCTCACTGCCGAAGGAGGCGGGATACTAGAAGGCGCATGTTTGCAGCAAATTTGCAATTCCCAGCTAAAAGAAAGGATCTCCGCTAATGCACTATTGCGCCAACGACGTTCTTAATGATGGGTGGTTTCCGTCATCCCGCCAATCACTTAACGTCAAATGGATAAATTTTATATCAAAATGTCAAATTTGTATATCAAATACAATAAAAAAAATTTAACTGATAATAAAAATATATAAACATTTGGACAACCCTGTTAAGATTTATAAGACAAAATTCTCCCTCTGTAACGGTGCGGCGACCCTCGGCCTGTCGAGGGAGAGCATGCCCCGCGTCGCTGCACCCCTGGTACACGCCTGATGTTTCCATTCCACTTAGAAGAAACTTACATATATCTTTTAGTGATTATGTATGTATGTATGTTTGTAACGATTTCACACAAAAACTACTGGACCGATTTAATTTTTTTTATACCATTTGTAAGTTGCGTTTTCACTGAGTAACATAGGCGATATTACTCTCTCTTAAAAAAATAGAGATCCCTAAATATCGCGTGCGGTGCGGAAAATATTGATGATAGAACAAAAATAATGTTCTAGAATATTATAGAACTCATACCTCTCACCTCTGTATTAGTCCTTATCCTATTAAATGATATTTTATTGACCGTAAAACAAATTGAAAAATGTCAATCTAAAGAAAAAACGAACTATATTAATTTCCGTCAAATTGTAGTGTATAGGGAAGTTTCTGAGACAAAAAAATACAAATAAATCTCTGTTCTAATATTATAGAAGAAAGTTTTGCAATGAATTTTTATCAATCTATTAATTAGATATATGTTCTTTGTAAAGTAAAATCGTTATATTAATTAGATTGTGTGATCTAAGTGAAATAAAACTTTTATGTCAACTTAATAGACTTTCCACTGGAAGGAAAATATCTTGAGGAAACCTGCACATCCCGGGAGTAATTTTAAAGCAGCGTGGTGGGTCTTTACTTTAAACATTCTCTCTGCTATGAGTGAAAAGGCCTGTGTCAAGCAGTGGAATGTAAATATTTACTTTACGTTAAATAATTGATAGACCGCTCTTACGCTCGCGTCTACAATTGTATTTACAACTCGTTATTACATTGTATGGTGTAATCAATATAACAAGTTCGATAGATTAGCATGAAAGTAGTCTGCGAATATCGTTGAATAACTACGCCTCAATCTTCTGTTGCCTTAGTACTTTTTTTCGGGGCCCTCTCGCTTTTTATCAATAAAAAATTTCACCGGCACTCGAGTCAATTGAGCTTCTTGGGTGTCGTTTGAAATTTACGAAGATTTATTTCTAAATTAAATTTGCTCTATGTGGCTTAATCTGATGTGAATTACATTTCAAGTTTCAAGTTTATAAATAATAAGCTACTTTTTATTCCGAATGACGCCTCGCTGGCGCAGTGGTGCGATAATTCGCTTTGCTAGCGGAGGTCCCGGGTTCGATCCCCGGTAGGACGAATTTAGTAAATTGTATTTTCTAATTTGTCTGAGTCTGGACTGGTGGAAGGCTTCGGCTGTGGCTAGTTACAACCCTACCAGCAAAAACGTACCGCCAAACAAAGAGATTTGTGTTCCGGTACGATGCTGTGTAGAAACCGTAAGGGGTATATCGCCTCTTAACAGATTAGCGCGCTTCCATCTTAGACTGTATCATCACTTACCATCAGGTGAGATCACAGTCAAGCGCTAATCTGTCAGCAATAAAAAAAAATATCCAACGGTTACGATAGTAACTTCTAGTCTTTTAAAAGAAATAACTATAACGATTTAGTCTTGCACTTTTACACCGAAATCTCTGATAATTAACATCAGATTTAGCACTGCGAAGTTTAGCCAGTTGTTTATATACCTATATTTAAAATACGACCTTGTAATTTAGACTTGTCTGGAGATATTACTGCTTTGTTAGCGTGATATAAAGAAGACGAAACCAAAAGCATTTTCATGAAGATTCTGGGCACAGCACTCGTCAATATTTATAAAATTTAAGTGTTTTATTACATTTCGTCTAGGTTTTTAGCGTATTTAATTGTTTGTCCAAATTTGTTATACAAAAGTACTACGATTTCTAAATAAAACTGAAGAAGATTCTTAGTAAATATAACTTGTTTGCGTCGGTTTGTTCCACCGACGCACAGTTTGCAACCGTCATTCTATTTACGCTACGCCTCGCTACACTGACCGAGCAACGCGACGTAGTTCTATTCTAGGATAGGGACGCTATTTATCTGGCCTAGAATTTCACAGCGCGGTAATAATAAAATGAAATAAACCCGCCGCCGTGTTTATAAATAAATAAACTTCAAAAAAGATGCAAGAAAACTAAAAAGCACTACAGAAGTTTTATCGATTTGTTTCGTAAATAACGTTTTTCCCAACTTATCGCGCTAGCTGTTTTTACAAGCGCGGAAAACTTGGCCTAGTTTTTTTCGGTCGGAAAATCTAGGGGCACGAATGTCATTCGGCGTCGGATAAACCCTTTTCTTCAGCGCGCGTGATACTAGGCTATCAGCGGTTGGTAGGAGATGTAACGAGTCGCCGTCTGCGTTCGTAATGCGTGCGAGCGAGACAGACTTACGCTTGGAATGCTGTTGACGAAGCGGTGCCTCGCGGTGAAGGTCAACTGATACGACGCACAGTGTAATACACAGCGAACTGATTTTATTTATTAAGAAAGTATTCGAATCAATTCTAATGCAATGTTGTTTTCATTATGATTTTAAAGTTAGTGTCAATACTTATAATGATTATGAATAAATGAATAAGAAACTTACTACATCAGAGTAGGGGTAGGCAGAGACCACGTCCTTCCAATTACCACCATCCTTGCATCTCTATTTCGCTTCTTTCATTCTCATTAAACCTTTCATACAAATTCATCGATTTAGAGTACTCTTGACCTGGCCCTTATTTAAAATGTCCTGGATTTGGTCCAGGAACGTTCGCCTTTGTATTCCCCTTCCAACTTTGGTATTCACTCTTGACTCATAAATCCTTTTAGTCAGTCTCCTTTCATTCATTCTCTCTACGTGCCCAAACCATCTAAGCATACCTTTCTCAATTTTAGTCACTATATCTTCTATTATACCACAACGTTCTCTTGTCGCCTTACTTTGTCACTCAGTTTCAATCCTCTCATACTTTCTCAACGCTGTCATCTCTACCACATTTATTTACTTTACCGCATATCTTACTGTTATATCGATACTTTAGAAATATATTAGGTAATTACTTGTATTTAACTAGTTAATATTATTAAATACGAATCAGGTTAATTATGAGTAAAAACACTTAAGAGAGAAGAATGAAATCAACTTTATGTATACGAAAAATTCCACGTTTAGCATCAGCACATAAAGGAGTAATAGTAGCTTTTTCTTTTCTACCATATCTATATGAAAGATTTATAAATCTCTGTACTTTTTCTCTAAACCTTGCAAAAACATAATGCAACTTACCCTTTTGGCTTTCGATCTGCTTCCTTGCTAAGCAAGAATTTAAATGGTTAAATATTGAATCTGAAATGTGGCCACATTTCAGATTTTCAAGAAATAAGATATAAAGAAAAAAATGGAATGTGATACGGTATTTGGTATATCGGATGAAATATATCGATATACATTCGATAATATCGTATTGAAGCGATATATCGCGTACTTTTATAGATATTTTTTGAAATATCTGTTTATACTACGATGGACGTAATGATGGCCTGGCTTCATCGGCTTTCGGCTTCCCGAAAGAGGAGAATTTAATCTTATGTATATATAGTGTTAGGGTGATGTTATTATTTAAGACGACTATGTTATTATTTTGAAGTGTTTGATTGTATATTGACTATTGCGAAAGTATCAGTGTTGTAGCGATGATATTTTAAAAGAAGATTGGCGATAGAGTATTATGTTATATCTGTGTAATATTTAATAAGATCGTGCATTGACTGATGTCCAAATGTTGGATATTATAAATATTGGAAGTTTTTACTACTAACGCGTTACTTAAGCGAAGCGGTTTAACCTCCTATAAAAAGTTATCCCTTCAAAAATTAATCTGGTAATTTTGGCAGCTATTTCAAATGAATACAATTTTTAATGCAGTAAATATGGCATAATTAAATAAATACGTCATGACAAATCGTCCCTTTGAGATTTCCATAAATTATTTGTATTAATTTTCGACACTTAATATTTTAATGACAGCTAAATTCAATAAATTCCTAACATGTCTCGGAAAACCCAGGACTCAGCCAAAAAAGTTTCACTTCAGATATGTATGTGTACTTTGTTCATACGTACTTTTATTTTTTTTATGTGTTATTGTTTTATGTAAAATATCACCTATAATTAAATTATCATTTACTATACTAAAGCCTAAGTATATCTGTATGTACTTTTTAAATGTGAATTACGTTATACAAATAAATAGATAACATAGTTGATTAATTTCTAGTGAGCTCTATATAAAAGTGCTCTATGTCTTTACGGCGAATAGAAAGAGACGGCGCAATATGTATGAGCGGGACAGACATACCAGCACGTGCTTGTTGGTTTCGTAATAGTCTTTTTGCCTCCTCGCGCCGCTGCCGCTCCGATATTACATCTCATTGTGGGAATTTGTTTCGTGAGAAAACTTTTTTTGTTTCTTTTGAGCCATATGCAAATAAATTTCATTAATCAAGGAAGCTTTTAGTGAGGTGTTTTTATAACACATCAGTTTATTTATGAATTTCGAGTAATATTTCATTGGAAATATATTCAATTATTTAATTAAGGTTCTGTAAGATTCTTTATGAAATTTAAATGAAAGGAGTCCAAAAAAGCTGTGAAAATAAAGAATATGTTTTTATTAATAGAAATAATTACAAAAAAAGAGCAATACGTGCAATATATCAATTAGGATTTCGCGTTTCCTTATAGGAAATAGATATTCAAAAAAACCACAATTCAAAAAACATGACATTTTTTATTGAAAAGTAAACCGAACCTTAACGCATTGACATAAAGTACATTTTATAATAACAAACATAGCTGTTACTGTTAAAATATATCAGTTGTAATTATTGCTATTTTGTTTGTTGTTGAAATGTACTGTAATTCAACGAGTTAAGATTCAATTTTATTTGACAATTTGGATTAAATTATTAATTTTGACATCCTTAACTTCGACAACAAACAGAAGAGGACTGTTTTTGTCATCGATTTAATGTATTTTCTTGCATAATATTAAAAAAAAATCCCATGCACTCTTCTAAATTAAGTATAAGTGTGGGAAATTTCATACTTGCTTTACGTATTAATATCTATATATATATATAAAAGAGATATCCAGGTATCTATTGACTCATCACGATATCTCTGGAACCATAAGGCGTAGAGACTGGAAATTTGGTAGGAATATTCCTTTTGCCGAGTAGAGATCAGCTAAGAACGCATTTTACGAAATTCCACCTGCAAGGGGGTTTGTGGGGGTGTTAACTGTTGACTCATTGATTCATCACGATATCTCTGGTGCTATAAGGCGTAGAGACTTGAAATTTGGTAGGAATTTTCCTTTTATTGAGTGGAGGTCAGTTAAAAACGGATTTTACGAGATTCCACCAGCAAGGGGGGTTGCGGGGGTGATATCTATTGACTCATCGCGATATCTCTGGAACTATAAGGTGTAGAGACATGAAATTTGGAAATTTGGTAGGAATATTCCTTTTGCCGAGCAGAAACGATGTGTTTTTATTGTTTTTTTTCAAATTGCCTAAATTAATGCAATTGCTACCCAATATACATTCCACGCAGACGAAATCGCGGGGTCAGCTAGTTCTATATATTAGAATGGGAATATTCGTATGCAATGGCCGTTTCTTATTGCGAACTTGCGTTTCAGACTATCAACTAAATATACAAGCATCAACTAAATGCAAACTTAATATCACATTTACATGTATGCCTACGAAGTTACGCGGATCAGATAGTGTAATATAGACTTAAGGAGGCGATTTAATACAATAAATTAAAGAGTTAGTTACAATTAATACCCATAATACGGTGCTAAAGGTGCCACTTAAACTATTGGGTTAATGGCAAGATCTAGCAATTACTCTGACATGCGAAATTAGCAATATATCAGTTCACAAACTACCATACTGGGGGTTGGGGTTTATGTTATAAATTACTTTAAAATGTCATGTAATACGTACGTAAGTACTGAAAGGTGAATATACATACATACATAGCATCACGCCTCATTCCCATGGGGGTAGGCAGAGACCACGTTCTTCCACTAGCCACAATCCTCGCATATCTCCTTCTCTTCTTCCATTCTCATTAAACCTTTAATACAAGTTCTTCGGTTTAGAGTACTCTTGACCTGGCCCATATTTAAAATGTCCTGGATTTGGTCCAGGAACGTTCGCCGTGGTCTTCCCTTCCAAATTTCGCATTCACTCTTGACTCATAAATCCTTTTTGTCAGTTTCCTTTCACTCATTATCTCTACATGCCCAAATGCATTTCTCGATTTTAGTCACTACGTCTTCTTTTCTACCACAACGTTCTCTTATCACACTATTTCTCACTCTGTCACTCAGTTTTAATCCACTCATGCTTCTCAACGCTCTCATCTCTACCGCATTTATTTTACTTTTGTGATTCTTCTGCCATACCCAACTTTCACTACCATACATAAGCGTTGGCACCAACACTCCAGCATGCACTGCCAGTCTAGCCCTTTGAGACACCATCTGGCTATTCATAAAGGCGTACAGAGCACCATTTACCATATTCCCTGCATTCACTCTCCTTTCAATATCACTTTCACATGTTCCATCTTTTGTAAATTTAGATCCCAAATATACAAATTCTTTCACCTCTTCCACTTGTTCCCCATCTATCAAAATATTACCATTCATCGTAGTTTCAACTTACAACTTTTACAAAACTAATAAATTTTATACAGCAAAATTACATAAAAAAAAAGCGACTTCGATAAAAACAATAGACAAAAACTGCTTACGTAACTTAAAATTGATATTTTTGGAGTTAATGATAGTAAAGGATATATGTTGATATTGTGTAATTAGTCGCGTCAGATGTCTACTACAATTTTAGACCAGAATCCATATTCTCTGATAGTATAATCTCACTGTAACTTCAAAAAAATTACGTGTTGCTGTGTTATAGACACTATTTTTGTTATACGTGAACACGTCTCATTTGTGATGTGTTACAGTCCTTACTTAGCCTAACAAATTCTTTGATCCTTTATCTATCCAGTGGTGTAATTGAATTTAAGATGGAGTTGATAGATAAGTAGCTACAGCACCAAAACTGTATCCCCCGATTTTGTTATCGTTTTTTAGAATTTCATGTAGAAACTGAGTAAAATTGGGCTTTTAATAAGTCTTATTGGCAAAGATAGAATTTGTAGTTTACACCGTCATAGAATATTAAAATATAACGCTTACATGTTTCATTACTCTGTACAGTTATACTTCTGTACGAAATTAATTACAGCTACAGGATTAAATAATTTATTATGCTAAGTAATGTATGTATAAAATATATTACTCGTTATGGTGGTATGCTGCCCTGGTACTTCGACGCAGAGGCGCCGCAGGTATGCATGAGAGAAGGATTTCGGGACAAATCTTCGCTCAATCCGCGGAGGAAAGAGGGTGAAAGAGCCACCCTGATGGCCAAGTGGAGGGAGCAGCCACAAAACCATATCGGCAATTAGGACAGAGTACACGGTGCAGTGATCTACCACTTCTCACTGGTTCAGTCGGGCCACGTTTGCTTTGGCAAGTACCTGTGCGGAGGCTAGGTGTTAGCTTACCGAGGAGTCTCATGACGGTGGCAAGGCTAGCAATAATGCCACGGGCCCCTGACCCAAGAGAGCCAAGGGCTCTGTGGGTACTCCAACCACATGGGTCTTTGATTATTTGAGACACGTTCGCGGAACAGAAAGATCGAAAAGAAGATTTATCTTAATAAATACCTTATTGACTGCCTCATTGGTCTAGTGGTTAGCATGTTCGGTCACAGACATGAAGTCCTGGGATCGGGC
Source organism: Elymnias hypermnestra (assembly GCA_015832385.1). Taxonomy (NCBI): domain Eukaryota; kingdom Metazoa; phylum Arthropoda; class Insecta; order Lepidoptera; family Nymphalidae; genus Elymnias; species Elymnias hypermnestra. Next base: position 705,220 of record JACTOM010000870.1, on the reverse strand, counting down.
TGATTTAAAAATGGATATTGAGTTTTCTATTAAGATTTTCTCAGTATTGAAGTTGGGAAGTTGGCGGTGTGCTCCACCCCCGTGCCTTGGACAGCACGTTAAGTCGTCGGTCCTGTCTCTCTCCTATGAGTGAGGAGGTCTGTGCCCAGCTGCTGCTACGTACCTTACTTAACTTTATTGAAATTAAATTGCTTTCATTGTTAATGAATGCAGGTGACAAGACGTGTTTCAGGTTTCCTCACGTATAAGAAACGAGGCCTTTGCCCAGCTGTGGGACGTATATAGGCTGGTGTATATGAATTAATGTAAATGTAGAAACCCAAGCTCTTGAAAATAAAATTGTGATGATTTTTGCTGTAGGGCTCCATCAGAATTCGGAATAACAAATAATATTTTTAAAGACTAATGTCAAAAGATTTCTTTAGAAATATCCAATAAATATTATTACAATGTGTTAATGTATAAAGCACCAATATGATATTTGAGACTAGTTAACCAGGCAAACTATCCTTCCTTCCTAAAATTATGAATTGGATGATGTTTCAACTTTTTCAAATGTTCAAAACTTAACCGGAACAAAACATAATTCATAATAAAAACAACAAAACCTTTTCGTCTAAATTCCCGCCAAAATCCGTCATATATCGTTGCGATCAGAAATGGTTGGTTGTCAATGTCAAAAACAATTGAAAAACAAAAATTAAAAGTGCGTACGTACAAAGTACACCTGTCAGAAGTTTAACTTCTTTGGCACACTGATTTGTAAGTTTTAATTGTCATTAAAATATGTCTAAAATTAATACAAATTATAACCTTCAAACGAGTAAGCATAAAAAACGCTGTAGATCTTCTTGACGCTAATCAAATTTAACCTTTATTTTATCGCTGAGAAATGCTTTTACGCACTGAGTGTGGGACTCACTGGCTGTGCCAGAATACCCACTAAAACCCAGCGGCATCCTCGTCAACCTTTGATGACATTGTCAGAGATCCGCTTACACATTCTCTCTGTCAAGCCCGGTTGTGGCCGGCAAAGTAGATCACGGGTTCAAAGTAAAGCTAAGAGTCGTTTGTAACGACGCCTTGTTCCTCCCAGCCTCCTCCTTCAGAGAAGAGGGGCATCTGGTGCTCTATCTCTCTCTCTCCATCGCCTCCTTCAACTAGATGATAGCCTCGCAGAAGGAGGCAACTGTACTCCAGGCCGCCTCACTGCTAAGCATTGAACGCCTATTATACTTGACGGTGAGACATCCTCGCCGATCAATGCCACTAAAACATGCCGCTGTGGTGCCCAAGCATGAGCCTAAAAAAGTTTCATTTCAGTAAAGTTTTAAATTCAATTTGATTTCTGAACGACGGCACAAATGTCAAACTTTTGTCAGTCGAAAGTTCTGTTTCCGACATCCTTCTTAATTGTCCTATTCTATTTATGATCTTCTCCCTCCACATATCCCACGTCAAATAAATGTAGAATATTTGTTAAGTCTTTTATATAGCAAAATCTATGTATGCATGCTGGAGTGTTGGTGCCAACACTTATGTATGGTAGTGAAAGTTGGGTATGGCAGAAGAATCACAAAAGTAAAATAAATGCGGTAGAGATGAGAGCGTTGAGAAGCATGAGTGGATTAAAACTGAGTGAAAAAGTAAGAAATACTGTGATAAGAGAACGTTGTGGTATAAAAGAAGACGTGACTAAAATTGAGAAATGTACGCTTAGATGGTTTGGGCATGTAGAGAGAATGAATGAAAGGAGACTGACAAAAAGGATTTATGAGTCAAGAGTGAATGGAAAAGTTGGAAGGGGAAGACCAAGGCGAACATTCCTGGACAAAATCCAGGACATTTTAAATAACGGCCAGGTCAAGAGAACTCTAAACAGATGAACTTGTATGAAAGGTTTAATGAGAATGAAAGAAGCGAAGGAGATATGCAAGGATCGTGGTAAGTGGAAGGATGTTGTCTCTGCCTACTCCTAAGGGAATAAGGCGTGTTGTACGTTTCATTTGGTGGTGGTTTAACAATATATTTCAACTATTTATAGGCAATCAAAAGTTACACTACGGATGTTCTTATAAACCAAACAATTTCCTTCGTGTCTTCTCCAATAAAATTGACACTGGCGAGATAATCTGTGCTCAATGGGCAGCAAGCAAAATAAAACTTACATTTAACTTCAGTTCGATTTCTGAACGACTTTTAAATTTGATTGATATCTATTGACAACTTGGAATAGTTTCTAAGTTAAAGCGAAATCGTTGTTTTTACTATATTCCAAGTATTTTTTTTCATATTTACTCACCTTTTGAACCTTCCTTGGACTTCCACAAATAATTCAAAACCAAAATTAACCAATTGACTCCAGCCGTTCTCGAGTTTTAGCGAAACTGACAAAAAGCATTATATATATGTCGGAGTGCAAGAGTCTGTGGATCGCTGGTCCGTGTGTAATAGTCTGTGGGGGCAGAATCAATAAGTCCGGCGCGTCTCTCGGCAGTTCTCGAGTGGCGGTCGGCCGGAGTGGTCGACTATTGAAACTATCGCGTTTCTAGCTATTATTGTTAATGAGTTTGTGTAAATTGGTATCGAGAACATTAAGTGATTGAACATTATAATCCGAGTTAATTAACAAAGTGTTTAATTGCACCAACATTACCCACGAACGCCCACAGAATAAGAAATGAAGTAATGGATCCGATTAATAACGATGTCGGTGGAGAACCCTACGCCCTTGTGCTTTGTGCTGCTTCGTTCTCTCTCTTATTCTCCGACATATATAAGATTTATGAAATCTAATGGTGATTTTTATTATTTAGTAATATCCTTTGAATGCAATGTCCTATTTTAATAATTTAAAAAGTATTTTACAGGTATTGAAACTGTCTTTAATAAATCATTTAATAGGATAAGAATAATTACAGAGGTATGAATAATATAGTTTTGATTATTGTTGGCACTTTTATTAACTTTTAAAATGTAAAAAAGTTTTAGTGGCATAACTACAGTAGTTGGACAGATGGTATTTTAGACTTTTTTGTAGATATTAATTCGTTCTATAATATTGTACAACATATTTTTGTTCTATTACCAATGGTTTCCGCAGTGCACGTGATGACAGATTTTTTGTGACAAATTTTTTGACAGCTTTAGTTACATTAGTGAATTTTTATTAGTGATATTTATTTATTTTTAGAAAGTAATATAGCCTATTTAGTTCAGTGATAATGTAGCTTTCTAATGGTGAAAAAGTTTTTGAAATCGGTCCAGTAGTTATTGTGTGAAAACGTTACAAACATACATAACTACAAAATCAAATGTTTCCTCTTTTGAGATGTGGGCTTTAAAAGTGTTGTAGATTTGATCAGTCCAGTGTAAAGGACTCTTCCCCTTTGGTCTTTTCTCTTCAGTTTAGGCTAGTAACCACTCTACCAGCACAGACGTACCGCAAAGCAAAGAGATTTGTGTTCTGGTTCGTTACTGTGCAGAAACCATAAGAGGTAAAGCTTTCATCTTAGACTGTGTCACTTTTCATCAGGTTTGATCACAGTTAAGCGTTATAACTTAACACTTTTAATGTTTCGTAATACATTGTTGTTTGATACATACATACATAGCCTCATTCCCATAGGGGAAGGCAAAGACCACGTCCTTCCACTTGTCACGATCCTTGCATATCTCCTTCGCTTCTTTCATTATCATTAAACCTTTCATACAAGTTCGTCGGTTTAGAGTACTCTTGACCGGTATTTAAAATGTCCTGGATTTGGTCCAGGAACTTGGTCTTCCCCTTTCAACTTTCCCATTCATTCTTGACTCATGAATCCTTTTTATCAGTCTCCTTTCATTCATTCTCTCTACGTGCCCAAACCATCTAAGCATACCTTTCTCAATTTTAATCACTAGGTCTTCTTTTATATTTTATTTTATTTATTTACTCACGTTCTTTTATCACACTATTTCTTACTTTGTCACTCAGTATAGCCAGTGTTTTTAACTACCATAAGTTTTGATATATTATCCATCATTTCAAGATAATTACAATAGTAAATACAATATTTTGTACTTTATCGGAGGTACGATGCTTTGTAGCAACCATACTTCCATTTTAGATTGAATCAACACTTATGATCAGGTGAGATTACAGTCAAACGCTAAACTGTCAGCAATAAAAACTAAAAAAGTGCGTGTGTACAAAGTACGCATGTCAGAAGTGAGACTTCTATGACAAACTTGTTTATAAATGTAAAACTTTAGATTTCCGAGACAAAGGGAAAAAGGAAGATATGTCAGGATTTATTGAAATCTCAAATGACGGATTGTAAATAGAAATGCCACGTGTTTTTTTGTGTATACCAAAACTACCTAACCTTCAAACGAATTAACATCCATACGGCTAAAGAAGTTTCACTTCAAAAATGACACTGTATATTGTTGCAATGTTTTTCCTTGATACGTGTTGTTTTTAATGAGCGTAATCGTGTCGAGTGCGCGGTTGAAATGCAGATAAAGCTTATTGTTGTGATTGCAGACGCGGCGCAGGCGGCCATGACGGTGGGCGTGGCCAACGTGCTCTGCGACGAGCGCCCCGCCCCTTTGGGGTGGCCTACTCCGGCTCCGGCGCCCGCCGCCCCGCTGTGGCAGTACCCCGGTAACACCTCCCACATACTTATGCTCGCCTGGTAACTACGCGCCAACAGCATTGCGAGAGCGCCGTTTTGCGTTGCCAGCGCTCCATTCTAAATACAAAACCACCTCCTGCGGTGTCATGCCGCTTTGGTAGCAGCATTGCAACTGAGTTTGTCCGTTGGGCTTTTTCATTTTTTTTTTAAATTTGTTTTAGACCGACGGTCATCTTTCTCATTACTTAACGTCAATTATATTGAGTCAATTTGTTTTTTTTTTTATTATTATTATAATGGCGATGGTTAATTGAATAAGGATTTTGACCGAAATATAAAAATATATTTTATTTTATAATTATAATATAAAAAAAAATTGTTAATTAATGTTGGTTTATTTCGTGGAGCCCATAAATTTAAATGTGGTGAATTTAATAATCACTTCTAAAATTTTTTAAGGAAACAATTATTAAAAATCATTGAAATTGTATATAAATGGTAAGTGATGATACAGATTAAGATGGTATCATGCTTACCTGATAGGTTGCTTAAATTGAATAGGTTTGTGTAAATTGCACACAATTTTTTTTTTATTTACTTACGATGGTAAACTGTCATATAGGTATTTATTAGAGTTAATTTGCTTACAAACTTTTTTTATGAAACTCCTTTTTTAATTTTTAAAAATAGTTTGTATATATACGTTACGTTAGTCGAGAAAGAAATCAATTAATAACACAGGTTATTAATTATAAGTATGTACGAGTATATTCAAATTCTAATTCTAATAAACGCTTAGATTTTAAGTCTTAACATGTAATCAGCCTTCAAAGTTCAAATTGTTTATTTTTTTTCGGCACGACATTGGATCCCGTTTATTACGGCCACCGGTTTCTTTCATCGATTCGTTTTATTTTCGTTCCGCAACGAACTAGCCCACGCCTGCGGTTATTTCAACTGACAATAATAACTCGTTTTGCTTTTTTTGTATGAAGAAACTCAATAACGCCTCTTTAACTTTTATGCTTTATTAGTTTATTATTAGAATTTAATAATAGTGTTAGAAGGGCGATAAGAAGTCTTTTGTTTGTCTATATTCATTAAATTCATCGAAAAGTAAGAATGTGAGCTATAATTATTAAATATACACTTTAGTAATGTACTGTACTTTAGACTATTATTAAATTATACATAAATATAAAGAAAACACAATACTCAACACCATTTAGAGGACATTTTACGCTTGTTAATGACTGCCTCATTGGTCTTGTGGTTAGCATGTTCGACTACAGACATGAGGTCCTGGGTTCGAGTCCCGGGTCGGGCCAATCAAAAAATTGATATTGAGTTTTCTATTCATATTTTCTCAATATTTGCCCGAAGTTGGGAAGTTGGCGGTGTGATGCACCCCCGTGCCTCGGAGAGTACGTTAAGCTGCTGTTAAGATCTCTCTTTACGGTTGTGTCGGATTACCGTCACATCGGACTATGAGAGTGAAGGAATAGAGAGTGCACTTGTGTACTATGCCTGCCAATCCGCAGTGGAGCAGCGTGGTGGGTCTATGCTCTAAAAACCCTCATATGAGTGAGGAGGTCTGTGCCCAGCAGTGGGACGTTAATGGGCTGTTACTTACTTTTTTTTTACTTTTTTAAAAAATAAGATTTTAATTAAATATTAAGAAAACAACACTTAACATCATTTAGAGGAATTTTTACGCCTTTTTCTTACATTAAATGTACAAAAGAATTCGATATTTTTAATGACAATAAATCAGTCAATCATATTAAGCTATTTTTACTCTTATTTATTTAAATTATATAATACTAATTGTACAATAGTAATGTGTAAAACAATTAATATCGAGTACTCTCGAGTAATTAATCAAAAAAGTGATTACAATTGCAAATTAACTAACTGTCATTGGTACTGAAGATAATTAAATTATAATTCATATACTTCATATGGGCAATTGTTTTTCTTTTTTATTTGGTCCATTAAGGTTTAAATTTACCATAATAACCACATTAAAATGAAAAAAAAGAAAGATTAAGCAAGCTAAACTAACATACTCATAAAAGAAGATTTAAATAAGGGCATAGGACTAGAAAAAAATGTCTTAATCCTTTCGAAATTTGTTTTACACTTAACTATGTATATTTACAATATTATGTATAGTAATTGTATGTTATTCAGTTATACATTCCATAGAGAAGGTCTTTACTATATCTGACGGTCTGAAAGAGATCGCTTATTAGCCATAGGACCGCCCAATTGCCCACTAAAAAACTGATTACTTTTACATCTATTTCAGCGTGGTGTTCAATATATTTATCTAACTTATCCTATTAGATTCAACACGAGCAAACGATTCCATCGTTCACCGCTTCCCACACGCGAAGCGGAACTCGTGTCACTCCCAACCCATAAATTATCCATCATCCGTTAAAAAAAATGCAAAAAAATAATCATAAAAACTCATTTATCGATAACTCCGCTTAGAGACAGCCCTAAACAAGAACACCGCCTACTAAGCTCCGCCTTTCAAACGTCTCCACGAACGAGAAACTAGTGCGGTCAAGAGGTAGTACGACACCAGTCCCCGCCCTACGACTTTTTAGTGTTGTTATTAGTTGTTTCTTTTTTTTTTTAAACCGATTATTGTAGCGAACAGTTACGGTTACGTATTTGACACCTCACGCGATCGAAAAAGAAACACATTGTTTGAAATACTTTCCCTTTTTGATCGATAATTGAGGGGATGGCTTTAAAATTATTATGAATGGGCTGTATAATTAATAAGACACATGTTTTATAACAATGTTACATTGATCGATGATTATTATTTGAGTCACTAGAATATATACATTAATTTTAGCAAATGTCAAAAGAAAGGACGTAAGTTTATTGAGATTTTGTCACTGTCAGTTTTTAACGTTTGTTAATGATCTCACTTGATAGTAAGTGGTAATATAGGATAAAATGCTATCATTATAACTTGGTGAAGGGTAAAACTTGAAATTTATCAAACTCCTTTTGCAATAAAAACGAAAGTCACCATATTCCATCGGAAATTCACAGGTAGTAGAAGACGAATTTATTACACAACCATTCCCTAAAGCATCACACAGTTAGAGCAACCCCTATCTATTGGAAAAGTCCTTTTAAACGATCTTTGATTATAACTACTTCTGGAACCCTTTAAATAAAAGACAATCCCCTTAAATGTCACCTAAGTACATTTACTTAGGGAGTTCTTGAGTTATAGAAACAATCCCTTTAACTGGCCCTAAATGTACTTAGAGGTTCCATTAGCTAAAAATATAATCCTATTAAATGGCACCTATTTTTACTTAGGGGATTCCTAAGAACACCTCTTATTTATAGAAACAATCACCTTAGCGAGCCACTAAATGCACTTAGGGAACCCCTTAGCTATAGAAACAATCCCTTTTACGGGTCCTAAATGTACTTAGGAGATTCCGTAGCTAAAAAGCAATCCCCTAAACTGGCGTCTGAGTGTACTTAGGGGATATCTTAGCTATAAAACAATCCCTTAAACGACACCTAAATGTACTTAAGGAACGTCTTAATTATAAAAGTAGGAGACACTATAATGCTATCTCATTCTCTTTCACATTCAATGTTATTAATTTATGTGTCCGTCTCTATTTACTGTCGCTTTTCGTTTCTTTGACTTTCAAATCACAACGATGCTAAAGAAGTTTCCATTTCAACTATGATGCAAGCCCTGTTATGAGCTGGAGTTAGTCAGTTAGTCATTAATGGCCTCTTTAACATAAATGAAACCAGATGTTTTAGGATCGATTTCTTTCAGGACAAATTTAGGTATACATATGTATTTTCTAATTAGCTGTACCATCATTTACCATCACGTGAAATTACAGTCAAATAAATAACCTCTCCGTAATAAAAAAACAGGATAAATCATAGAGAAGTTTATCCAATTGCCTCCATCATGCAGAGATCACGAGGTTCACAAGTGATCTATAATTATTTGGTTTTCCTCGGGTTTTCTGGTTTATTATTGTAATTGACACGTTTTATATAAAAACATTTTAATATAATGGTTAGGTACGTAGTTTTAAATCCCTCTGTCGAATACAAGCCTTCTAACACATTTCTTCAATTTTTAACGTAAACAATATCGATAAAAGAATAATTGTAGGTGTTATTAATGATTCAATGTGAACTCCCACTGTGCCTTGGAGAACACCAGTGATCACAAAAAACCACAAACATAACAAACACTGTATAATGCTTGCTATCTCATTCCCTCCCATATTAAATGTTATCAATTTATGTGTCTATCTCTTTTTACTGTCGCTTTTTCGTTTCGTCGACTTACAAATCCCAATAATGCTAATGAAACTTTCACTTCAAAAATGAATTACAGGATATATAACTAATAAGCTAATAAACATTATCTTAATCTTTAATTATTATAGTAGTGTTACAAAATAAATGACCCAACTGAGTTTTTAGTCGGTTCTTTTATAAAAAAGGCGCGAACCCTCGTAACTTTAGATTGAAAGTAACGTTATCTAATATCGTTAAAGGTATTTTTTATTGCGGCAAGGTGAACGTTTAACCGTGATCACGCCTTATGGTAAATGATGATACAGTCTAAGATAGAAGCGCTGATCTGGTAAGAGTCAATTCAACTCTTATGGTTACCTCCAGACTCATTTTTCAATTTGAATATGAATACTGACTATGCTAGTTTTGTATGTCGTTGTTTTTTGCTTAATCTAAAAACAAAATTGGGAATTTTAACAAGCTCCTTGTCCAGTGGTTTTTAACAACCTCCCTGGAAAGACAAATTCAGTATATTGCATCGTTAAATATGGGGGGGAGACTTGTTTTTTCTTTTTTTTCCGCATCCCGCTCAAACTTAATATCTTATCGGGAGTGTTGGACTCGCTGGCAAGCCAGAATACTCACTAAAATCCAGCACATCCATTTGTAAAGCACCAGAGGATTGGTAGACGTATCTATCCTGGTACTCCAAAAGATTCTTTTGGGAAACTTAATAAGGAGGCAGGAGAAACGCTAATCTATGCTTCCTACCTTCCAATCTCCTGCGCTTCGAGTAAAGGAGCGTCCACAGCGTCTCCCCTTTGCCTTTCATGTGTCTCCTTCAGCGAAATAACAAAGTTCCAGTACATTGCTGTGTAAAAACTATAAGAAATAAATTAAATCTTACTAGTTTGGCATGCTTTCTTCTTAGATTACATCTTCTTTAACCATCAATTGAGATTACAGGCCAGCGTTAACTTGTATTTGCTGGTAGAGTGATAACGACAGCCGAACCCTCATCACTTTTGACAAACAATAAGACATTACAAAATGTATTTTCCTAAATTTCTTATACGTAATTAAAAAAACTTAGAACTCTCACCAATGTCAAACAGTTTTGATGTGAATACGTCTTTATAATCACATCCATATTGAGGCTAGTTTCATGTTGTACCTTATCTATCACCACCTTCCGAAATACAATTACACCACGGTATAGCTAAAGAATCAAAGAATTTATTATGCTAAGTAAATACTGTAACACATATTTAGTAAGTAGCAGCCCCTTAACGTCCCACTGTTGGGCACAGGCCTCCGCACTCCAAGGAGCGAGGGTTTTTAGAGCATAGACCCACCACGCTGCTCCACTGCGGATTGGCAGGCATAGTACACAAGTGTACTCTCTATTCCTTCACTCTCATAGTCCGATGTGAATCCGACACGACCGGAGAGAGATCAGGCGCAGGACCGAAGGCTTAACGTGCTCTCCGAGGCACGAGGGTGGATCACACCGCCAACTTCCCAACTTCAGGCAAATATTGATAAAATCTTAATAGAAATCTCAATATTGGTTTTTGAATTGGCCCGACCTGGGACTCGAACCCAGGACCTCATGTCTGTAGTCGAACACGCTAACCACTAGACCAATGAGGCAGTAACACCTATTTATTACCTAGAAAATTCCTAGTAAAACTTCGATCAGTTGTCGTTGATTCAAAAGTAAATTAAAACAACATAATTCCTCTAAATAATGTTAAATCATCCTCTAAATACCCAACAAATATATCCAAACAAAGGTCCATTAATAATTAATCAATAAAACAAGCGTTTCAAAAAAAAAAATCGATTCATATTCGACGCGTCAGCCCTTTTAAAATCCAATGGTACGTTCAAACTTTCGGGCCTTCACTATCATTTGGATTGCCATGTCTTTTGGGTTTCGAAGACGGTCCTAAAATCTACAATAACAGAAAAATTATTTAATCCATACTAGTATTTTAAATGCGAAATTAACTCTGTCCGTCTGTCGCGCTTTCACGAATCTATTTAACCGTTTTAATTGAAATCAGAAATGACATAGGCTATGGTCCTTGCACATCTTCGCTTCTTTCATTATCATTAAACCTTTTGTATAAGTTCGTCGGTTTAGAGTACTATTGACCATTTTTTTTTGTCGCTGGGAAATGCATTTACGCACGGTGTGTGGGACTCGCTGGCAATGCCAGAATACCCACTAAAATCCAGCGGGGCCGTCATCCATGCATTGGGAGCCAGAGGTTCGTTGGGGCATTCATCTCTGGCTCACCGGATGAGGCCGGCTTCAGATTTTCTATAAGGGGAGAGGTTGTAGGAACCTCCGTCTACTGGTTCCTACTCCCCTCCGTCGGGACTGGAGTGCCTCGGCGGCATTCACTCTCTCCCTTTGCCGTGCCTCCTTTAGCGAGATGATGGTCTCGCAAAAGAAGGCATCCGCTCTCCAGTCCTGCTCACCGACGAGTATTGCATCCACAATACCTGCCAGTGATAGGTCGGTGCCGATCAGCGACGTCATAATATGTCGCTGCGGTGCCCAGGCTAGACATTCTGCTACCGTGTGATGCGCTGTGTCTACAGTGGCACCGCACTCGTGGCAGATGGCCGATCCTTGACATCCTACAATTTGGAACAGATATTCGCCGAAGCAACCATGACTGGTAAGCATCTGTACCAATCTGTAGGAAAGTGATCCGTGCCCTCTGCCCAGCCATTTCTCCAGTAAAATGTCTCGGATTTGGTCCAGGAACGTTTGCCTTGGTCTTCCCCTTCCAACTTTCCCATTCACTCTTAACTCATAAATCCTTTTTGTCCGTCTCCTTTCATTCATTCTCTCTACGTGCCCAAACCTGTCTCAATTTTAGTCACTACATCTTTTATACCACAACATTCTCTTATCACACTATTGCTTACCTTGTCACTCAATTTCAATCCACTCATAATTCTCAATGCTCTCATCTCTACCGCATTTATTTTACTTTTATACTTCTTCTGTCATCTTTCACTACCATACATGAGTGTTTAATTATTCAGATATTTAATTGATTGCCATTGTTTAATTACACTATAAAAGTCCTGCCATTTGAAAAACATAATCCACATTAAAATCCGTTGAATAGATTCTACATTGTGTCCCTATATACAAACTGATAAACGTTCTCCATATCATAAATTCTCTTTTCTAAATTCAAAACATAATTTAATTAATATTTTCTAATATTGACAAAAAAACGTGGCATTTTTGTTTACAAATCGGGATTTGAGATTTCAATAAATTATTTGTATTAATTTTCGACACTAACATTTTAATGACAATTAAATTCATTAAATTCTCAACATATCTTCCTTTTCCCTGCCAAATCTAAAATCTAAAGTTTTAATTTTATATAAATACAAACCTTAACTTAGTTTGCCAAAGAAATTTCTCTTCTGGCATGTGCACTTTGTACGCACGCATGCACTTTTTTTTAATAATACATACATACATACATAGCATCACGCCTCATTCCCATAGGGGTAGGCAGAGACAACATCCTTCCACTTGCCACGATCCTTGCATATCTCCTTCGCTTCTTTCAATCTCATTAAATCTTTCATACAAGTTCGTCGGTTTAGAGTACTCTTGACCTGGCCGTTATTTAAAATGTCCTGGATTTGGTCCAGGAACGTTCGCCTCGGTCTTCCCCTTCCAACTTTCGCATTCACTCTTGACTCATAAATCCTTTTTGTCAGTCTCCTTTCATTCATTCTCTCTACATGCCCAAACCATCTAAGCATACCTTTCTCAATTTTAGTCACTACGTCTTCTTTTATACCACAACGTTCTCTTATCACACTATTTCTTACTCTGTCACTCAGTTTTAATCCACTCATGCTTCTCAACGCTCTCATCTCTACCGCATTTATTTTACTTTTGTGATTCTTCTGCCATACCCAACTTTCACTACCATACATAAGTGTTGGCACCAACACTCCAGCATGCACTGCCAGTCTAGCCCTTTGAGACACCATCTGGCTATTCATAAAAGCATGCAGAGCACCATTTACCATATTCCCTGCATTCACTCTCCTTTCGATATCACTTTCACATGTTCCATCTTTTGTAAATTTAGATCCCAAGTATACAAATTCTTTCACCTCTTCCACTTGTTCCCCATCTATCAAAATATTGCCATTCATCATAGATTCATCTCGTTCAAAAAGCATAACTTTCGTTTTGTTTACATTCACTTTCATTCCTTTCCCTTTCAAAGCTTCATTCATAATATTTAGCATCTCCTGTAGCTCGTTAGCGGATGACGCAAGTATTACTTGATCATCAGCGTAGAGTAAACATTTGATGAGTAATTCATTCATTCTTAACCCATACATACTTTCTTTTAAATCTGTCAAACATTTATCCATGAAAAGGTTGAACAGCCATGGTGACGCAACACATCCCTGTCGAACACCTCTTTCGACAGGAAACCACTCCGTGTACGCTCCGTTTATTCTGACACAGGCACTAGAACCCTCATAGAGAGACTTCAATGCTTGGATCAGACAACCGCTCACCCCATACGTAGATAACGTTGACCACAGCTCATTCCTCACCACTCGATCATAGGCCTTTTCTAAATCTACGAACGCGCAATAAACTTTTTGGTGTTTAGCCAAACATTTTTCAGTTATGCACCGTAAAGAAAAGACCTGATCCGTACATCCCATTCCTCTTCTAAATCCCGCTTGCACGTCCCATATTTTCCCATCAGTTTCATTAATCACCCTTTCAATTAATATCTTTGCATACAATTTGCCGACGACACTAAGAAGGCTGATACCGCGGTAATTTTTGCACTCCTGCTGTGACCCTTTTCCTTTATATAGAGGGACAATTACGGCCTTGCTCCAATCTCTTGGGACTTGACCTTTCTCCCAGCATATATTGAAAAGGCAGTACAGCTGAGCTACCACAATCCCGCGGCCAGCCTTCAGCATCTCGACTGACACTCTGTCATACCCAGCAGCCTTACCTGATTTCATACCTTTTATCGCTTTCATGATGTCATCCATACTAATCTCGCTATCACTTGTCTTACATTCATTGCTATCCGCAGAGGCCATATTTACCTCTGCTTCATTTCTTTCAAACAAACTTTCAAAATGATCCTTCCATCTCTTCAATATCCATTCTTCTCCTTTTATTAAACTTCCATCTAAACTTCTGATTTTACAAAGCTCCGAGGAAGTAGATCTCCCTCGGGCAAATTGTATTGATTTCCAGAAAAACTTTTTGTTTGACTGAAAATCATCAGAAAGTCTCCTATCATACATATCACTGTATTCTTCTTTTTTCTTTCTTACAGCTTCTTTCACGATTACTTTCACCCTTTTGTATTCCATTCTTGCCTTTTTTACGTCATCATTCGTTGCCTTTTGCATTCGTTGGTTCGCTTTTGTAGCCAACCAATCGGACCAAGCTTTCTTCTTTTCACACACAGCTGCTTGAACATTTTTGTCCATCCACAAATTCTTCTCTTTCTTACCTTTCCTCCTTTTAGACACGCCACATACATCAATAGCAGCACCAACCACTCCATCTTTAAATTTATTCCATAAACTTTCAATCTCATTTCCTTCGTCTTCACTCTTGAATCGCCCACTCAAATTTTTCAGATATTCTTCTCTAACATCCTCTTCTTGCAATCTCTCCACTTTTATTCGTTCAAGAATGCTCGAGGTTTCCTTCTTTCTATGGCGCCACCGATTAAAAAGACCACCGATTCGGGCAACGACCAGGTAGTGGTCAGTATCGATGTCGACCCCGCGGTATACTCGAGCATCTAGAACTTTCTTCTTCAGTTTTTCGTCCACAATTACAAAATCAATCATACTTCTAGCATTCCCTTCTTCCCTTGTATACACATGAATCCCCTTGTGCTCAAACATAGTGTTTGCCACAAAAAGACTATGTTCCACACATATTCCAAGCAAACTTCGTCCATTTTCATTCACCCGTTTGTCACCAAACATACCAAGAGTCCTTTCATATCCATCACGTTTCACACCTACCCATCCATTAAAATCTCCTAACATAATTATTCGCTCATTCGGTTCACATTCATTCAACGTATCACTCACACTTTCCCAATACTCATCTATTTCTTTTTGGGCTTTATTGGACTTTCTGGTGCCCAGATCCGTCGGAGCATAAGCACCCAAGACAAAGATCCGAGTAAGTCCAACTTTTAGCCTGATCCAGATGAGTCTAGGACTCACGTATTTCACTTCTTTCACACAATCATCCATTCTTTCGGAAAGTATGATACCAACTCCCTGACAGCCTCTCTTATCACTGCTTACACCAGACCAGTAAGCTGTGTAAGGGCTATGTTTCGTGGTATCACATCCTTTCCTCTTTGTCTCATTCACGCAGAGTACATCTATGCACCTATCATGCATCATCTGGCATACTTCATCAATCTTTTCATTCATTCCTCCTCTTACATTCAAAGTAGCAAAGCGGCTCTCGGTAGCCCGCTTTTCGCCCCCATTAGGAACGTGACGTGATGGATTGCGAATCTCATCGCCGCCATTTTTGGAATGTAATAATATCACCATTGCGTTCCCACGAGTAGCAAGGGAACATAGGTCCATTCTGGCAGAGCCCCGCATGCCAGAATAAGGCTAGCCTATTTCTGGGTTCGCCCGGTCCCAGGGCCACCGCTTGCGACTAGGCAAATGCCCCTAGCCATGAGTCCCTCGGCACGGTACACCTTGGACTGGCAGGAAGTGGGTAGGAAAATGGAATAAAAGGGGGGAACGGGTCAAAAAGATAGGAACTTTGTAAGGAAGAGAAAGGAAAATATAAGGTAGTAGGATATTACTGACTCGGAAGACTGAGAAGATTCAGTAATTCATTTAATAATAAGAGAATATAATTTGTGGTTTATTTGAAGATCAATATTCAAAGCGTTTTACTGCATTTTAAGTTTGTATTTCTATAGGCAAGATAGTTATTTCGTTTTTAAATTTAATTTTAAAGACTCGTTTGTAAATATAAACTATTTACAGAAGTTGATTAATATAATAAAGGAACCTGTACGCTCAATGTTACGCAGAGGTTTTTATTATATATTCATAGTAGTTGTGCACAGAGCACACGGCGATATTCGAGGGATAATGAGTGCAAATATCCGTACGTTTTACAAATTAACCTGTGTACCTTACTCGTTGTATAGCCATCTCTTTCTCTCCCGTATGAAATATGTGTCGTACTCTGTCCCACATAAAGAACGGTGTAGGCGGGATAGCTGTGCGTCGCTAATTATAAGGCGAGAGCGAGCTGCAACATATCTTATGGGACGAATACATAACTTACTTTTATAATTTGATGATTTACGTAGTGATAATTTAGTACTTTTGATATGATACGTCTTCAAAGTCTCATCCATAGGGAGGCAATTAAAATGAATAATAACAAAATCGGTCGATACAGTTTGGTGTTGTGGGATACATGCCTATCACCTACATGCGAAATTATCAAATAATTTATTACGTTACCCGTTACGTTATCTAAAATATTTATTTACCGCACTTTTATATATCAGTGACTAATCTATGATGAATGGCAATGTTTTGATATATGGGGAACAAGTGGAAGAGGTAAAAGAATTTGTATTCATGGGATATAAATTTATAAGAGATAGAACATGTAAAAGTGATATTGAAAGGAGAGGGAATACAGTAAATGGTGCTCTTCACGACTTTATGAAAACAGCCAGTGGGTGTCTCAAACGGCCAGACTGACTGTGCATAGTCCCCGTATTGGTGCCAGCACTTATGAATGGTAGTGAAAGTTATGTATCGCAGAAGAAGCACAAGTAAAATAAATGCGGTAGAGATGAGAGCTGTGATAAAATAACGTTTTGGTATAAAAGAAGATGTAGTGACTAATATTGTGAAAGGTATGTTTAGATCATTTGGGCACTTAGAGAGAATGAATGAAAGGCGACTGACAAAAAGGATTTATGGGTTAAGAGTGAATGAAAAAGTTGGAAGGGGAAGACCAAAGCGAAGGTTCCTGGACCAAATCCAAAACATTTTGAATAAGGGCCAGGTCAAAAGTACTCCAAACCGACGAACTTGTATGAAAGCTTTAAGGAAATTAATGAAGCGAAGGAGATATGCAAGGATCGTAGCAAGGGGAAGGGCATGGTCTCTGCCTACCCCTATGGGAATGAGGCGTGATGCTATGTATGTAGAAATCTATATGTTTAGGGTGGTGTTGGGGCAAAGATGTCCTGCCAAGTAGAAACTTCATTTATTGGTACTTGTACAACAAGGAGTCAGGGCTAAAAACCTTTTACAGAATATCTTTACCGTCTTAAATTATATGGTTAATTACTTACTATTTGGCAAAATAATATTTTGTTACTAAAAAAGACAATATTTCATACAAAGACATTATATAACAAACTTGTAACCCCATATTTTAGAGTGAATATGGTTCAGAAATCATCATAATTTTATGAAATATGTTAAAAACTTACTTTTACAAAAGGCATATTATAATTTTGAAGATTATTTAGCGATAAAAATATTAAGCTTAATTCCAGTTCCATACAGAAGCAAAATATGACACATTGTAACATACACATCTGTCTTTAAAAGAGTAACCGTTGAATTTCTTAACGGTTTTTTGTCAGTGGCTTCAGATTTCCGAACCGATGATAGATTTGTTACCAACGGACAGGCTACTGACGATTCAAAGTGCTTTTTGAGCCTACTCATATATAATAAAATAATTTTGATATTGTTTTTTTTTTGGCGGTTATTACTAAAGTAATAGAATTACAAATATGAAGTCACCTGTATTACTCACCATTTACTGACGCACTGTTTGTAAGCAATAAAAAAATGACTTAAATATTAATTCATTGCACTTTTAAGCAAGAAATTATACGTCAGTCTCTGAGCTTATGTCAGTATTAGCGCCCGATTATCGCATTTCATGTTTTGTTTTCACGCCACGATGATTTTTTCGGTTGAAACGAACTTTAGCAAGCTTTAATTGATAGTTAATTTAAAATATATTTATTAATACAATATTAAAATAAACGTTTCATGAAACGATGCATGTGAAGCAGCTGATTTGAAACCACCTCGAGGAGAGATGTAATGCGACATGCAAACGATTGACGAAAATATATCAGACGATAGAAAAAGTTTCATTTAAAAAATTAAGAAATAGCAACCTATTACACTTATAGGAGAAAGATTTTAGAGCATAGACCCACCTCACTGCTCCACTGAGGGTTGGCAGGCAGTTAAAATTAATAACCAGTTTAATTTCATTTTCTATATTTTAAAAAAATATCTTTGTTGGTTGAGAGGCATACTAAATACGATCTCCGGAAATCGAACCCAGCACTTCTGCTAGAGATCCAACACCATTACACCATCGAAGTTATCAATCTTTTGCTTGAAATTAATAATCCAAAAAATATATAAACACGTTAACATAACGAGCCTTTCGCTTATTTTATCAATAAGTCAATTAGTTCGTTATCGTTTTTGTTACGTTATCGTTTTGTTCAAGTGTCTAAACACTTGCATTTTATATAAACAATTAATGAACAATATTTTTTGTTATGAGTGCTTATAACACTTAATTTTGTACGTTTTATCATGTTAATATTATGCCTTTATTATCCTAATAAAGGCAAACGTTCGGTGGTTAAAGTAAGGCAAAAAATATAAACACCTTTACGTATCGAGCAGTCGCTTTTTTGATATAATATAAGTCAATTATTCCGTTATTGTTTTTCAAATGTTTGTCGAAGACCCTTAAGCATTTATAATAAAGATTGTGTAATAACTGAACACTCACTTTTTGCATATCGTCTGATCATTAATTCTAAGCATAATTGCGGTTTCTACGCAACGTGTAACTGGCTTTTTCCATAATAAAAATGGTCTAAGTTATTCTTTATAACATGTGACAGTGAAAGTCCCGACAAAATAGATGCAGCTGTTTCAGAAATTTTCTAAATTGACTAGCCGATAGCCCAACTCCGTCTGAACCTCGCAAGGGAGACAGAAAAGCAACAAATTGAGTTATCATAAAAAAGGTTATAGTGAGCCAACTTCAAGAGATAGATATGGTGTGATGGACTTTTATTAGATCATTTAAAGAAGGACAATCCTGTCGTATTTAATTTTTGCGAAACTTTGACCGCTGAGTGTGCCACGTACTACGTGGCACACTCAGCGGAAGCTCTTAAAATAAAAAAAACGCGATTTTGAAATATTCTTCATTGGTGCACCGCTTCTATTACTCTTAGCATGATGTAGATACTATAACCAGCCTTGATAAATGGCCTATCTAACAGTGAAGTAATTTTCCAAATCGGAGCAGTAGTTCCGAAGATTAAAGCGCTTAAACAAACAAATATTAGTATAGATTTCTTGATACCACATATATAATATTCCTCCAAGTGTATACGTTTCTATATTGTCATGAGGAAGAAAAAAACTATAAACACAATTCAATAACGCGTTTTTCTTCGCTAATAACTCTTTTAATTCGTTATCGTTTTTCACTCATTATTTAACGATAATACGAGACCTTTAAGCTCTTGTAACGAACGACTTTTAACCTGTCATTTATTTATCTCTTGCCTTTTTTGTTGCAACGACTGTTGCATATTTTTATTCTATATTGTAGTCTGTTTATACTTTTATATTAAGTACCATTTTAGTGACTGCCTCATTGGTCTAGTGGTTAGCATGTTCGACTACAGACATGCGGTCCTGGGATCGAGTCCCGGGTCGGGCCAATTCGAAATCGATATTGAGTTTTCTATTAAGATTTTCTCAATATTTGCCCGAAGTTGGGAAAAATTTGGCGGTGTAATCGGAGACCACGTTAAGCTGTCGGTCCTGCGCCTGATCTCTCTCCGGTCGTGTCGGATTGCCGTCAAGTCGGACCATGAGAGTGAAAGAATAGAGAGTACACTTGTGTACTATGCCTGCCAATCCGCACTGAAGCAGCATGGTGGGTATCTGCTATAAACCCTCTTATATGGGTGAGGAGGCCTGTGCCCAGCAGTGGGACGTTAATGGGCTGCTACTTACCATTTTAGTTAGAAATATTAGTACAAACCATCATCAAAACCAGCTGCTACCATCGCGTGTTAGATTGATTAATAACGAGTTTATATTTTAAATAAGTAGCGTCAAGAAATAAGTAGCTATAAAAAAGCAGCTATTGCACAAAATTAATATAGCATATTCTCTACTGACAATATAATTTTGGCTGCTAGACTGACAATTAGTCACGAAGCCTCCCACCAATTTAATCTGAATTAAGAGAAATTAGACAATACAATTTGCTAAAGTAACCATTAATCTAGTGAGACAATCTAACTATATATGCAGTAACAAATGCAGTGCCTTGTATTCCCACCGGTCTATTTAGCATTCTCGCCTACTCCTTTCCTCCCCTCTCCTTTATCGGAAATACAAAGAGAGAATACAAAATAAGGCGCGGTCATAAACAACTGGCTAATGTGTTACTAGGAACTCATGATTTAGATGTGTTGTTTGAAATTGTAAAGTAAAGCCTATTCAAGTCCCACCGTCACCTCTTCAAGTGACTTCAGGTTTGGCAGGACTCCTTACGCTATGTAGACGGTCACTTAATCCTCCATGTTTATAGTCATTAATATATTATTCATCAGCTTGTTAGGACTTTCTTGCGTTGCTTTATAACTATTAGTTAGAAGTTTAGAACTTCTAGTTTCATTTTAGAAGCTTCATTTTAGTAACTACAAAGACTATATTTAAATGAGTTTCTTGCATTCGAGAAGGTTTGTTACCAACGGTTAGATTTAGCCCTTCATAAGAACTTTGTCACTTGAATAAATAATATATTGTATTGATTTCATTTTGATGTAACGTTGTCTCGCCACGCTACACCACAGCACTTTGGCATACTTTGTCATACCTCAGGATTGCTCCAAGAATATTGCAGGTTTCCTCACGATGTTTTCCTTTCGGAATAGCGCATTAAAAAACAATCGCTCTCAGAAGTTATTCCATTAAAAAACGAACTATAACTTCATAGAAATGAAATGATAATGTCTGAGATTGCAATTATAATTCCAATGCTGATTTGAAAATTTTTTGTAAGACTTACTTTTCTTAGATATTTATTGCAAAATGTGTGTTATTGTAATTAAATATGATGGAAATTCTGTTTGTTTCAGCCCAAATGTCAATGGAGAGTATGATGGTGGGTGGCGTAGGAGGCGTAGGCGTTGGTTCTGTAGGCGGAGGAGTATCTTCAATGGGCGGATTTCAGTTAATTCGTGAACCAGCTTCTGCATCTTTCCTGCTGCTACCTGCACCTCCAGATCTTCCCCACGCAGTAGTCTGGAGTGGGATGCCATATTCCTCTGCGCCACTCCTACTCCCACCAGCTCCACATCCCTCCCATCACTTACAACTACTACCAGGTGACTTATTAGCGTCCACAGCTACTCTACAACATACGCACACCCATTCCACCCGACTTGTCACTTTAGCACCCGCACCCCCTCCTCAGCCACACCCACCACACCCAGTCGATAAAAGAAAACCTATTCAGCCCTTGCTGATGCCTCATACATTGATCAAGATCGAACCTGAACCACCACAAGAGAAACCACCCACGTTTGCTCCGGAACCCGTACAACAACCGATAATGACGACGCATTTGTATTATCAACCAGACTTTTCCGACCAAGTATGTAGAAGTCAAGCCACATCACCTGCAGCTCCACCTACACCACCACCCGAAGTACCTGAACTACCCGCGCATAAAGATGCATCAAATCAAACTGATCACATAGATGATGAAGAGGATTCTCCTAATCACGCGGATGAAGATGAAAGGGATGTAGCATGTATCGGCGTTGCACATTTCCCTGAAGAATCACATACGATACAAATTCAGCCATTACAACCAGCACCGATTGACAGTGCTGAAGATTCATCGTCAGAAGCTCTCGCGGCTTCAGTGGTTGTTGGTGCTGTAGAAAAGGCGATTGATGCAATTGAAAGAGATGATACTATGGACAATTCTAGTAGCGGTGCTTCAAATGATTTGGTTATAGACACAACCAGGACATCTACACCGACACCATTACCACAGCCACGACTTCATGTTGATGTCAGTGGATTAGAACTTTTGTCGAACAGTATTGAACAATTTGAGCGAACGACACCTGGACATAATATGCCTAGCCTAGACCCAACTCCTTTGACAATAGACACACGAACTTCTACTAAATTAAATATTTTAATTAAAACGTCACCGAAATCTCCTCCACGCACAGATCATCTACAAGTACATCCGAGATTTGAGTTTCCCATTGTGGAAACGAATGAGCAACAGAAACCTTCACTCGATGGGCTGGGATTGTTGTGTGCTTTAGCAGAACAAAGATTCATGGAGGAAGTAGAGGAGAATCCTCCAAGCAGCCTACCTTCTACCTCTCGTCCTATTAAAACGGAACCTTTAATGAGCCCCACTGAAAGAGAACGCGACAGATCTTTGGATTCAAAAAAAGAGAAACATAGGCACAGGGACGATTCATCAAGTGAAAGGAGACGAAAAAAAAGTACAGACAGGGAAGAAAGATTACGGCATAAGTTAGAAAAAATGCGCCGACATAAACGTGAGAGGAAGGATAACGAACAAGAGGAAGGTGGAGAATTGGAAGCGAGTTTGCGGCGCGTGACGGCTTGTTCCTGTGGGCTTTTGGACTGCACTCATTCTCATCCAGTACCTTCAGCTCAGGCGCTAGTAAACGCTATGGAAAAGGATATGCGAGAACGTTTACAAGAATTACAACGCCAATGTGACGAAAAAAGAGCACAATTAAATGCTTTAACACCGCCTTTACCTCCAATTTCGACGCCTCCGACACCTTGTACTCCAGCTCTTTCACCAGACTCAGATCGAGGATCTTCAAAAAAACGTAAAGTAGGACGTCCAAGAAAAGTTTCTAGTCCCGATTCAACTGAAACAATCGTGGCGAAGAAACCAAAATCTAAAAGTACATTGGTCGGCTATTTGCTTGCCAAAGGTAAATTGAAAGGCAACATTCTGTACTCAAAAGGAGAGCCATCCCGGGAAGAAATAAATAGAACCAGTAAAGTTCGACCAAAATTAAAAGCTGAACCGATTGTAAAGACATATTCAGAAGAAGAGGAACACGAATGGGGCCTCAATAGATCAGCAAGTTCTTCAATGGAAAGTCTTAATGAGGTTCGGCAAAAAAATCGAGAGAAAGTGGATCGTCTGGCGAGGAAACATTCTAGAGATGACATGTCGGAAATCGAATTAGCAATACGGCGAGCAAGTGCATCGAGTGATAGCGATAAGGAGAGACGTCGTGCAAAAAAGAGACGAAAGAGTACAAAATCTAAGGAAAGAGCGGAGGAAATCAAAGTTCCACAACCAGACACTATTCCTCATCCTCAGCCTATATCCCGATGTACTTTGACAGAAGATAAATTAGATTCTTCACCCAGAGTACTTACTGCAAGAGGTGGGTTGTTCTATGCAGGCAAGCTAAGTGCTGTACAAGCTCCAGATGTCTATGCTATAACACTGGATGGCGAGAGGGGAAACAAACCACATATATTATCAAGAGAGGAAACTTTAAAAGACGCTGTAAGTATACTTTTTGCACCTACTTTATTATCATATCACGTTATGTAGCTGTTATCGTTTACATGTTTGTAAATGACATCAAAATTTTCAGATATCCTTAATATTTAATGTTATGTTTTGCAGATTTTGGAAGTGAGTCCAGCATCTGTATCTGAGCTACCATCAGGCACTCGGGTCTGTGCGTACTGGTCACAGCAATATCGCTGCCTGTATCCTGGAACCGTAGCAGTTTCCTCTCCAGATCCCCACGATGACAAATTTGTTGCTGTTGAATTCGATGATGGAGATTCTGGTAGGATAGCGATTGAAGATATTAGATTTTTGGAGCCAAATTATCCTGTTGTAGGTAAGTTGAAACCTCCGTTGTTTCTATTTTGTCTCCTTCCAAATGCCTCATGTTCACTCGACACTTTTGCGTCTACAATAGGATTTACTCTTCAACAATTTTTTTTATTTATGACATGTTAGCGCTTGACTGTAATCTCATCTGATGGTATGTCATCATACTTTCAAAAATAAAAGCACGCTAAACTGATAAAAAGGCTTTATTTTACATGTAACATTCTTACAACAAATATTTAATTTATTTATACCGTAAATTACAGAGTACGAAAATACATTATTTACACTCGGAAAACGGAGAAGGAACACGAGTGTGACAGAAGAGAAAAAAATAGCATCAATTACAAATGTCGAGGTGAAAATAGAACATCTATCTCAAGCTCAACCGGAAAATCAAAATGAAGAAGATAGGCATAGAGATAGAAAGAAGTTAAAGAAGCTGCGGAAAGAGAAGATGCGTCGAATGACAAGCGAAGACGATCCAAACTCAACAGATTACGTGAAAAAGAAGAAGAAGAAGCATAAATGCTGTGAGGAGCATTGCAAACATCGACGACACCATAAGAAACACCACAGAAAACATAAGAAGAGACATCATTCCGGATGCAAAGATCATTCGAGCTCTTCTGGAGATGAACATAGACATAAATCATCATCAGATTACATAGATTCAAACAAATCCAATGAAGACTCGATTGATTCTAATGATAGACTATCTACTCTGATAGCAGTTGAAAAGTCACCAGAGGAAAAGATGAAAACTGTGATCAAAAAGGCCGTACTGTCCAAAAAGAGTTTGGTCAAAAATGCTGTTTTAGATTTTAGCAATATAGGTAAAATTGCATTAAAGAAAGACAAAGAAAGTAAAGACAACTTAAAAGATAGTGGAATTGGATTGGAAGAGGATACGACCGTTGCTTCTACTTCTGCTGAAGCATCTAAAAAGGTCAGTAGGAAAAAATTTGAGGAAAGAATCTTCCAAATTTGTATCAAAGCTTGATGTTCCAGGTCAATCTGAACTGACCTGAGCACTCAAATAATGTACTTTTTTTTTAGAAGACAAAACGGCGAACTGTCTCCTCTACATCATCGGAAGGAGGATGTGGAGGTGTGAGCAAGATGGCAGCATTCCTTCCTGGGGGTGCCTTGTGGCGATGGCATGGACCAGCATACAGACGGACAGCTAAACCCAGGTTGCGCAAACTCTTCTACAGAGCCATTCAAAGAGGAGAGGAGGTTTTACATGTAAGTAACCATTATAATACAGACTAGCTATTCTACTCATTGATTGACACACTGCAAAGTTGACAGATACATACATAAAAATATGGAGTATCATGGTCAGCTGTAGTTTAACATATAATACAGACTTGCTACTCTACTGACGAGACTTTACAAAGTTGACAGATACATAAACACACGGAGTGTCGTAGTCTTCTGTAGTGCAATATACAATACAGACTAGCTACTTTACTGATAGACAAATTACAAAGTTGTGCTATATTTTATTTAGTGTAATATATAATATGCCATAAAAAAAATTAGAGCAAACCACCAAAGTGACGGATGCTCTAACCTACGCTAAAAAACTGAAGTGGAAGTGGGCTGGGCGTGTAGCGAGGCTACAGGACTATACTCGTAGATGGACCAACAGGGTTACAACGTGGAACGGTCCCAATCGGCAAACGTCTCAAAGGCAGACCAAGCACGAGGTGGGCAGACGAGCTGACAAAAATAGCTGGTCCCTGTTGGCCGCAAATAGCGCAAGATAGAGACACGTGGAATTCTTTAGAGGAGACCTTCACCTTCACTTGAAGAGGGGTTCATCCAATTTTTTTTTTTTAATTTGTAATCGAACTTATATAAAAAAAAATAACTGCATGAAATAAAGGGTTTATTATTATTATTAATATATTATACAGGTAGGCTACTCTACTCGTATATACTTTTAACAGTAAACACGTGTGTCGTTGCCTGTTATAGTGCAATGTACTACACAGATTAATCCACTATAAATAAATTACAAAGACGACAGTTAGATAGCTACTCTACTCATAGACACTTTACAAAGTTGACAGATACATACAAAAACGGAGTGTCATTGTCTGCTGTAGTGCAGTACAATACAGACTAGTTACTCCACTGATAGACAAATCACAAAGACAGGTATATAGCTCTACTGTTAGACATTTTACAATGTGAAGTGTCAATGTCCACAGTGTAATACATAGTACAGACTAGTTACTTCATTCGTGCCATGACAACGTGTGTGTGTGTGTAGGTGGGCGAGGCGGCCGTGTTCCTATCGACTGGCCGTGCAGACCGGCCGTATATCGGGCGTATAGCTGCGCTGTGGGAAGCACGGGGCGCCATGGCCGTGCGGGTGCATTGGTTCTACCACCCTGAGGAGACTGCCGCCTGCGAGCGTCTGCACTACCCGGTACCGGCACCCCACCACCTATTAAACGTCACTGAGCCGTCACGCTTAGCTATGTATCGAATGAGTTCAAAACTAGTCGGGCTAAATTAGGTATTTTGCTTTAATAGTAAAACTTTAGACGCCTACCATTGGTTTGGTATAGATTAAAGACCCTTTATGAGTTTAATTCTAGTCAGACTGGTTAGATACTTTGCGTTTTATAGCAAAACTTATGTTAACAAAATATTTCATGAAATTTCTGCCGTTAGGTTTCCGTAGGACCTACAATGAATAGTTATCCTAGTTGGGCTGAATTGAATATTTTGCGTTTTATAGAAAAACTTTATGATTATAAATAAGGTTTCCATCGGTTTAGTGTTGACTAAAGACCTCTTATGAGTTTGATTGTCTTCGGGCTGAGTGTTTTATAGCAAAACTTTAGAGATTTTATGAGATTTCCGACTTTTAGTTTACTTTTTTATAGCAAAACTTAATGACTATGAAGTTTCCATCGGTTTAGTGTTGACTAATGAGTGATTTTAGTCAGACTGATTAAAAATTTCGTGTTTTATAGCAAATCTTCATATATTTCATGTGATTTCCGCCGTTTAGTTTCCTTAGGACCTAAAATGAATTCTTACCAAGTCGGACTGAATTGATTATTTTGCGTTTTATAGAAAAACTTAATGACTATGAGGTTTCCATCGGTTTAGTGTTGACTAAAGACCCCCTATGTGTTGGAATGTAGTCGGGCTGAATTAGATATTTTGCTTTTTATTGTAAAACTTTAGAGGCTATAAGGTTACCACTAGTTTAGTGTAGACTAAAGACCCCTATGAGTTTGATTCTAGTCGGGCTGAATTATATTTTATGTTTTATAGTAACACTTTAGAGACTTTAATCTCATCTTTTTTTAATAAACAGGGTGGTCTCTTCGAATCTCCGCACACAGATGAGAACGACGTACAGACAATCTCCCATAAATGCGAGGTGTTACCGCTCGAGCAGTACAAGGAGCGCATGGGCGACGACCCGGTGAAGTATAGCACCGTGTACGACAACAACGACGTGTACTATCTCGCGGGCCACTACGACCCCACGCAGCAGTCGCTGCGGATGGAGACAGGTATACCGTTCGCGACAAACACCTCCTAAGGACACATATTTTCCTGGTACATTCTGCATTGGTTTACGCAATTGATACAAGTGAAACCGCAAGCGCAAGAACGACTTTGCATATAAGCAAACAGGATACCGTTCACGATAAAAACACCTCTTAAAAACATATGTTTTCCTGGTACTTCCATATTAATTGAAACAATTGTTACTGAAACCAATCAAAAATCAATCAATCAAAATCAATAAAGAGAGATCCATAATGTTGTCGACAAACGTTACCCCTTGGGAGCTTATGTTCTCCTGGTACTTTCTTATATTAATTATAAAAAAAAAAGTATAGAAAACCCGCGAGCGCATATGTAAAATAAATAAGTTATTTTTTGTTTTTTTTTTTTTTTTTTGAGTTATCTCAGTCCCAGGTTCTTCTTATTTAGTGTATTTTTTGTAATTGTATAGTGTAATTCCCATTCAAAGGAAAAAATCATATTAAAAATGGATTTACTTATTCTATATATAGCAACAATAAAGACACAAATATGAAGACGACCTTATAGCCTGAAATGGAATTCCCCATTGTTTTATTGTTATATTATTAAAATAAGTGATAAGACTTTCTTGCGCTGCGGTGATGATTTTGACTATTTTATAAAAGCTTTTCGATTTAAGTAACTAATATACAAAACTACCTGCAATTTTACAATCAATCATAGAAATTCACTAAACAATATAAAACGACGTAAGAAGAAATAAAATAATAAACGAAGCCGCGATTGCAAGAACGGCTTAACTGACAAAAAAAATTCATTAATTGTAATAAAATTTGCCTTTAACATAAGTCGTTCTTGCTCCCGCGATTAATATATCATGATAACATTGATGAATGATTTCTAATTATGTAGGGTAGTTTTATATATTTTATTATAATGACAGTCTTTGTGAATACTTTGTTTCCATTATAAATATTGTATTTTGAACATCTTTGTGTGTAAAGCAATAGCGTTTCAATTAGACGTTTACTAAAGGGTTCCATACACTAACAGTACGAATATAGCAGGCGATAGTCAACAGTTTCATAATGATGCGACACTAAATGGCGACACATTAAATCATTTGGTGTTTTATCTGTGAAGTTTCAAAATATTTTTATACATTTTAGTGTAATCTTTATGACATTTCCTACAATTTATATAATAACAATGCTTTTGTAAAACAGTTTTGGCGCACAAGCGCCGCAAACTTTATACATCAATAACTCCCAGTTTCTTAAGACTGAACTACTCTATGTCTAGTGTCTTGAGTACTAATTTAACTTTTAACATTCGTGTTATTTCGCCTTTAGAAAGGTGATTTTTTGGTAGTATTAGATTATTTTTCGTAGTGTATTAAAGACACTGGAATGCGTCGCCTTTGTGTCGGATCTCTCTTTCCGTCTTTATCTATTGTTAGAATTCGGATAGAACTCAATTAATTTACAAAGTAAACAATTTTCAAAATTATTGTAAATTTTTCAAGTAACTTGTTTCTATAGTAAGTAAGTAGCAGCCCATTAACGTCCCACTGCTGGGCACAGGCCTCCTTACTCCGAGGAGCGAGGGTTTTTAGAGCATAGACCCACCACGCTGCTCCAGTGCGGATTGGCAGGCATAGTACATAAATGCACTCTCTATTCCTTCACTCTCATAGTCCGATGTGACGGGAATCGGACACCACCGGAGAGAGATCAGGCGCAGGACCGACGGCTAACGTGCTCTCCGAGGCACACACCGCCAACTTCCCAACTTCGGGCAAATATTGAGAAAATCTTTATTGAAAATTCAATATTGATATTTGAATTGGCCCGACCCGGGACTCGAACCCAGGACCTCATGTCCGTAATCGAACATACTAACCACTAGACCAATGAGGCGGTTGTTTCTATAGTATTTGTTGCGATTAACTGATAGCCCTTTATTTGTATAGACTGTAAGTGTATGGGGCCTTTGTTTTAGTGTTAGTGTTTTGTCCAAGTTTTTCTATACTATGGAGTAGCTTTGAATCACTTAAACAGGTCCTAAAGTACAATGTAGTTCCCTGAGGCTCAATTCGTATGACAATTTTTTTCACTATTAGGTTGCGATACACTGGGCGAACGGTTTTTTTCTATTAAATAAAGAATTCATTTATATTTTTTAAATAAAAAGCGTTGGTTTGTCTTGGATAAATTCAACATTTAAATAGGAACGGACTGATTTTAATATATCCACTTACAGATAGATTACTTTGCAGTTGAATTGTAAATCCTTCGTATTCTCTCTGTATAAAGATAAAAGGAATTTGTTGATCAGCAGTTAAAGTTTACAAACAATTTGTAATTTACGATCAGTTATTTTTCATCGTCAGACTATATTTTTTTCAAACTGACTGACAAATTGACAAATCAGTCTGGCAAACCTTATAGGCAGTAAGAATAGATAAGCTAGCATTTAACCTTCTTTCGTTATAAAGCACAAAGATTTTAAATGCCACATTAGTCTATTAGTTGGCCTATTTTAGTTGGATTCTTATAATATATAATCCAGGATGGATTTGAGATCCAGTTCTGAAAACTCAACATAGGGTTTTTCTGATAGAAAGTTCACAGTATCTGCTTGAAGTCGTGCAAGTTAAAATTTTGGTGCAATAGTGTCACATTACCTTAACAAAATGTGCACCTATCTTCGACAAACACTTGAATATATATCGTAAACAAACGGCTCATTACCATATGACATTGGTCACCGTAACCAATTATAAGACAAATTTAACAGTTCGTGTATGGGAAGGTTAGCAAATAACCCATCGCCCAGTGTGTCCTAAACCTTACCGTCCGCAGTGACGCTCTATACAAACGTAGATACGTGTTAAAGTTACCCTTGTTACGTTTTAACGGTGTCCTTAATGGAATGTTTTGTTTCTTTATTTTACGGTTTACGGCCGAGTTGGTATACGGTGATGACAATAGGTCTGGTGATGATGATGAAATCGCAGCTTATTACGAAAACGACATTAAACGAAATAATGCTTAGACAAGTAATCAAATCATATTAAAATTTTACTTAGTATTGATTTTTACAATTTTTTATTGACTTTTACAGACCCATATTTATTGCTTTGTTAGAATAGTGACACAATTAAAAAAAACTTAATCTATACTTGTCCAAATTATCAAGTTACTGATATTATATTTGTATTTGAATACCAATTTTCATACAAAATAATTGGATTAAATAATTGTTTCGATGTGTTTTTTTTTAAAATTATTACAAGAATGTAATCGAAGACGGCGGTTTTCATTTATTTATTAACTTGCGTACTTATTACGTTATCGAAGTGAAAAGGTGGTTGGGTTTTATATTAAAATGAAACAACAGCATATATTTAGTGACAAAACAAACGAGAAGATACACTTTTTTATTACACTTGTTGATTTTTCTTAATTATTAAAACAATCCTAAAGAAATTACACTTTTCCGATACACTTGTCGATTTCTTAATATTAAAACAAACTTACACACTTTACTGAAATTTTTTCATTACACTTCTTGATTTCGTAATTATTAAAACAAACCTAAACAACTTACACTTTTTAATACACTTGTCGATTTCTTAATATTAAAACAAACTTACACACTTTACTGAAATTTTTTCATTACACTTGTTGATTTCGTAATTATTAAAACAAACAAAACTATACTTTTTTGTACACTTGTCGATTTCTTAATATTAAAACAAACTTACACACTATACTGAAATTTTTTCATTACACTTCTTGATTTCGTAATTATTAAAACTAAACTAAACAACTTACACTTTTTAATACACTTGTCGATTTTTAATATTAAAACAAACTTTCACACTTTATTCACAGTATTCTAATACACTTGTTGATTGCATAAATATATTAACCAATTTTGTTTTTGAACAAAGAAAGATGTAATCGGTATTTCGCTTGGTTGTGTGCAATAAGGTCTTTAATTAATAAAATTTCGTTTAGTGACGTTTTCGAAATAAAATTGCGATCCGTAAGGGTTTTGAGATGTAAGCGACGGTGATGATATGTGATTTATTATACATATAACGGTGTAATCTCAATGTATAGTTAGTTATATGTTTAATGTATATTTTATTTTAGATATTTTCTCTATGTACACTTTTTCCTTTATATAATATATATTCTTGAAATGCAATACTACTTCAGCTAGTCTCATGTTTCGTTCAAAATTGACCAGTGGTTTAAGTGAAAGTGACGTTTTCATATAAAAAAAGTGTGCTTCTATAAGTTTACACATAGACGAAGTGAAACTTCTTTGGCTTACATTGTATTAATTTCTAACAATACATTACGTATTCTGTTAATTATGTCCACATTTCACAATTCAAAAGCCATGAAACTCTTCGTAAGACTCGTTTTATGATAAGTAACAAGATTTTTTACATTGTTAAAACTGAATCCGTAGTCCGACCATTGGTTTTTCGCTGGGATATGCTTTTATGCACAAACCATGGGCCAGGAATGTGGGACTCCCTCTTCCCCAAATCCTCTTTAACAATGAGTGAGGCACTAGCATTGAAAACTTTCTCATTGGTCCCTAGTGTTCCGGATGAGTCCGACTAAAGATTCACGGAGGCGGGAGGACGTTCGCAAACATGCGCTGCCTTGTACTCTGCCTCTTGTAGGAGGGAATCGTAATCTAACGTAAAGTTATATATAAACGAAGACAGATGATAATACTAATGACACCTTTGATGATGGGACGGAAAAAATCGATCCTCATTTAAAAAACTTTTTATTAGCGTAATTTACGCTGTATTATGTTACCCGAGCGTCAGTTGTTTATGTTTCATTGATGGTTTTTCTTTAGTAATGTATTTTTTATGAAACTTTCGTTTCATTTAACTGAACCAACATCG
Source organism: Elymnias hypermnestra (assembly GCA_015832385.1). NCBI lineage: Eukaryota > Metazoa > Arthropoda > Insecta > Lepidoptera > Nymphalidae > Elymnias > Elymnias hypermnestra. The sequence continues at coordinate 672,738 of JACTOM010000870.1, read as the reverse complement.
TCGCTTTAACCGATTGACGTCCACTGCTGGACATAGGTCTCACGTAATGACGTCCACAAGGCCTTATCTTGCGCCGCCTGGCTCCAGCTGCTACCGGCGATCCTTCCTATATCATCGGTCCACCTTGTAGGGGGTCTGCCTACACTGAGCTGTCCGGGGCGTGATCGCCACTCCAGCACCTTCGGGTTCGCGATTCGTAGGACTATGTCGGTGAGGTTGGTTCTACTACGGATCTCTTCTATCGCACGCTGAGTGACTCTGAGCTTCCGCATGATACCCATAGTCAGCGACCACGTCTCAGAACCGTAGATCACCACTGGCAACACGCAAACACTTTGGTCTTCACTTTTTTTAATCAGGATTGATTTTTTTCCGTCCCATCAATTTCGTTATATTGGGCTGGTACTATATTTTTTTGGATTTTTTTTAAGTTTCCGAATGAAGTAATGTCCCAAGAGACACTTATAGGCACATAACCAACTTTTCTCCCCACCTTGCCATAAGAAGTTTCACTTTGTGAAAAGTTTTCGTGAAACTTTGTTATATTATTGTTTACATGATTTTTTTTCTATATTTTGGTTGATAATATTATGTTATTTGATGTATACCTTATATCGAAATGGTGCTAGATGCTTTGATACAGTTCTTTATAATTTCGCTATAATTAAGATTGTATATAGAAACGTTTCCAATGTAGAGGTGTAGGTTTTACCTTATTAAAGTTATTTCTAACTCCGCTTGCTATGGTTGCCATTATATAACGTATTTTTCGTATAATTTCAACAGGGTATGCTGACCCGGTGTTTTTTTTATCCGTTTTACTCATATCGACGTGTATGAAGGGACTGAAAAGACAGGGATATAGCTAGGTCGACCAAGGATAGGAATGTAGATAGGTTTTTGTATGAAGTGGCCAAAAAAAAATGATAAAAAATCAGCCATTTTTCGAATGCAGGCCCCTTTTATCTATACGAACACGTTATCGAATGAAGGATGTTTAATAGTGTCTTCTGTCACTAAATGTGTCGTTCTTACTGTAAAATTATTGTATGTTGGTAGATTTTAAATATATAAATAGAACTAGACGCCCCGCCCATTTCTATTCTCTTCCAAACAAATTGAAATAGTAGATTAGTAATGGCTAAGCTCTCGATTAATTATTGATAGGAATTTAAACTTTTGAACGTACAATATAATTGTGGAGAATAAATACTTTGTGATTTATAATTAACAATTGAGGGTAGGTATAATTTCTTTGTACCCTCGTTTATATAATGTATGTGCGTAGTACTTTTTTTTATTATAATTTAGTTTTAAATCGATTAGTAAGACTTAGGATAGGTTTTTGCTTCATTTAAAAGAAAGTTATATACATCGGACCCTTGTCTTTGTCGAGAAAAATTATATAAAAAAAGTTTGGAGATAACAAAATTCGAATTTGGATACAATATTGTTCAGATGTGGTATTTTTATATAACGATTGTCGGTTTTTTTTTTATTTTTAAAAAAGTTGTATGAATTAAGTACAAAGTTGTTGATGAGTGAGTCTAAACTCGGACCCCAGTGTACTAACTAGGGATGTTACGGAGGTATATATCGTATCCGAATCGGAGGTTAACAGTACGACTTTTGAGACCCAGAATCAAAATGGTACAACAAATACCATTTGTTAGAACCGGAACTGGAGTCGGAGGTTTAAAGTACAATTTATTGGAACTGGAATCTGAGTCAGAGGTTTAAAGTACGTATAATTGGAACCGGATTCCAAGTCGGAAGTTAAAATTACGATTTATTGGAACCGGAATCCGAATCGGAGGTTTAAAGTACGATTTTTGGGAACCACAATTGCAGTCGGTGTTTTGATGTATGATTTGTTAGAATCGGAACTGGAGTCGGAGGTTTAAAGTACGATTTATTATAAATTTACTCGGAGGTTTAAAGTACAATTTATTGGAAATGGAATCTGAGTCATAGGTTTAATGTACGTATCAGTGGAACCGGATTCCAAGTCGGAAGTTTAAATTACGATTTATTGGAACCGAAATCCCAATCGGAGGTTTAAAGTAAGATTTTTGGGAACCACAATCGCAGTCGGTGTTTTGATATATGATTTGTTAGAATCGGACCTGGAGTCGGAGGTTTGAAGTACGATTTATTAGCAATGTAGTCGGAGGTTTTAAATAGGTTTTATTGAAACTGGAATCTGAGTCAGAGGTTTAAAGTACGTATCATTGGAACCTGATTCCGAGTCGGAAGTTTAAAGTACGATATATTGGAACCGCAATCCGAATCAGAGGTTAAAATTACGATTTTTGGGAACCAGAATCACAGTCGATGTTAGAACAGGAACTGTAGGCGGAGGTTTATAGTAAGATTTATTAGCAATGTAGTCGGAGGTTTTGCATAGGTTTTATTGGAACTAGAATCTGAGTCAGTGGTTTAAAGTACGAAAGTTCTAGGAACGGTAATCGAAATTGGAGGTATAAAATTAGGTTTACTGTACCGGAGTCGCAATAGGAGCATTTCAGTAAGATTTATAGAAAATAAAAAACTGAATCGGCAGTTTAAAGTACGATTTTTGGGAACCAGATTCGCAGTCGAAGGTTTAAATTACGATTTATTGGAACCAGATTTGGGATCGGAGGTTTAAAGTATGTGTTTTTAGAACCGTTATCCAAGTCGGAGGTTTAAGAGTAGGTTTAACGTAATCGGTGTCGCAATAGACGCATTTCAGAAGAAATCAAATCGAAATCGGAGGCTATAGTAGGATTTATTGTGACCAAAATCGGCGTTTAAGGTTAACAATACGTTTTATTGAAACTAATACGCCGCGGGATTTTAAAGTTTGATTTATAGTGACGGCAATATTTTTATTTATCCGAAACCGAGAACGCAGTGTAAAATTACACGTAATTAAAAACGGGAGTTGGAAATTTATACTTTGATTTATCCAAACCCAAGTCCGAGGTTTAAAGTTTATTTTATAAGGATAAGGAGATTCCGCAATATTTTAATAAAAATATGATTTAGTTGTGTTCGTTGCTTTCTAATTTCCGACTTTATAATTACAGAATATAATTATAAAGGTTAAATGATAAGGAATGCCCGTTAAGGAATATTCCTTGGAATAAACCTCCGATTCAATATTGTCGTATGGTTAATCGTTGCCTTTTTATTTCCGACTTAAAATCACAAAGTATTAAAAAATGTATGTTGAAACCTTCGATTCAGTGTTACCGTAGTCGAGGTAAAAGTCGTTGGTGATTCTACTTAAGTTCCGACTACCTGAAGCCGTAGTCGAAGCTCCGTAACATCCCTAGTGCTATTGGTAATTCATCAAGCAGCAGCAGCCTTAGCGTGTAGTGAATGTAGGTACTTCGCCTTGAGACTGTTGTTAATTTTATGAATTCTCTACAACCTTAGAGTGTAATCGAAAAAAGGGAAAGCCATACAAATAATTATTAGATTTAAAGAGTAATAATATATCAGCATTGATAATATAAAGATTATAAAATACGCTTAAATAAAATATTTTTGGCTGAGTTTTGTGTTTTATTTATTATAAATACCTTAGACATAACCCTGTGTATATAAATTACAATAAAAGTATTCCATATAAGTACAATCGTGGATGAATATTTCATTAATTTCGCAGTCACAAATTTAATTTTAAAGACAAATTAATTTATCTACACTAATATTATAAAGAGGAAAGATTTGTATTTTTGTATGTAACGAATAAACTCAAAAAGTACTGGACCGATTTTAATGATTCTTTTTTCATTAGAAAGCTACATTATCACTGAGTAACATAGGCTATATTTAGTACTAGATTACTATAGAAATCTTTAGAAATTCCTATTAAAACCAACCGAAGGTGTAAAAAAATTAGCCATAAAATGTCTTTCATCGCATACGCTGTGAAGAGTATTAATGATAGGACAAAAAAATGTTCGACAATATTATAGAATATATCAATATCTACAAAAAACTTCGCGAGACCATATGTCTAACTATTGTAGTTACGTCACTATAACTACTTTTTTACATTTAACAAATTGATAGAAATGCCGATCAAAATCAGACCGTGTTATCCATACCATTTATAAATTTTTATCCAAATAAATAATTTAATATTCAAGACTGTCTCAATACCTGATGATTACTTTTTGAATTATTGAAATCGGATATTCCATTCAAAAGATATCATGAAATTAAAATAAAAATACATGCCGGCGGCGGCCGCCACGCAGCGCATCGAGTAACTAACTCGACGAGAGAGGGGCAGTGCGGGAGAAGGGGGTGCACCATTATGAACTAGGTTACCTTACGCAGTGGACGCAAGCGACATTGAATATTTCGAGTTTTTTTAACACATTTTTATGCTTCACTTAAAAAGTTCTTTTCAGAGCTACTTAGTTTTAGTATTAGGAATCACACTTTTTCATAATATTTGTCAATTCATGGTCGTTTTAATTATCATGCTTATAACTTAAATATCTGTACCTATTTATGTCTAATCGAGCGAAACCGGGACGGGTCGCTAGTATCAAATATTTTTCTTAAATTATAAATTGTAATTAAATTGACAATTAGAGATAAACGTTACAAAATCAAAGTAAAAATGTAAATTATATTAGATGTAAGTACATTTTTCGATAAATATTTATTTAATTGCGCGCAGTCGTAAATATAATAAAAGACACAAAATAATTTATATGACATTTTATGGTAAATTACATTAAATAAATATTTTTATCGCTGTCTCAACTAATAAACTTTGACAAATATGTATTTTATAAATAATTGCGTTCATTGATAAATATATGTGTAATTTGTAAATCACAAATAAATTTAGAATAGTAAAAGCGAAAAAAGTAAATTATCGATAAATATTCGTTTTAATTTTCATTCACAAATATAATTTACAAAATAAAAACAAAAAAAAATGTCAATTACATTAAATATAAGTTAAATAGTTGACAAATGTTTAGAGTTTCAAAGTCACAAGTATATTTTACAAAATAAATGAGAAAATGTAAATGATAATTAATATAAGTACAATCATCGATAATAATTTGTTGAAAACGTATTCTGTCTTACATATCCTAAGTAATTACTTATTGAAAAGGCGTTAACATTATTACTACATTTAATTCAAGTTTACTTTAAAATATCCTTTATTTCTAGAATATTCCACAACCAAATAATTCAATAATTGACGAATTGATATATATGTCGGAGTGCAAGAGTCTGTGGATCGCTGGTCCGTGTGTAATAGTCTGTGGAACGCAGGCACCAGCTTTGTATCGGCGTGGCGGCAGAGTCAATAAGTGGCAGTACGGCCCGTCTCTCGGCAGTTTTCGAGCGGCGGTCGGCCGGAGTGGTCGACTATTGAAACTGCTGCGTTCCTAGCTATTATTGTTAATGAGTTTGTGTAAATTGATATCGGGAACATTAAGTGATTGAACACCAACATTACCCACGAACTCCCACAGAATAAGAAATTAAATAACGGATCTAATTAATAACGATGTCAGCGGAGAACCCTTCGCCCCTGTGCTTTATGCTGCTCCGTTCTCTCTTATTCTCCGACATATATAAACTAGTTCGTGATTTGAATTTAGACCTTTCATATTGATTTCTATTTCCTTTGATTTTTGATTTGATTCATTATTAAAATCAAATCCGTTAGTTACTGCATGGGTCGGTAACATTTCTTAGAGAAGGGCAGGAATATTAAGAGCATAATTTTATCTCGTCTTCGTCGCTTAAACCGATGGACGTCCACTGCTGGACAAGGACGTAATGACGTCTACAAGGCCCGATCTTGCGCCGCCTGGCTCCAGCGACTATCGGCGACGCTCTTTATATCATCGGTCCACCTTGTGGGGGGGGGGGGGGGGGGCGNGGGGGGGGGGGGGTCTGCCTATACAACGCCGTCCGGTGCGGGATCGCCACTCCAGCACCTTCGGCTCCCAACGTCCATCGGTCCTTCGGACTATGCGCCCCGTCCACTGCCACTTCAAATTCGCGATTCGTAGAGCTATGGCGGTGACTTTGGTCCTACTACAGATCTCTTCATATCTGATTGGATCACGTAGAGAAACTCCAAGCATAGCCCCCTCCATCGCACGCTGAGTGACTCTGAGCTTCCGCATAAAGCCCATAATCAGCGATCACATCTCGGAACCGTAAGTCGTCACTGGTAACACACACTGTTCGAAGACTTCGGTCTTCAGGCACTGAGGGTTGTCGGTATAATAATAATAATAATTAAAAACTGCTTTATTAAACATTTATATCGTTACTCATGTTGGTAAGCCTGCGGGCCCGTTTTAACGAACCCTGGGTTAAAGTATCTTTACTTCACAGAGTGGATTTATTCGGGGTCGTTGTTTATTAGATTTTTTGGCCAAAAACCGCTATCAAGCAAGACCTTTGGAGGTAGAAAGGCCAAATGCATGTTTACCCGTTGTAAAAGGAGTGACATATACTATAGCATTACATGACTATAGCATTAAGACTGTCTTCACTCCCTTACAAAAGATAAGAAACATGGTAAAATCTCCGAAGGATCGTTTGCCATATCAATGTCCGGGCCTTTGTGAAACCGACTTTTTTATGGCTGACAGTTTAGCGCTTGACTGTGCTGTCACCTGATGGTAAGTGATGATACAGTCTAAGATGGAAGCGCGCTAATCTGGTAAGAGGCGACGTACTCCTATCGGTTTCTACACAGCATCCTCCCAGAACACAAATCAATTTTGGCGGTACGTCATTGCTGGTAGGGTAGTAACAGTCTTCAAGCCAAGGCTGAAGCCTTCCACCAGACCAGTCTCAGACAAATTAGAAAATACAATATGTTCAATTCGAACCCGAGACCCCTGCTAGCAAAGCGAGTATTCGTGCCACTGCGCCAGCGAGGCCATCAACTGTCTGCAGCTGCGGAAGCTCTTATATTGGGCAAACGAAGCGAAAACAAAGCGTGTATCACAACACATATAAGTCGTCAAGCACAATATATTATAATAGCATCTTGCATCATGGAACTCAAATAGGGATAGAACCTCGTAGCCCAAAATTTCCACAGACCACCACAACATGCCATTGAAATTAAAAAGTATCCAAATTTCAATCGCGAAGATGGTTTTAAACTAGCGCATATGTGGATGCAACCTTTCAAAATTAAAACTTGACGTTGTGAGTGTAGTAGCAGGCCATTAACGTCCCACAACTGGGCACAGGCCTCCTCACTCCGAGGAGCGAGGGTTTTTAAAGCATAGACCCACCACGCTGCTCCACTGCGGATTGGCAGTCATAGTACACAAGGAACTCTCTATTCCTTCACTCTCATAGTCCGATGTGACGGGAATCCGACACGACCGGAGAGAGATCAGGCGCAGGACCGACGGCTTAACAAGCTCTCCGAGGCACGGAGGAGGATCACACCACTAACTTCCCAACTTCGGGCAAATATTGAGAAAATCTTAATGGAAAACTAAATATTGTTGTGAGTGTAGTATGTCGAAAATTGGATGTGGGTCCGATGAAAAATAAATTAATTAGACGTAGGGTAAACAGATTCTTCTCCTGACAGCTTGACACAACCGCCTGCAGTTACGTCAGGACCACGATCCATGCAACTGGGTCGAAATATCGACAAAATTAAAAAAAATACCACTCTGGTATGTACCCGTTAAAACTGTTTAAATACGAGTAACGATAAATATAATACTGAAACTAGTTTAATCTTTTATTCTATCTTCTAAAAAGGAAGGTTGCTGACACATGCATTAAATAAACGGCGCAAAACCAAGTCAAAAAAGAGGTAAGCGACATAAATGCTCGCATAACTTTAGCCTAACAGTAAACTAGGTTTAATGTTAGTCCCGCAAACAATCCTTGGTTTAAAGTGTATAAAATTCACTAGATTTAAACTTTATTTTATAATAGGGTCCTTAAACTTTAGAATTTGATGATTAACCTATTTAAATAATTTGCAATGAAGACAGATTTAAAAGAAAGTATGTATGGGTTAAGAATGAATGAATTACTCATCAAATGTTTACTCTACGCTGATGATCAAGTAATACTTGCGTCATCCGCTAACGAGCTTCAGGAGATGCTAAATATTATGAATGAAGCTTTGAAAGGGAAAGGAATGAAAGTGAATGTAAACAAAACGAAAGTTATGCTTTTTGAACGAGATGAATCTATGATGAATGGCAATATTTTGATAGATGGGGAACAAGTGGAAGAGGTGAAAGAATTTGTATACTTGGGATCTAAATTTACAAAAGATGGAACATGTGAAAGTGATATCGAAAGGAGAGTGAATGCAGGGAATATGGTAAATGGTGCTCTGCATGCTTTTATGAATAGCCAGATGGTGTCTCAAAGGGCTAGACTGGCAGTGCATGCTGGAGTGTTGGTGCCAACACTTATGTATGGTAGTGAAAGTTGGGTATGGCAGAAGAATCACAAAAGTAAAATAAATGCGGTAGAGATGAGAGCGTTGAGAAGCATGAGTGGATTAAAACTGAGTGACAGAGTGAGAAATAGTGTGATAAGAGAACGTTGTGGTATAAAAGAAGACGTAGTGACTAAAATTGAGAAAGGTATGCTTAGATGGTTTGGGCATGTAGAGAGAATGAATGAAAGGAGACTGACAAAAAGGATTTATGAGTCAAGAGTGAATGCGAAAGTTGGAAGGGGAAGACCAAGGCGAACGTTCCTGGACCAAATCCAGGACATTTTAAATAACGGCCAGGTCAAGAGTACTCTAAACCGACGAACTTGTATGAAAGGTTTAATGAGATTGAAAGAAGCGAAGGAGATATGCAAGGATCGTGGCAAGTGGAAGGATGTTGTCTCTGCCTACCCCTATGGGAATGAGGCGTGATGCTATGTATGTATGTATGAAGCCTCAATACATATGAAACATACATTTTTTACTAAATGCACAACGTAGACGATACCCCCACCTATTGTTAAGTGTTTTGTCTGTCTGTCTGTTTGTTTTCTAAGCTTTGGAGCTGTTGGACAGATTTTAACAAGGCTTTTATAACAAACATCTGAATTACAATCAGAAATTTCCATGAAAAAGGAAAATACTTAGCAAAATAATGCCAGTTGTAGTGTAACGAAGTAATCTTCTAAACTTGAGGCTAAATATTTTAGTTCATTCGACTTCTGCGTAGTAAAAAACCCTGATTTAAAAAATCACATTTTCAAAACATTTTGTTAGCATTATTTACGCTCCATCGTGTTAGTACAGCTAAATCAAACAACAGTTCCATAAAAATACATTGCTTAATTAAAATTATGGTGGTGCTCAAAAACACGGGTCATAGAACTGATTTACTAACACGCTTTTACGGCGCAGGCCACGTGCGCTGGTTGACCCGATCGTCAGCTGATTTTGATTTTATGTATATTTGCTGTTTTTTTTTTTAGTAAAGTAATGTATTTATTATGAAACTATCATTGCATTTAGCTGTACTAACACGATGGAGCGTAAAAATGCTAATAAAACGTTTTAATAATGTGATTTATTGTTAATTAGCATCGATTTTTTTAAAGTCCCATCGTCAAAGGTGTTATTAGTATTATTGTTTGTTTTCTCTTTCAGAAGCGGTCTCCCAACACAGTGTATAAAATTTTCTCAGAAAATTACTAAATGGACAAGTAACTAGGTATTTAGTTATAGACAAGTACAATTTTATTTCGTTTATTAATACAAATCTTTTAAAATAATGAAAGCTTTACGAATAAATAAAAATTTTAACAATAAAAGAACCGCCTTCAAAACAAACTCTTACAAATATATTAATATGCTCTAAAAAGTAAAAAATAATTGCGTATTCTTTTTAGAGTTCTTCGTATTCTTATATTCTTTTATACATAATACGCCTTATAAATAATGTAATTCTGCAACACACGTAAGATCATTGCTATTTGATTACAGACAGTTATATATTCTGCCAAAAATCGCACCATAACTGTAAGCCGTTGAGGAGTTCCATTCATCATCATATTTAACTACGACAATCACTTGACCATACCAAATTTACGGTAGGCAACTCAAATATCTGGATAGCCTATAGAAGATTCTGCCGAGTATCGTTTATTTGCTCCTAAGAATTGAAGAGTTCCGTCACTTTTTCATGGAACCCATCATCAGAACCTAACCAAACTATCACAAAACAGCTCTTGAAGTATACCCTTTCCAATTAAAAAAGAATCATCGAAATCGGTTGGAGTGATCTTGAGTTATTAGTCCATTTGTCGCACACATGCAAATTTAAGACTTATCTGGTTTTCTCATGGATGCCATCATCAGAACTGGATTAAAAAAAAATGGGACCCTACGACAAGCACCACCTTTCATATATAAAAAAAATCATCAAGATCGGTTCACCCAGTCGAAAGTTATGGTGTAACAAACATTAAAAAAAAATACAGACTCCTCCTTTTTTTAAAGTCGGTTAAAAAGAACAAACTTTGTTTGTTTTTTAGCGTTGTTTAGTGAAATGTTTTAGAGATATAATTCGTCTGTTAGTCTTTTCAGTCCCATTTAATCTATAGCCCTGAAACCTAACACACAGACAGGTTGTTGTTTTCTTGCCCTTATCCCACTAGGTGGGGTCGGCACAGCATGTTTCCTTTCGCCACTTCACTCTATCCGCTGTCANATTAAAAAAAAATACAGACTCCTCCTTTTTTTAAAGTCGGTTAAAAAGAACAAACTTTGTTTGTTTTTTAGCGTTGTTTCGTGAAATATTTTAGAGATATAATTCGTCTGTTAGTCTTCTCAGTCCCATTTAATCTATAGCCCTGAAACCTAACGTACAGACAGGTTATACCTAGAATATTATAGTTATAGTTAGTCAAAGATCAACAAAGGATTTCGCTTTTACCGTTGCTTATAATTTCGTAAGTGTTATCGTCTATTATCTTATAGATATCTTTTCGGTAGCTTTGAAGGTTGTGTAGGAAACGTAGGGAGCTTTCTTCACGTATTTTCGTTATCACTGAAGGCAGGTTTGTTGTGTTCGCTTCAGTGGCAAGTGACGCGTAATATTTCTCCTGAAAAAAAAAAGAAACGATTTAACAAGGCATGCCAAAGGGGATTAGAAAGAAGTATGCTAAATATGAGAAATATTCAGAAAATGAGATACAAAAATAAGAAATATGTCAAAAGCCATGCCCGGAAACTAAAATGGAAATGGGCAGGCCATGTGGCAAGATTGAAAGATGAGCCATGGACTAAACGGATGACACAGTGGACAGGCCCAATTGGAAAACGAAACAGAGGAAGACCGTCTACCTGATGGGCAGTAAAAACAGCTGGCCAGGGATGGATAGAAATTGCACAAGATAGAGATCAGTGGGCGTCTTTGGAAGAGGCCTTTCAACCATAGTGGGGTTTTTGCCAAATAAGAAAAAAACAATTAGTATATTTTGCAAGAAATAAAAAGGCTTTTTTTTATTTATTAATTTATATTTATACAAACGTAAAACTTTATATTCCGAGACTTAAAGGGGGGAAAAAGGAAATGTTAGGAATTTAATTGTCATTAAAATATTAAGTGTCGAAAATTCCTCTAAATGACTAATTGAAAACAAAACTGTTTTTTGTCAAATTAGCATAAAAAACGCTGCACCTTCGTGACGCTAATTACGCATTTTTCACTTGAAAAGCAATATTTATATTATTTATATTTTCTTTTAGCTTTTCTTATGCAGAATTTAAAGGAATATCATAAAATGAACCCTAGGCTACTTATAGATTAAAAACTTATAATAAGTCTGTAAGTATTAGTTATTCAATCCTTTCAGATATTACATACACAATCATAATCAAATCAATATACAAATTTTATGTTCGCTATCCGTTCGCTTCTATCGGTCACACTTTTCGTAACGCTGTCGACACGCATTTACCAACCACTTCCTAAGTCGAAAAAGTGGCGTACATGATGATTATTTATTGCAAACCGTTTTAAATTCAGATGCAACAAAAATATCACGTAATGCTCAGCGTTGCGAAGTACCAGGCGATCATAACAACGTTGGAGTTGTTAAACAAATTGTGCCGCGTTGCGCGTAAGAAAGTCGAAGAAAAGTGCCCGTACAAAAATGATTATTGCAAACCGTTTTAAATTCAGATGTAACAAAAATATCACGTAAAAAATCAGCGTCGCCAAGTACCAGGCAATCATAACTACGTTGGAGTTGTTAAACAAATTGTGCCGCGTATAAATAAAAGTCGAAGAAAAGTGTCCGTCCGTACAAAGGAATTATTTCAAACCGTTTTAAATTCATGTAACAAACAATATCACGTAGCATTCAGCGTTGCAAAGTACCAGGCGATCATAACTACATAGGAGTTGCGTGAAAGACGAGTACAAGCCGCGGAGTGACGTAATATTAATGATGGCCTTAACATTCCTCTTACAATAATTATATACAAGGTTTATTGGAAATGTAACGTTAATCTTGCAACTGGTTTTTACCCGCGTAGTTCTCCATACCGTTAGAATATGGGCTACCCGTTTTTAGTGGGAGTCTATGCCACAATATATATGTATATATACAAGCTGTTCCCGTCGGCGTCAACCGCGTAGTTCATGATTTTTACATATGGGTAAATTCATCAAGCCGTTTAGGAGGTCGGACTACAGATTAATTTTCGTTAACGTAAAAGTTGTATTGCAATTAGTTATCTAATCAATACAGATTTTACTATACGTCGAATATATATCTAACTAATATTTTTAAAATCGTTATATCTTTTGAGTGGAATGTCCGATTTCAATAATTTAAAAAGTATTTTACAGGTATTGAAAGAATTTTTAATAAAATAATAGGGTAAAGATTAATGCATAGGTATGTATAATATGGTTTGATTAACGTCTGCACTTTTATTTACTTTTAAAATTTAAAAAAATGTTTATAGTGGCAAAACTGTAGTAGTTGGATATATGACATTCTAGACTTTTTTGTAGATATTAATACGTTCTATAATATTGTAGAACATTTTTTTGTTCTATCTTTAATAGTTTTAGCAGCAGACCAAGATTTTTTCTTGAAATTTTATCTTTCTCAAGTTACTGTAGTTTACAGAGTAAAGTGAACAAGATATACATGATCTGTATTTCCAATTGTTTCGTATAATAAGTATAATAACAAGAAATATCCCTAACAATAGAAGTCCTTTACAGAAGGCGTATATTACGATAACCCTTCATTTGAACTTGAACCAAATGTATAAAAACAAGTTGTTCTGTAAATAATGTGGTTTTAATGGATTTTATTGCAATTACCAGTTAATGGTTGAAAGTGAAAGGAAATAGACGTAAGTTTTGTATTTTAAAATGAGACAATGTTAAAATATGTTTATTTAACGGGAAACGATTCATGTAACTTCAGATAGAAGTATAAAAATAATTAGAAGTGTGCTTTTAAATGTTTTCGACAACATATTTGTTATTATAAAATTGAAGAGATGTAAGGTTTCTATTTGTATTAAAATGTTTGATGCCTTTGAGTTTTATTTGAACCAGATGCTATATTGAATATGATATTTTATCACTTTATTTTTAGCTTTTGAAGATGGACAGCCTCTCTAGCGTAATGATGTGATCGATTCCTGAAGAAGTAAGTTTAGGAAATTGGATTTACCAAGGTTCGAACTGAGTGAACGGTCCAGTTACGACTATACCATTAAAGATATGCGTTGGAGTAGGACTAATGAGCAACTATTAAAAAACGAAATCACCAATCAACGTAATACCTTCTTAGACTATCATTATTAATCAACAGTTCTACGTAAAACTATCAGCAATAAATGTAGTTTATCCAAGAGAAAATTTATAACTAAATGAAAGGTTGGATCATTCGTATCGGATAGTCTTAGATCCTGGTTCTCTAAATCTAATCTCTTAACATATTAATAATAGTGACAATATAAGAACCTTGACGTATTTACTGATGTCAAAGCAATCAGTTAAATCTAAAGGGACCTGATCACTTAAATAGCCTTTTCATTTAACTAGTTAACTAAATAGGCAGGTTTACACGACAGTTGCCTTATCCCTTAGATTGTCTGGCCGTATTGTTTATTTGCCCCCGTAACTTGTCCTCATCCCCGCACGGACGTTTTTGCGACAATTGCCCCGCGGGTCGAATAACGCTAAAATGGTTCTTGGGACTTAAATGTTCATGAAAGACTACCAAATGTTATGATATTTATGTTTGCTGATAGTTATACTATATAATTTTATGTTTTGTTTTTTAAATTAAGATTCTGGTGTAGCGTCATGTTGCGCTAAACTTTGATATAGTGAAAAAAAGTTCATCTTGCATTTATAGGCTCAAAACTTACAATCAAAAACACAAATAATAACTAATAAACACTCGCAAATAAAATACCACAAAAAAAAAACTTAACGAACTTCGACGCGACACACGCAGCGTTAGGAACGGTCACTTTGTAACTGATTCATTTTTGGTTTTTTCTATTGTCTGGTATTATCTGTACGCATATTCTGTTACGACAGTTACCGAGAAGCAAAAAAGATAATGCACATTATGACTTTTAAAAGATGCTTATTTTTCTGAAAGCGCAAGTTGAGACATCTATCGTTTCATGTCAACCAGTAATTGACACTTGCAATCAAAGGGTTATGATACTTACAAATCCAGGGCTTACTTACCCAGGATTCACTGTACAGTTATTGTCAGGACTGACATCTTTAGTAACCGTAATAAATATCATACTATTAAAAAATAATGGCCTTTCGTTAACCCTTCTGACCTCAAATTTCTTATTTTAAAAGCCTTTATTACTCCTTAATATCTAGACGTTTTTAATAATAGCATTTATATGAAAAAGACTAACTTTTAGCTACGAAAATCGTATATTCTTTGGATGGATGGATTACTCTATATCGTACACCAAAAAATTACAACATCACTTATGCTTATGTTACACAATGGGGGGGAGGGTACAATAGGTGACCTTATCGCTAAGTAGCGATTTCTTCCAGACAACCTTTGGGTGAGAAGATAATATAGGTGGTATTCAACAGATAAGACTAATATATACAAACATACATGCATACTTACATAAATATATTTAAAACTTAAAGATAGGAGAATGAATATTACTTGTCATTCAAAGTGAGAGATAATAATCCGTTACTAGTCGTTTAAATGTCTCCAGCGATTGAGCTTCCCTCACAACGAGAGGAAGATCGTTCCATAGCTGAACTGCTACCACCGAAAAAGAGTTAGCAAAGAATGTCGTTTTATGAGCAGTTATCATTAATGTGAGGTGATGAGGGGTTCGTAAGCTTCTCTCACCTGTCTTAAATTGAAATTTTTCCTTGAGATAAGGAGGCTCGTTAGGATAAAATAACACACAGTACGTAGACCAAATATGAACTGAATAGAGAGATTGAATTCGCTCAAGTTTATTTAGCTGGTCTTCAGTTAAATCTGTGTAACTTGCGTCAGCGTAGTCAAGAATCGAGAGAAGGAGAGACTGTATTCTTTCTGTATTTGCCAAATGTAATCCTCAACGAACATATTATAGTTTTATCCTGACCCTTAGGTAAAGCAAGCTATAAAAATGAAACAAATTCAAGGCAGGTAACATAATGACAGTTCACTGCGTATACATATTAGAAAACTTGTTGTACGTACACAAAAACATTGACTCTTTTAATAAAATGAGTGAATGTACATCATATAACTTATGAAACAAAACAAACTTGTTATAAATTCTAGTAGGCTGCATAAGATTAACAACTCATTTAAGGGTAACTGTATACGTTTCTATAATAAACTCCCACAAGACGTTCTAAAGATGTCAATTAATAAATTCAAAGTATTATAAGTTGCAAGAGTACTTAGACGATAGAAACGCGTGGTAGTGAGCGAATTGCTCTAATTTGAATTGTGGGAGTNTAGATTTTAAGTCGTTCTGGAGTATCATCATCAGACGTACATTAGTATTAGAGTGTGGAAAAGAAAAAAAAAAATATTTGACGATTCAAAAGTGCTGTAATATGCCTACTTGAATAAAGATATTTTGATTTGATTTGAAATGTCAATTTCTCATAAATAATCATATAAGAATATTTAAGAAATATGGCCCGAAAGAAAGGTAATAAAAATCTGATCGCATTTCTTTCTTTTATTTGTAAGATCTGTTAGTATCACATCTATAAAATCTAATCTATTGTTATCTGCTGGTTTAAACTATAATTCGTTAATTTTAACTTAGAAACTCATAAAATCCAGTTTAAAATATAAATATTCCAATTGAGATATTGGCTCACCATTAATGGAATCCTTACAAAACATTAACACCGAAAACTAATTCACATCCATTGTTTTAAAAGATACACTGATTTAAGAGAAATGTACTACAGAATTGACACAAAAAGCGACGTGTAAATTTAATAACTACCCGCATTGTAACATACGAAATTGTCACAATCAATTAGTTTATAAACATCGTTTCTGAAGCTAGCGAGATGGTCCAGAAACCTCATGCTGCTGTGGTTGTGGACTGCGGTGAAGACTGCTGCCAAAGAGGTAGTGCCACTCTCGGTGGAGAGTGATATATAATATCCTGCCTATTATCCACAGAGCAAAAGAAACAGTGTCAATCTAATATATAACAATCTCCTGGCTTGTGTTTGTTATAAGACAGAACTGAGGATGTGTGGTAAAGTAAATTTCATCCTCCTTTCGTATAGTAGGAGGATGCAATTTACTTTTTCTCACTGCGGGGTGTAAAGTTCGCTTTTCGGCCCCAGTATGTGGGAGAAAAGACCTTCGTTCTTTTCCCCCCGGAACCTTTAATTACAGATTGAAAATTCAACTCGGAAAGTCTTTTTTCATTCCAATATGACAAAAAATAAAATAAAAATAGGGCATTGCCATCTCCAATTTATAGTAACACAAAAATTCGTGAACAAAAATGTCCTATTTCTCTCCCAAAGTGCACATTGCACGATTTTTCGAACCCATTCTCAATCCATGTATTTCCATTCACAACTTTTATCCAAATGGAACGTGTGTTTATTTCCTATTCGAATCATATTAGATTTATAAATCAAAATTCTTTATGGAACTATATACTTTTGTATTTATATTAAATAGAAAGAAAGGATAGTAAATAGATAAAGAGGAAACATATGAAACATTATAGACACGCCCAAAACGCGCTTACTTGTTTAGACAATAACTTTTGCCAGTTTGTCAGTTGCTGCATATACATAGGGAATTTTGGCACAAAATTCTTACGTGATTGGGCGTAATAAGTCTACAAGCCTTTTGTTATGTAGTAAATAGTTAAGTAGCTTAGTTTCGTAAGTTTGAGTCGTTTTAGGGGCTCACACTTAGACTGTATCATTATTTACCATCAGATGCAGTCACATACATACATAGCATCACGCCTCATTCCCATAGGGGTAGGCAGAGACAACATCCTTCCACTTGCCACGATCCTTGCATATCTCCTACGCTTCTTTCATTCTCGTCGCTCGTCGGTTTAGAGTACTCTTGACTAGGCCCTTATTTAAAATGTCCTGGATTTGATCCAGGAACGTTCGCCTTGGTCTTCCCCTTTCCCATTCACTCTTGACTCTCTCTAGATGCCCAAACCATCTAAGCATACCTTTCTCAATTTTAGTCACTACATCTTCTCTTATACCACAACGTTCTCTTACTCTGTCACTCAGTTTTTATCCACTCATATTTCTCAACGCTCTCATCTCTACCGCATTTATTTTACTTTTGTGCTTCTTCTGCCATACCCAACTTTCCTTACCATACATAAGTGTTGGCACCAACACTCCTGCATGCACAGCCAGTCTGGCCCTTTGAGACACCATCTTGCTATTCATAAAGGCGCGCAGGACACCATTTATCATATTCCCTGCATTCACTCTCCTTTCGATATCACTTTCAGATGTTCCATCTTTTGTAAATTTAGGTCCCAAGTATACAAATTCTTTCACCTCTTCCACTTGTTCCGCATCTATTAAAATATTGCCATTCATCATAGATTCATCTCGTTCAAAAAGCATAACTTTCGTTTTGTTTACATTCACTTTCATTCCTTTCCCTTTCAAAGCTTCATTCATAATATTTAGCATCTCCTGTAGCTCATTAGCGGATGACACAAGTATTACTTGATCATCAGCGTAAAGTAAACATTTGATGAGTAATTCATTCATTCTTAACCCATACATACTTTCTTTTAAATCTGTCAAACAGTTATCCATGAATAGGTTGAACAGCCATGGTGACACAACACATCCCTGTCGAACTCCTCTTTCGACAGGACACCACTCCGTCTACGCCCCTTTTATTCTGACACAAGCACTAGATCCCTCATAGAGAGACTTCAATGCTTGAATCAGATTACCTCTCACCCCATTCGTAGATAACGTTGACCACAGCTCATTCCTCACCACTCGATCACAGGCCTTTTCTAAATCTATGAAAGCGCAATAAACTTTTGGCGTTCAGCCAAACATGTAGTCACAACAGTATAAATACTGATTAATACTGCAGAACTTACAGAAAATATTAAGGAAAATGTATTAAACTCACATTAATTGCATTTATCTGCATACATAGAAATAGGAAGCATTTAATTTAATTAAATAAAAGGCAGTGATAACCAAATAAAGAACTCGGAAAACTTCATTTGCCATTCGCAATACCAAAGCTGGAACACGTTTCCTTTTTACATCATAAACTATAATTGCAATGTTTGTTTCTATAGAAAAATGAACGTGTATAATTAAGTTAAATTGTAGTAATGTGTATTTTCCTGAGACCTTTGAGTTTCACGGAAAAACTATGCTTTTCCGTGAAAGTCCAACATGAAGTCCGCATACTTTGGACACTATAATAATATTGGAAGGTTTTTTAAATATTAAATCAGTAATGAAATCTAATAAATATTGTATAGTACCATCTGTGGAGAGCTTACGTAAAACATTAAAGGGCTTCTTTGATCCTGAAAAGAAACACTGAACCATTTCCTTCTATGTCACAAGTTTAAGAATTTTGTGTTAGATGGAGACACGACGGTATTCTTTAAGGTATTTTATAAAGTTGACATAATTTTGCATCGTGGCTTTTTAGAAGGGTCATTTGGAGGTCAATTGGCTTCTTCTGCGAGTCGATTATTTCGCAGAAGGAGATACTAGGGAGGGAGAGGGAGAACACTGCGGAAGCCTCTTCTCGTTGACAGAGAAGGCCTCTAATTCGTCTATCCTGAATGAATAGTGGTGGTGCCAAAGCAGAATATTTTTTGGAAAGCCTCTGGCTCTTTCCTCAAAGACCATGTAAGGTTTCCTGAGTTTCATTGAATATTTTGGTCGCTTCCAGAGAATGTCACACACCCAACTGATAATTATTCGGTCAGGGTGTGTAAATGAATTTCCCAGCGTAAAAAAGGCACCCCCCGGGACTTTGACTTGCAGACTATGAATTTAATAAACCAAATTCCAGGAACGCGACTTTAAAAATGGGTGCTTGAGAAAACAGGAAAGGATTACGACAATTCTGGAGTATCTCGTATTTGGAACACAACGATTACGGTACAAATGCTTTTAAATGGTTTAATTAGGGCTTTAGTTTATTTTTGGTTACAGGCCCTTTGGTTACCTAGCTACTGGTTTCCGGCCTTCCTTTCCCTATTTTTTCGAAACGATGGAAAGGTACTTGCTGACTTTGGGCTGTATAGTTATGTCGGAGTGCAATAGTCTGTGGAACTCTGGCGCCATCTGCCTATCGGCGTGGGGCAGACTCAATTATGACAATCCGGCGCGCGTCTCTCGGCAGTTCTCGGGTGACGGTCCGCCAGAGCGGTCGACTATTGAAAGTGTCGTGTTCCTAGCTATTATTGATAATGAGTTTGTGTAAATTGATATCGGTAACATTAAGTGATTGAACATTATAATCTGAGTTAATTAATAAAGGGTTTGATTCCACCAACGCCCACAGTATGGAAATTGAATTATTGATGCCACTAACGGCGATGTCGGCGGAGAACTCTACGCCTCTATGCTTTATGCTTCCTTCTCTCTTATTCTCCGACAGATATATTATTTTATTTAATGTTACATTTACCTGATCGGGGCCCATCATATGTGTCTGTCTTTTGGTGTAACCTCTCGAAGCTCGCTCCTGTTTCTCTTCCTCCCAGTTGACGGTCATCTGATCCCGGGAAGGCAGTTGGAAAGAACCGTTCATTGACCGCACGTAATACCTCACCTTTACAATAAATATCATATACATACATAATTTATTGCTTCATCTATACATGTATACAGGATTATTGGTAATTAGACGTGTTCCTATTAAATGGTGATATATATATTTTCTATAATTTAATGATCAATTTTTGAGCTTTATCCAAATAAGCTCTTATTTTTGTTGATTTAAGTATCTAACATAATCTGCAAGACCAGTTTCATAATGTTTTCCTTAGTCATAAGGCATTTTAATGGAAAGTGGTTCAAAAAACTATTGAAATCATATCGTTTTTGTCTCGTATATTTAAATTTGAACCTATAATTACTGTTTTATATTGACCAATAACCAACGATTTAAATTCCTAAATAGCATAATCAATAATCAACATTTCTAATGTTGATTATTTTGAAAAAAAAAAGGCCAAAAAACGCGATAACTCAAGTGGTTCACGTTTGCATAATTACAAATATATGTCGTGACATCACAGCTGGAGAAAATTCGCTAATTATTCTTTTTTGTGGTGGTTTAAGTCAGGAGAAAGTTCTTACGATAGAAAACAATTAAAAAAGTTGAGTGAAACATCAGAAAGTTAATGTCGTGACTAAAATTCAGAGTGCTTAGATGGTTTGGGCACGTGAGTGAAAGGAGACCGACAATAATGATGTATGAGTCAAGAGTGAATGCGAAAGTTGGAAGAGGAAGACCAAGGCCAGGACATTTGAAATAAGGGCCAGGTCAAGAGTACTCTAAACCGACGAACTTGTATGGAAGGTTTAATGAGAATGAAAGAAGCGAAGGAGATATGCAAGGATCGTGGCAAGTGGAAGGACGTGGTCTCTGCCGTGGTCTATGGGAATGAGGCGTGATGCTATGTATGTTTGTATACCTGTAAATCGAACATCGAGAAGGCACACACGTAGTATGGTACCCCGATGAAACACATTGTAGGGTGCAGGATATTCACTAAGTGCTTGTAAAGGGGCTCCACGCAGTTGTCTTCTACAACTATATCGCAGGACTCGTGCAGGAACGGAAAATTGTAGAGATAACCTGTAAAAATCATACTTTGTTAAATAATATCAAGTCTATGAGAGATGTGCCCTAAAAGCCCTTAACACAAACACTAACACAAACGCTACACAGCGACTCCGCCGGCGGAGTCGAGATCCCCGATTTCTGACGTAACCCGGACGTGGACTTCATCCACGTTCCCGGGGGCGCTTCTGATTCTCCCTTTTCAGGTGATGTTTCTGCGATAACGCCGCTCCAAGCCGAGGCTCGGTCTCGCAGGAGACGCCCTTGGAGCGGCGTTTCCCCGGAGAGCGAACCCTTTTCAGGGCTCGCACTCGAAATGTGGCGGCCTCCATAAGAGCCCGTCCTCCTTCCGGTTACGCTGTAAAAGCCAGTAGGGCTAACAGCTAAAGACAATTCGAAAAAAAAACACACACCAGTGTGCAACATCTGCACACTGGTCCCTATGATTGTGATACAAAGGAAAGCGCTGTCTCGCACGCAAATTGATGGTCTCCGCTTAGGAAACAATACTCGCTCCAGCCGTAACTTTTGTGCGGATGGAGAAATTGTACCTTTAGTTAAACTGCCCCAAATGTTTCATTCATTTATTGATTGTATTACAATGGTTTCCTATTACAAAAACAAAGCTTCTTTATTAAAATAGATTATTTAATAGTGTTTTTGAATTTAATAGTGGTTCTATTCTTATGTAAATTCAATGTTATTAAAAAACTGCAATAGAAAAGGTTCCTTTGCGTACTTTTGATTAATAACCAGAAGAAACTTTAACATGTTGTAAATTCGTTTTTCCTGATGTAAACGCTCACTAAGATTAGATTCTAATTCTCACGGAAGTGTAAACTACGCGGGTGACATATTGGTATAAAACTAGTTTCTGTACATGATCAAATACATGATATATTTTATATAAACACTTACCAGTACTGAGAAATACAACATCGACGTCTTCCTGGCTGCCATCTTGAAAGAAGGCTGTATTTCCTTCAAGTTTTACGACATCAGGTTTTTGTATAAGGTTATCTGGAAAGACTGATCTTGGCTGTTCTTTGAGGTGATGGCTGAGGATAACCTTCTTTGTCACTCTGGTAAGTTCTAGAGCGATGTCCATACCAGAGGGTCCAGCTCCTACAACTAGGACCCGTTTGTTGGTGAAGATTTCCGGAACCCTGTAGTCATGGCTGTGCATCACATCACCTTAAATAGAAAAAAAATATCTAAGTTGAAGTATTTAAAATTGAAAGAGGAAAGCTTGGGTTATCATTTAAATTTTGTGTATACTAATATGATAATGTAAGGAAAGGTTTAATTATTAATAAAGTCTTTTAATGCCAACGGTATATGTCTATCGCACTCTAAGCGCCGAGTAGAAAGAAAGGGGAAACGTTTATCCGCAATAGGGCTGGCGCTGTTAGCGCTGGGTCAGAGTGAGAGACAACGAGCGTGTCTACTGTGTGAGAGAAAGAGAAGTCAGTTAGACTGGAGCCGTAACCCATAGCGTAACGAAGCGTAGCCAAGTTACCACTTCAAAACGTTAATTGTCCAAGTCAAAAATTATTTAACCTTGTCGGATTTCACAGCACTTTTGCATCGTCAAATATAATATTTTTTTTACCCAATATGAAACGACTTACAATCAAAAGTGACGAGTTCGTTGGCGCCCTGTTCAGAGAAGAGCCCACAACAAACTCAATGAGATATCCTTTCTTAAGATAATTATATGTTTATTATAAAAAATTATATATACAAGGTATTAGAAGTGCTGCTCTCGAAAACCAAGACAGACGATAGTACTAATGATATTGCTAGTACAGATGAAGATGGGATATAAAACATATTTTTAAAACGTTTTATTAGTATTATTTACGCATAATCATGTGAATACAGCTAAATGAAACGACGGTTTCATTAATAATGAATTACTTTACGAAAAAAAAACCAGCATTGAAATACAAAATTAATAGCAGCTGACGTCTCAGTGCGAGTCAACGACCGGCTGGGCGGGTGGCTAGAGATCTTTGACCCACACTCAGACGTCTGACCACTTCGTCGACCGTTCGCAGGAGAAGGCCGGGAAGGAGGCGAGAGGCCCATGATCGCCGTCTCCCTCCTTAGTGGTGACCTTTGGGGAACGGAAGCGGGGTCTGTTGCCCAACAAAGAAAGGTCTCGCGTGGTTGGTGGCTTGCCAGGTGCTCCAGGCAATCCACCTTAGGAGTATGTGTTGGTCATTGACCGAATTGGGCCTAAGCAGGCACATCGCTGGCGGGGTTTCGAATGTATGCCAGTCGCGTTCTCGTGACCCCGTCTCCGAGTGATGTAGGAGCACCGCCGGATTTTAGCTGGTATGAGTTCGGCATACCCTGGAACATCCTCCCGAGTATTCCAGGTATCCACGAGGATTTCCCAGCGTTAAAAAAAAACAACATTCAGACGTTAGCTGCTATTAATTTTGTGTTTCATTGCTGGTTTTTTGTAGTTTATCATTTCATTTAGCCATACCGTTTCATTTGGTTGTACTAACATGACGGAGCTTAAATAATGTTAATAAAACATTTGAAATATATGTTTTTTTTAATCAGGATATTTCTTTTTTCGTCCCATCATCAAAGGTATCGCCTAGCATCATCTGTCTTCGTTTTCGGGAGCGGTCTCCTAACACCTTGTATAAAACACAAAAAAATCTTTGGTATTATATCTTTTATAGACTTTGAAACCCAACCAGATACTTTTAAAAGTCAATAATGCAAAGATGGTTTTGCACCAATCGCTATCGATTTCAAATATAGCAAAATGCCAGCCACCTTTAAATTCTAATCCTTAAACGTAACTTACCACGAAATTCTTTCAATCCTGGTATATTAGGTATAAACGGCGTGTTATAGTGTCCGTTACAGACAAACACATAATCGTATTCCTTTGTCTTTGATAATCCGTTAGTTAGATCCTTGTATGTGACGTCCCAGAGCTCAGCATTAGGTGATTGTTTGGGCTTTATCAGCTGTACATGGTGATTAAACTGGAAAAATTAATATATTATTTATTCAAGTAAGCTCAAAAATCACTTTTGTATCATCATTATACAATATAGTTTCGTAGGTTACAATACAGAGGACCATTAGAAGCTTAACCCCAAGTTTGTGGGGTTGCTTGGTCTTCGTAAAACGGGTGCAACCCCTTTTTCGCGATATCTCGTAAACCATGCGTCCTACAAAAAATTCGTAATAACATAATTTGTAGCAAATTGCTTTGCCTATAAATATATTCAATAACTTTTTGCCCTAAATTTAAGATTAAAGAAGTTATAAGCAAAAAAGGGAGGAAATTTCTATAAAAGAATTTTACTAAGCTCTATATCTCTTTTTTTATACATTTCACAAAAAAATTACTTCAGACCACTCTTGTAGATGGTGTTTTGTGGATTTTTTTTTAATTTACAGCGCTCCAAATTTGATCGGGTTCCTCAATGTTCATGAGAATCCAGCTTAAGTCTTAAGATTTTGTAATAGGACGTTTTTATCATATTTCTTAAAACTATGTGGAGGCAAATGAAAACTGATTGCGGTATCTTATTAAAAATGCGTATGCTCAACCCGATAAATGATTTCTAAACCTTTTTCACTGCAAAATATGGCATTACAAGATTGTTTTCATTTCTTGAATTAAAATTGTGTTTCGCTCTTTTTGGCGTACAAATGAATATTGTTACGGATATATAAAACGTTATAATGACGGTAATCTGTTTAAATATCGGACGTATTGGTTTTTTTTTTGTAATATAAATATAGTTTCAATGCCGCCTTACCCCATAATACTATGCCGTAAGACATAATACAATGAAAATAAGCGAAATACACCACTTTAGCAGTTTCAATATCAGTATTGTCTTACTTATTACCAAATTAGCTTAGATGGCAATAATAAAAACGATCTAGCGGAACAGTACCTTGACTGTGAGACGATCCAGAGACGTTTCTAATTATCTCTGGCGAAAAACGATAAGGACAGCCGACCCCAATTAAATGGGGATAAAGAAGAACTTACTTTTACATGTTTCGTTACGCCGTGCTTGTCTGAGTAAAGTTGAAGAAATGCGAGCATATCCTTTGCTGGCAGATACGATTTTTCACTTTCAGGAATAGGAAAATCAGGAAAACCCATTATTTCCTTTGGAAGATTCGTTCTGAAAGAGATAGAAAAGCTCTATTAACACCCTTGTCATTTGCGCATTCACTACGTAATCAATTATTTGTAAATTTCAACACGATTTAAAATGTGAATCTTTTTTTCATCGCTTGTTATGTCTTCGTACGTCTATCGCATGTCGCATTAGAAGTGGTGATAAAACAAAAAGCAATCAGTAGAGCAGCCAAGAGCAATATGGCAACGTGTATGACGCGTCTCAGCTGTTTTACTTGCATCGTATCATAAATTTTCATAATGTACATCTACATCTATATATGTATAAACCAATATCTGTTCGTTAGTCTCGCTAAATCTCGAAAACGGATGAACTGATTTTACTAATTTTGGTTTTGAATGATATGTGGAAGTCCAGGGGAGGTGAAAAAAATTCTTGGAATATAGTAAAATCAACAATTTCGCTTTCCCTTAGAAACTATTGTTACCTGTCAAACATTTGATGTTTGTCCCTTATTATAACTAGTCTTATTTTAACTTATTTTAACTAGTCTTGCTCATTTTATGTTTTTATTTAGTTTTAAAACTCTTAAGTGTTACTTACGGAATATAACTCGTAATTAAAACAATATATCCAGAAAGAGCGGTGTTTTCTGGTACTAGTATATATATAGTCTCACTATACTTAAAAGTAGACACCAACTCATTATGTAGTTACCTTGTACAAGTTTTGGAAATAAATGAATTTTGAATTTTTCCCATCGTTTAGAAATCAATTAAATTTAAAAGTCGTTCAGAATTCAAATTAAATTTAAAATTGACGGTTTTTTTATTATTTTTGGTTTTGTATATCAAATATTTGATAGTCGTTCCGTCGTTCAGAAACCAAATTAAATTTAAAAGAACAGTTTCGTTTTTTTCATTAGTTTTTGACATTTGACATTGACAACCATCAAGTTCTGATCGTAGTTATAATATTTGACAATTATCAGCTTTTTTTAAGATATGCTTCTCCAATTAACTGGCATAAATGTTTTAAAGTGCAAAGAAGTAAACATACCACAGTTTTATCTGAACTTACATATGTTTTTGTAAAGTGTGTAATCTATTATATTATTTATTCATAATATATGAGTAATTATTACCCTAGAATAAACAAATATTTCTAGAACGAGCTTAACAGGCCTTCTCACGATAACCTTTGGCCTATTCCGTAACCATGAAAGAAAACTATGGCGATAAAAGAAATCTTTATTCTCAATGAAATACATGCGAAAGTAACCCTGTCTGTCGTGATTTCACAACTACTGAACTGATTTAAATGAAATTTGGTACACAGATAGTCTAGAGCCTAAGAAAGGACACAGGCTACTTTGTAGACAACGTAGACGCTTACTTATTACGATTATCCCCATACTCCCACAGGATCCAGATATTTAAGTCTCGCTGTAATTGAAATTCGTTATATATTATGCTTTCGCGACGTAGTCTTTTACTAAGAACGTGATTCCCCATATTCCCACGGGATAAAAGCGAAATTATCTGAGAGATTTCATTTATCATTCACCCTTTAAAAGCTATTTAAACATGATGCTTAAAATATAGATTATTCGTACAAAATTACGTTTCCATACTTGACTTTTTATACGTAGTAACATCGACGTACCATATTTTATTGCTACGTAAAAAATATACATTTATATACAAGGTATTAGGAAACCGCTCCCGAAAATGAACAGATTATAGTATTAATTAAAAAAAAACTATTTTTAAAACGTTTTATTAGCACTATTTTCGCTCCATCGTGTTTATTAACGATGGTTTCATAAAAAAGACTAGTGAAAAAACCAACAATGAAACACAATCGGCTGACGCCCGGGTCAACGAACGCACGCGGCCGGCGCTGGCATGCGTGTAACAGAATCGATTAAATTGAGCGCAAGTGTGAAATACTGCCTGGTCTTTTATACAAATATTGAAATTTATTAAGCCACGCAATCATCATACTCATGCAATACTTCCCAACTTAATCGTGCGTAAAGAAGTTTGACTGTAATCTCACCTGATGTTAAATGATGGTACAGTCGAAGGTGGTAGTGTTAGCGATCACAATTATTATATTAACAAAAAAAATCGGTTTAATAATATTCAGGAAATTGTCTCAAGTTTAATTACAACTCCTTTTGTTATTTTAACATCGACTGTGATTGGTGGAGTTGTTATTTTTCGAGTGGGGAGTTTTAATTGATGGTAGCGCAAGAGTGCGAGATACATTCTGTTTGAGGCGTGAAAAATGTAAAGTTGTGAAATATAATTATTAAGAATTGGAAAATGGTATTATTTACCTTAATAAATTAATCAATTCTTTCATTTTCTTTATTTAGGGTGGCGCAATAACCCAGGTTGAATTACAAAAACATCTAAAGTAGAAGTTGACTCTTTATACTTTCGGGTTATCGATAGATTGGTTTCAAATACATTGAATATCAAAATATCGGTCCACATACTTCACATTATCTGCTCCAAATTTATAGTTATGTGAAAGATTTTATCACAAAGAGATCAAAGTGCAATTTCTATCACCACCGTTCTGAATGATATACCTCTCAAATACCTACTTAATTTACGACCAGAATGTAAGATAGTTAAATATAGGTCAATTGAACTAATAAGAAATCGATGTTGATAAGAATTTCTTCTGTTATCACTTCGTGAATCCGTAAACATTTTTTTAATTAATGCCATGCAATTAAATAATAAATTGTTATTGATTATTATTGCCTCGCTCACCTAATACTGTTTATGCACTTTTACCTTGCTTTATGGCCTAGATACGTTAGAAGCTGTAAGATATGTTGCTGCCCATTAACATCCCACTGCTGGGCATACTGCTGGACCTCCTCATTTATAGGAGAGAGGATCTTAAGAACATACACAAGTGCACTCTCTATTCCCTCACTTTCCTAGTGGGATGTGACGGCAATCTGACACAAACGGTGAGAGATCAGGCGCAGGATCGACAGATTAACGTGCTCTGTGAAACACGGGGGTGGAGCAAACCGGCAGCTACACAACTTCAAGAAAATATTGACAAAATCTTAACAGAAAAGTCAACATCTATTTTGTATTCGGCCGAGCTGGGTCCCTAACCCAGGACCTCATGTCTGTAGCTGAACATGTAAAACACTAAACCAATGAGGTAGTCCAAATAAAACAAATCAAATTAATTCGATGTTCTCCACTCAAAAATTAGGTTTAAACATTCCGTTATAGGTAAAGTATATTTTCAAATACAAAATTTCTTTATAGTCCATTGAAGTGTTACAATTTAAGGACCGAATATTGCATTTGTTAGAGGACGCAATTTTATTTTTGCGACATATGTGGAACGTCAATAGCAGCTTAACCCCAAGTTTGTGGAGTTGCCGCCCTTGTCATCCGCCCGCCGCCTTGGAAAAAGGGGTCTAAACACTTTTTTCACGATATCTCGAAAACTATGCGTCCTACAAAAAATCGTTAAGACATAATTTGTAGAAAATTACTTTGCCTACAAATAGATTTATATAACTTTTTACCCTATTTTCTTTAATATTAAAGTGTGAGAAAATTGTTATATGTTTTTTTTTTATTTGCTCTATAACTTTTTTTAAATACATTTTACAAAAAAAATAATTCAATCTTGTATAGTGGTTATTTGATGGTCTTTTGAAGAAAATTTTCGCCATATTTCTTTAAAAACGCTGTTACAGCTCTCCAAAGTTGACCATATTCGTCAATGCCCATGAGAATTCGGTCCAAACCAAATGTTTAACTTAGTTTTATGTTTTTTTTATTGTAAATACATTCTTAAAACGTTTTCGTTAAATCTGTACAATTTTATTTATCAATTCCTAACTGTTTTGCTTACTATAGAATTCATGAAATTATTGTATCCTACAGTAATTTCTTGGTAATGAAAAAAACAAATCCAACTTGGGAGATCTTCTCAAAACTGTTCTATCATAAGTGGGTTGTTGAGTCGACTAAGCCGAATCAGATGCGAAGCGATTTACTACAAATAATGTGTTCGCACCCCTTTAGTAAACTGACAAGAGCGGCAACCCCACAAACTTGGGGTTAAGCTTCTATTGAACCCCCACGCATGCCCCGAAAATAAAATTGCGTCTTTTAAAAAATGCAAAGCACATGTAACATTTTATTGGACTATTTTCCCATTTTTGAATAGTCAAATGTAAGTTTTTCCATTAATTCCAATGTACGACTGATGATGATATTAAAGGACTTACAATCTAAGGTTACGAGGGTTTTTCTCGCTCTAATAAATTAAATGTAAAAAAATATCTTAAATTAAGTAATCAAAATCGAGACTATTAAGTGATATAAGTATTTTCTCATGTAGGTCTCCTCATCATAGCTTCTGGGACGGAAAATGGCGAGACAGTTCTTAAATAGGAATTAGTATTGGCAATCATATTGGAATCCCTAGTATTCCACTTGACCTTGGCTGTTCTATTGTTTTGTGTTTATTTATTTATATAACATACAAAATTGTTTCAAATGTATATATGTATACTAGCAATGCCTCGCGGTTTCACCCACGTAAAGCCAGATCTCGTGGCAGTGGAAAGAGTACATATTTACTTGAACTGACGTTTTTAAATTCGTTATTGCTGTTGAATGGAATGTCCGATTTTAATAATTTAAATAGTATTTTACAGGTATTGAAACGGTCTTTAATAAAGTGTTAAATAGGATAAGGATTAATACAGAAGTAGAAGTAATATGGTTTAATTATTGTCGCCACTTTCATTAACTTATTTAATTCAAAAAAGTTGTTATAGTTGTGTAACTACAGTAGTTGGACATATATAGTATCTGAAATATTTTTGTAGATAATAACACGTTCTGTAATATTGTAGAACATTTTTTTGTTCTATCATCAATAGTTTGCGCAGCGCACGCGATGACAGATTTTTTGTGACCAATATTTTCACACCTTCGGTTACATTAATACATTTTTATTAAGGATCCCTATTGTTTTTGGGAAAGTAATATAACCTATGTAGCTCAGTGAAAATGCAGCTTTCTAATGGTGATAAAATTTTTGAAATCAGTCCAGTAGTTTTTGTATAAAAATGCTACAAACATACCCACAAAAACACAAATTTTTCCTCTTTATAATATCAGTTTAGACTAGCTAACCTGCTTAACTATGTCTACATACACTTAAAAGCCGGCCTTTGGAGATAAATATATACTATACCGGATTTTATTATAGATCTTTTTAATATACACAATTCTGTAGTACTTAAATTTGATCTATCTCTTAAGGTTTAGCCAGCGTTTTATATTTAAGCACTCAATAATCTGTTTGTCACGACATAATGTTACAAATCTTTAAATTTTTCGGCTTGTCTGGACTATAATATGTATTTATTATACATATAAGTCTTCCTCTTGAATTAATCTATCTATTGCTGAAAACTGCATTAAAATCCGTTAATTGGTTTAAAAGATCTAAGCGAACAGACAGCGGATATAGATAAAAATGGCCAAAGCATATAGAATCTCTAAATGATTTCTACACAGCATCATACTGGAACGTAAATAGATTGGCGTCGTTTTCACTTGTAGAGTGGTTACTAGACACAGCCGAAGCTTTCGACCAGTCCGAAATCAGATAAACGAAAAGCCTACTTAAAGGTTAACAGTCTCGTGCTTAGATCTAAGACTCACCTTAAACTTTTGTACATACTGGTATGTATCGGTAGGCCAAAGTCATCGTAGCCGACGTTTTCTGTATAGACCCAAGTGCCTCCAAGTTGACCTGACTGCTCCAGTACATCAACTTGGGTGACACAAGGCTCTATGAGGAGGTGTCGTGCAGCACACAGGCCAGCTGCACCGGCTCCAATCACACACACCCGCATGCTGAAATACAGAGCACATTTATTAATAATTACTTCTATTATCATATATTTTTTATTATACCTGTATCGAAAGTTCGTATTTTCGGTACTATTTTAGTAACGAAAGTGCCACATTACTTTCCTATTAAATAAATGCACAATTTAATGCGCACGCCACAAATTTTCGACGCACGCGCGCTTATCAATATATTTGCCAATATGTTTCACTTCTTATCTTATTTTCGTTAATTTAATTCAAATATTTTATTAAACTTTTTTTAGTGGGTTTTAGTGTGTATTCTGGCACAGCCAGTGAGTCACACACTCAGTGCGTAAAAGCATTTCCCAGCGTTAAAAAAAATGGACCCTTAAACTAGATAATATAGAGAAAAATAGATGCTCCGGAAATGTGGTGTTGAAGACGACTTCAAGGGATAAGTTGGACAGAATTCCGCACCAACTCCTCCATACTCAGGGAGCTTGTGATGACAGTCAAGATTAAACAGAGTTCTTTGGCCACATTACCAATAAGGAAACAACACTTGAGGTAGAAGGGATGCGGTCGAGTGGTCGATCTCCAACGAAAACTTCCATAAGAGAATGGCAAGCCTGCAACATCGACGCAACGTTGCCTGTCTGTCGGTATTCTACAGAATTTATTTTGGAGAGTGTGCGCAGGGACTGTACGATCTTGTTCCTCCGTCGCCTTTTTACTTAAGATCATCAAGGCACAAAAACGATTGGCATCGGTACATAGTGGACAGTAGTGGAGTTTTACCCAATCGTTTCTGAACCGCACCGCAAAGGAGTGGAATGCTTTACCAGCTTCCGTGTTTCCTGACTCCTACAATCCGGGTATTTTCAAATGCAGAGTTAATAGGCATCTCCTTGGTAAGCGCGGTCCACTCTAGGCTGCATCAACACTTAACATCAGGTTTGATTGCAGCCAAGCGCAGGCCTGTTACGAATTTAAAAAAAAAAGATGGATAGATGCAAGCCCTGACTCAGTTTACTATAGCGAATGTTATCCCAATGCCGTTGACAGAGGCTGTTAGAGGATTATCGCAAAGCATCCAATACCACATAACACATAACCACGACCACTCTCCGAAGAGTGAATGAATAAGAAGAAGAATTTGTATTTTAGGCTGTCTTTCGTTTTGAATTTATA
This sequence comes from Elymnias hypermnestra, assembly GCA_015832385.1. Lineage (NCBI taxonomy): Eukaryota > Metazoa > Arthropoda > Insecta > Lepidoptera > Nymphalidae > Elymnias > Elymnias hypermnestra. The sequence goes on along the minus strand of JACTOM010000870.1, from coordinate 640,193 downwards.
ACGGTCTGTTATCTGTCATAAATGTTATCGCAGGAAAAGAATAAGGTGGTAGAAGATCCTTATTGAACATATAAAAAATCGAAAGAGTAGTAAGAGATGGAAGTACCATTTCGGATGTGGAATAGTCGAGGTAGTTTACAAAGAGGGGGTTTTAATGGGTTTTAAACCTACATAACCCGATCTACTTTATCAAAAGATCAAAAAAAAGATCAAACTGAGGGACAGTTAACAAAAATGAAAGGAAATTACTTTTATAAATGTTAATGAAATATTGATCACTATTTCACTAAAACTTTGACTTGACAACCGATAGACTTGCAGTTTAGCTAACAGACTTAAGTTTTTTGGTTTTTTTTTGCTGGGAAATACATTTACGTACGGAGTGTGGGACTCGCTGAAGATTATGGTATCTATTGTAAGTATTGTTAATGGTGTACAATAAAGTGTATTCTCTCTATCTTTCTCTCTCACTTCCAGTTGTGGACATCAAGAGATGCCGTTGTGGTCCCCAAGCTGGACACTCCGCCACCGTATAATGCGCCGTATCGACGAGAGCTCCACATTGGAGAGAGGCTGGTGACTCCTCGCGCCCTACAATCTGGTGCACGTATTTCCCGAAGCATCCGTGCCCGGTAAGCACCTGCACAAATCTGAAGAATAGCGAACCATGCCTTCTCGAAAGCCAGCCGTCTAATACGGGTCTGCACCTGCGCATCAAGGCCCTCTCGGACAGGGACCTAATCCTTTGTAGCTCTTCGGCATCATGTTGTTCGTCTCTGGCTCTAGCAGCTACCCGGCTTTGATACGCCACTGCTAAAACCTCCCCCCCGAGCTCCCAAGGTGGGTCACCTGCTAGTAGGGTCGCGGCCGTCTATGACACTGTACGATATCCTCTTATTGTCCTCACCACTATTACGCTCTGCGCTCTTCACAGAAGAGCCCAAAAAGACTTAAGTGGACACTGATGGACACAATTACTTAACATCTAGTAATTCTTGTGTATATTTGGGATTAAATGCCTTTGATACATGGCCAGCTTTAAATAACTGCAATAATTAACCATTAGACCAATGAGTCAGTTTCAAATATCTTTAATAGTATTACAAAGTCAATACCCTCAGACGGTTCAAAGACATTTTTTAATCAACACAGTTTTGCGGATCATTAAAATGGCGATAAAAGCTGTAGAGTATCAGGTTATCGTTACTTTATTATAATGTCTTTCAATTAGAGTGACAATGTCACTCTAATTGAAAGACACAATCATCACATAACGCAGCTAGATTACGTAGTTGTTAAGTTTATTTTAAGAAGTCATCAGATATTTGGAAGATAGAAAGAAAATAACTTTATTCGGCGCAAGTGAGCATTTATATATACATATACGAAAACTATTACTTGACTAATTCATTTAAATTTGAAGTACATAAAAATTTTAACAAATATATTAATATGGTCTAAAAAGTTAAAAATAATTGGGTATTCTTTTTTAGAGGTCTACATATTCTTATAAACGGAGTTAAAGTTCGGTTACTTTGTCCGGAATCCCATGATGAAAAGCTAACCAAACAACCCTTGAAGTATATCCTTTTCAGTAAATAATGAATCATCGAAATCGGTTTATCAATTATCGTATTCGTCCATTTGTCGCGCACATGCTTTAAGACCTATCCAGTTTTCTCATGGATGCCATCAACAGACCTGTACTAAAATAAAATGGGACTCTACCACAATCACTACCTTTCATATAAAAAAGAATCATCAAGATCGATTTACCCAGTCGGAAGATATGAGATAGAAGATATAACAAACCTAAAAAAAATACAGAAGAATTGATAAGCTCCACCTTTTTTCTATCTTTCTTTGCACGGACGATTTATTATACTTCTTGGGAACCAAGTTTCGCTGTACAAAATTTTAAATCTATGTTGAAATCGTAAATGACTAGACTTTAGACAAGGCTGGGTAGACGAGAAGGAGTGCTTTCTTACCGTTTGGTGCAGGTGTTAACTGGTCATGGCTGCATTGGAAAATACCTGCACCAAATCGTTGTCTGTTAGCTGTCGGCCACTTGACACGCGTGTGGTGCTCCTGTGGACACAGCGCACCACACGGTGGCCGAATGTCCTGCTTGGGGACCTCAGCGTCATCCTCTGATGTCGTAGATCGGTGCGGACCTCTCGCTGGCAAGTATTATAGGTGCAATGCTTGACAACGAGCGGGCCTGTAATGATGTTGCCACCTTCTTGCAAAACTCTCATTTCGCTAAAGGATGCACAGCAAAGAGGGAGGGCGAATGCAGCTGAAGCACAGTACCTCGGAGGGAGGGGAATAGGAAACAGGAGACGGAGGTTTATCCAACCCTGTAGTGTACTTTTGCGCCGGCTTCATTCGGAGGGGCCAGAGTGTAAAGCCACAACGAACCTCTAGTCCTTCCATACCCAAATGACGAGGAATACGCTGGGTTTTAGTGGGTATTCTGGTACTACCGACTGCATTGCCTCATTGGTCTAGTGGTTAGCATGTTCGACTACAGACATGAGGTACTGGGTTCGAGTCCCGGGTCGGGCCAATTCGAAATCTATATTGAGTTTTCTATTAAGATCTTCTCAATATTTGCCTGAAGTTGGGAAGTTGGCAGTGTGATCCACCTCCGTGCCNTTCTTAATAATTACTTCTATTATCATATATTTTTTATTATACCTGTATCGAAAGTTCGTATTTTCGGTACTATTTTAAGTAACGAAAGTGCCACAATGCTTTCCTATTAAATAAATGCACAATTTAATGCGCACGCCACAAATTTTCGAAACACGCGCGCATGTCAAAATATTTGCCAATTTATTTCACTTCTTATCTTATTTTCGTTAATTTAATTCAAATGTTTTATTAAACTTAAGCGGACCTCTGACAATGTCATCAATTGACGAGGGTGCCGCTGGGGTTTAGTGTGTATTCTGGCACAGCCAGCGAGTCCCACACTGTGTGTAAAACCATTTGCCAGCTTTAAAAAAAATGGACCCATAAACTTGTGAAACAGAGAAAAATAGATGCTCTGGAAATGTGGTGTCGACTTCTAGGGATAAGTTGGAGAGAATTCTGCACCAACTCCTCCATACTCAGCTTGCGATGACAGTCAAGATTAAACAGAGTTCTTTGGCCACATTACCAAAAAGGAAACAACCATAGAACACTTGAGGTAGAAGTGATGCGGTCGAGTGGTCGATCTCCAACGAAAACCTCGATAAGAGAATGGCAAGCCTGCAACATCGACGCAACGTTGCCTGTCTGTCCCAAAATCCCAAAATTCCGTACCAAGCGTTTTACCCAATCGTTTCTGAACTGCACCGCAAAGCTTGCAGCAAAGCCGCAAAGCATGCTTTACCAGCTTCCGTGTCTCCTGACTCCTACAATCCGGGTACTTTCAAATGCAGAGTGGATAGGCATCTCCTTGGCAAGCGCGGTTCACCCTAGGCTGCATCAACACTTAACATCAGGTTTGATTGCAGCCTAGCGCAGGCCTGTTACGAATTAAAAAAAAAGATGGATAGATGCAAGCCCTGACTCAGTTTACTATAGCGAATGTTATCCCAATGCCGTTGACAGAAGCTGTTGCAGGATTATCGCGAAGCATCCAATACAACATAACACATAACCACGACCACTCTCCGAAGAGTGAACGAATAAGAAGAAGAATTTGCATTCTAGGCTGTCTTTCGTTTTGAATTTATAACGATTGTGTGAGAATCCATTACATCTGTCTTGGCTGGTATTATATTGGCAGTAAAAACATTGTTATCTTTCATAAATTTCATCGCAGGAAAAGAATAAGAAGGTGGAAGAAGATCCTTATCGAAGATATAACAAATCGAAAGTATAGTAAGAAATGGAAGTACCATATCGGATGTGGAATAGTTTTTTGTCGAGGTAGTTTACCAAGACGGGGTTTTAATCGGTGTAATCCTACATAACCCGATCTACTTTATCAAAAGAATGGGTGTCTTTGAAAGATTTCTCTCAACAAAAGGAAATTACGTCAACACATGGATGTACCTTTGCATATGTATGCTTTTATATATGTTAATGAAATATTGATCACTATTTCACTAAAATTTTGACTTGACAACCGATTGACTTGCAGTTTAGGTAACAGACTTAAGTTTTTTTTTTCCGCTGGGAAATACATTTACGTACGGAGTGTGGGACTCGCTGTTTCCAGAATACCCACTAAAACCCAGCGGAGCCCTCTGCATCTGAAATAGAGGGCCAGAAGATCGCAAAAGCATTCCACTCCGATGGTACCCCAGATGCACTCTACAAAAGGCTCATTTAAGCAAGGGATGGCAGGCGCGAACGCGCGCCTTCTACTCCCTACCCTCCTATGATTAGGACAAGGAGAAATACGCGCAGCGTCGCGTTCCCTCCCCAGCGCTTCTTCCTGCAAGATGAGTCTCACAGAAAGAAGCAACCGCCTTCCATTCCGCTTCGCTGCCGATCATTATGTTAATTATTTTCGATAGCGAAAGGTCACTTCTAGTTGTGGAAATCAAGAGATGCCGTTGTGGCCCCCAAGCTGGACACTCCGCCACCGTATCGTGCGCCGTATCGACGAAAGCTCCACATTCGAGACAGGCTGGTGAATCCTCGCGCCCCACAATCTGGTGCAGGTATTTCCCGAAGCATCCGTGCCCGATAAGCACCTGCACAAATCTGAAGGATAGCGAACCATGCCTTCTCGAAAGCCAGCCGTCTAATACCTGCTCATCAAGGTCCTCTCGGACAGGGACTTAATCCTTTGTAGCTCTTCGGCATCAGGTTGCTCGTCTCTGGCTCTAGCAGCTGCCCGGCTTTGATACGCCACTGCTAAAACCTCCCCCCTGAGCTCCCAAGGTGGGTTACCTGCTAGCAGGGTCTATGACACTGTACGATATTCTCTTATTGGCCTCACCACTATTACGCTCTGACAGAAGAGCCCAAAAAGACTTAAGTGGACACTGTTGGACACAATTACTTAACATCTAGTAATTCTTGTGGATATTTGGGATTAAATGCCTTTGATACATGGCCAGCTTTAAATAACCGCAATAACTAACCACTAGACCAATGAGTCAGTTTCAAATATCTATAATATTATTACAAAGTCAATACCCTCAGACGGTTCAAAGACATTTTTTAATCAACACAATTTTGCGGATCATTAATTGTTTAAATGTGTAAACTGTTAACGAAAATGGCGATAAAAGCTGTAGAGTATCAGGTTATCGTTACTTTATTATAATGACTGTCACTCTAATTGAAAGACACAGTCATCACATAACGCAACTAGATTACGTAGTTGTTAAGTTTATTTTAAAAAGTCATCAGATATTTGGAAGATAGAAAGAAAATAACTTTATTCGGCGCATGTGAGGTGCATTTATATTTACATATACGAAAACTATTACTTAAATTACTTGGGTATTCTTTGTTAGATTTCTTCATATTTTTATAAACGGAGTTAAAGTTCGGTTACTTTGTCAGGGATCCCATGATGAAAACCTAACCAAACAACCCTTGAAGTATATCCTCTTCAGTAAAAAATGAATCATCGAAATCGGTTTATCAATCATCGTATTCGTCCATTTGTCGCGCACATGCTTTAAGACTTATCCAGTTTTCTCATGGATGCCATCAACAGACCTGGACTAAAATAAAATGGGACTCTACCACAATCACCACCTTTCGTATAAAAAAGAATCATCAAGATCGATTCACCCAGTCGGAAGGTATGAGGTAGCAAACCTAAAAAAAATACAGACGAGTTGATAAGCTCCACCTTTTTTTGAAGTCGGTTAATAAAACAATACCTTTTTCCTTTTATGTTTGATAATACCAAGGTTTACTTGTATATAACTTATATCTCACAAGGCTGCGAATAAAGTTTTCTACCTTTCTTTGGACGGACGATTTATTATATTTCTTGGGAACCAAGTTTTGCTGTAAACATTTTTAAATTTATGTTGAAATCGTAAATGACTAGACTTTAGACAAGGCTGGGTAGACGAGAAGGAGCGCTTTCCTACCATTTGGTGAAGGTGTTCACAGGCCATGGCTGCATTGGAAAATACCTGCACCAAATCGTTGTCTGTGAGCCGTCGGCCACTTGCCACGAGTGTGGTGTTCGTGTGGACACAGTGCATCAGACTGTGGCCGAATGGCCTGCTTGGAGTCCTCAGCGTCATCCTCTGATGTCGTAGATCGGTGCGGACCTCTCGCTGACAAGTATTATAGGTGCAATGCTTGCCAACGAGCGGGCCTGTAATGCTGTTTCCACCTTCTTGCGAAACTTTCATTTCGCTAACGGATGCACAGCAAAGAGAGAGGGCGAAAGCAGCTGAAGCACAGTATCCCCGACGGAGGGGAATATGAAACAGGAGACAGAGGTTTGTCCAACCCTGTAGTGTACTTTTGCGCCGGCTTCATTCGGAGGGGCCAGAGTGTAAAGCCACAACGAACCTCTAGTCCTTCCATACCCAAATGACGAGGAATACGCTGGGTTTTAGTGGGTATTTTGGTACTACCGACTGCATTGCCTCATTGGTCTAGTAGTTCGGGTCGGGCCAATTCGAAATCGATATTGAGTTTTCTATTAAGATTTTCTCAATATTTGCCCGAAGTTGGGAAGTTGGCGGTGTGATCCACCTTCGTGCCTCTGAGAGTACGTTAAGGCGTCAGTCCTGCGCCTAATCTCTCTCCAGTCGTGTCGGATTGGAGTCACGTCGGATTATGAGTGAAGGAATAGAGAGTACACTTGTGTACTATGCCTGCCAATTTCCTGTGAGTGAGGAGGCCTGAACCTAGCAGTGGGACGTTAATGGGCTGCTACTTACTGGTAATACCGGCGAGACCCACACTCCCGCCTGTCTCCCAGGCGGGGTGCGTAAATACATTCCAGTGACCAAAAAAAAGACAAGATAACATTCTCAGTACACTAACGACGGTAGAACGCATAAAAATGTATCATATCGATATGTCACGTGATGACATCAACAATCTGTGGTGTATTTGGCGTTTGACGTAGCGTTTATCGTACTTAGAATGTCATCTTGGCTAAGGTGATATAGTGAAGCATAACAATCAATTGATGCGTCATCTATACCGAATATTTTTGTTTAAATTTCGATTAGAGTATATTTCAAGTATTATTACTTGTGTAATTCTTCGATATTTTTATGCCAATTTTAATTTGCCACTCGTCAATAAACAAATATTTCATAAAATATAATTTCATAAATTCTCTTTTCTAAAGTTTTAAAATTCAAAAACAAAATTTAATGAACGATTTCTAACATTGACAAAAAACACTTTGCATTTTTGTACACAATTCGTTACTTGGGATTATTTTTTATTAATTTTGGCCACTTTTAATATTTTAATGACACTTAAATTCCTAAAATATTAAGGTGCAACACAAAGGTCATTAAAATCGCTCCAACTCTTCTTGAATTGTTGTGAATGGTGTAACGAACTCCTTAAATATATATGTCGGAGGGCAGATTTCTGTGGAACGCTGGCGCCATCTATCGGCGTGGACAGAGTCAATGGTGGCAGTCTGGCGAGAGTCACTCGGCAGTTATCGAGTGGCTGTCGGCCAGAGTGGTCGACTATTGAAACTGTCGCGTTCCTAGCTATTAGTGTTAATGAGTTTGTGTAAATTGATATCGGGAACATTAAGTGATTGAACATTATAATCCGAGTTAATTAATAAAGTGTTTGATTGCACCAACATTACCCATGAACGCCCACAGAATAAGAAATTAAATTATGGAACTAATTCATAACGATGTCGGTGGAGAACCCTACGCCCCTGTGCTTTATGCTTCTCCGTTCCCTCTTATTTTCCGACACATATATATACAAACACAAAACAATTGATCTAAAAAAATGTATTGAGGTTACAAATAATTTACTAAATAACACTGAATTCACTTATTATCAATGCAGGACAAATTTGTTGATAATTATGAAGATAACATTGCATTCTGAATTTAACTTCTTTCAAAAGTGGGTGATATAGATTAAACTGTAAAAGAGCAATTTTGAATTGATTATGGTAATTTGGTGAAGGTAAACCTCATGAGAAGATAACTGCATCTAATTAGGGATAATGAAATTGAGTGGCGTGTTTCAGCTTCAAATCCCGTCTTCTATATCTAAAGTGTTGGATAACGAAAGGAATTTCAATGTTTGGAAGGAAAAACGCGAAGCTAATTTCAGAAAATTACAAACACTAGATGTTGAATAATGGATCAAATTATGCAATAATATCAATTAATATTAATCTTTTATCCTAGTTAGTCTTGTATTTCGACGGCCAAGTATAATATCTTAATTTGTAAGTTTAATATTTACTTCTTTTGTACTAGAGATATTTTTTTCTATATGCATCAAAATTAGAAAAAGCTCAACATGCCTAAGATGCAGGTTCCTGGTTGTTTTCATTGTTAGAGACCTAAGAAAGCGGTTAATAAAAATATTAAAAAACACCGAGTGTTTTGTCGTTTCTAAATCAGTAGGAAAAATTAGATTTAAATTAATACTGTTTAATACTGTTTTCTGTGATTAACTTTTGAAGCCACAAATGGAACGCGCAAAAAATTATATTTTGCTACTCTTCTTTTTGGAGTTTACATTAATATGTCGGAGGGCAGGTGTCTGTGGAACACTGGCGCCTTCTATCGGCGTGGGACAGAGTCAATAGTGGCAGTCCGGCGAGAGTCTCTCGGTATTTCGCGAGTGGCGCTCGACCGGAGGGGTCGACTGTTGGAACTATCGCGTTCCTAGCTATTATTGATAAGAGGTTGTGTAAATTAATATCGGGAACATTAAGTGATTGAACATTATAATACGAGTTAATTAATAAAGTGTTTGATTGCACCAACATTACCCACGAACGCCCACAGGCGAAGAACCCTACGCCCCTATGCTCTATGCGGTCCTTCTCTCTTATTCTCCGATAAATATAATAAATTAAAAAGGGTCAGTGATACGCCTGCACGCACGACTCGTAAACCCTTGCTTTCTTCTCCCAAACACAGATCAGCTGGGTTTATGGGAAGTTTTAAATTCGCAGCCACAATGGTGGAACGACCTGCCACCACCATTTCGATCATTACAATCTCGTGCGACCTTTAAATTAAAAGTAAAACTGTTTCTGCTAACAGGACCAAAAGTGTCAATTTCAACTATATATGTCAGAGTGCGGCAGTCCATGGAACGCTGGCGCTATCTGTTTATCGGCGTGGGACAGAGTCAATAGTTGCATTCCGGCGGACGTCTCTCCAGTTCTCGGGTGATGGTCCGCCAAAGCGGTCGAGTATTAAAACTATCGCGTTCCTAGCTATTATTATTTATGAGTTTGTGTAAATAGATATCGGTAACATTCAGTGATTGAACATTACAATCTGAGTTAATTAATAAAGTTTTTGATTGCACCAACATTACCCACGAACGCCCACAGTATAGAAATTATGGATGCCATTAATGACGATGTCGGCGGAGAACCCTACGCTTATCGTTGATCTACCATACCAGGTAGGGACAAACACTTACACAAGCGATACACAGCGAGTCGAGGTCCCCGATTTCTGACGTCACCCGGACGTGGACTTCACCCACGTTCCCGGGGGCGCTTCTGATTCTTCCTTTTCAGGTGATGTTTCTGCGATAACGTCGCTCCAAGCCGAGGCTCGGTCTCGCAGGAGACACCCTTGGAGCGTCGTTTCCCCGGAGAGCGAGCCCTTTTCAGGGTTCGCACTCGAAATGTGGCGGCCTCCATAAGAGCCCGTCCTCCTTCCGGTTACGCTGTAAAAGCCAGTAGGGCTAACAGCTAAACACATTCCGAACAAAAAACGTTCCTGCTCAACAGCAGTTCAATCGCAATACATCACATCCTCGTCTGGTGCGAAGTAGACGGCTGAGCGTTGGGTGAAGAATCTGGGTGGCATTTTATTTCGATCCTGAACCGGCAATTTTCGCAAATGTGAGCTGACGAAGGGGCTCACAATATATATTTTTAATTTATTCTATATCGATTAAAGCAATTCATCAACTCCCACGCATTTATTATCTTCTAAGCAATCGTTCAAATTATTAAAAGATTTGTCAATTACTTTTCTTTTAACAGATTTGAATTTATTCAGTGACATCTTTGTAACTTCTTCTGGGAGTTTATTATAGAAACGTGTACGGTTACCCTTGAATGAATTGTCAGTTTTATGTATAATTTATTTTTTGTGTGTCTGTGTTAAATAGCCGCGGTCGAAGCCCCTCACCAGTCCAGACCTTAAACAAATTAACAATCGGGAAGTCCACCTTGAATTTGTCAAAGTAAAAATTACTTTTTTAGAAGAGAAAAGGTGAATTAAAAATTATATGCGTATGATTCATTAATTATATATAGCGAAGTGTATAACGATAATATATTGTAAGTAGTAAAAGTAAGTAGCAGCCCATTAACGTCCCACTGCTGGGCACAGGCCTCCTCACTCCGAGGAGAGAGGGTTTTTAGAGCATAGACCCACCACACTGCTCCACTGCGGATTGGCAGGCATAGTACACAAGTGCACTCTCTATTCCTTCACTCTCATAGTCCGATGTGACGGTAATCCGACACAACCGGAGAGAGATCGGGCGCAGGACCGACGGCTTAACGTGCTCTCCGAGGCACGGGGGTGGATTACACCGCCAACTTCCCAACTTCAGGCAAATATTGAGAAAATCTTAATAGAAAACTCAATATTGATTTTTGAATTGGCCCGACCCGGGACTCGAACCCAGGACCTCATGTCTGTAGTCGAACACGCTAACCACTAGACCAATGAGGCAATAATATATTGACTCATAACAATTTGAACGATTTAATATAGAAGGAAAAATAGTTTTTAATGGAATCTTTATTGTTTCCTCTAAAGCAATGTATTGGCGTATTATTAATTTAATGAGGAATACATAAAATGCGGTAGGTAATTGTTATTTTCCATACGAAAGTATTTGAGAGAAAATAAACCATAATCGTTGGCCACGTATCCTTGTATGTGTATTGGTTAATCTATTTATACTTATACAAAAAACTCAACTTTTACCAAATTTATTGAGCAGTATGTTCCGGCTATTCATTGAAACAGCTGGATACATTTTGAAGGAACTTTTACAGAGCAAGTAGTTGATATTATAAGGAGTAACTTGGGATAATTTTAATTTAAAGAAGGCATCTAGAATTATACAATTAGTTACTATGAAATGAAATACGAAATATTTATTTATTAGGTACAATTTATACATTTTTTCTGTAACATCGTGACCCCTAAACTAGGATAACCCGTATTTTAGGTGTCAGTGCCTACCCAAACAATGTACATGGTATATAATAAACTAAACGTACTCAAAAATAAAATTTCAATTTTAGGTTTTGTGCAAATATAAAAAAAAGTAAAAGTAAAGGTATGCATGCATGACGTGTAAGTGTGCGTGTGTGTGCGTGTGTTTGTGTGGGGGGGGGGGTGTGTGTGTTTGTATGAATGTGTGTGTATTTGTATGTTTCGATTTGGAGTTTATGGATGCGATGCTTTCACGTGGATACTACTCTTTGTAAATAGTATCACATATGCGTCTTTAAAAGTACTATAATAATTATCTTTACATGGACACATTCAATTTACGTTCACTAATGCATTCATTGCAAATGGCTTTAGATAAGAAATATATGTATCTAAAATAATATTATAAAGAGGAACCATTGTCTTGTTTCACCATAAGAAAGCTGCATTTTCACTGAGCGACATAACCTCTATTAATTTCACAAAAAAAAAATAGGGACACCTAGTAAAAATGCTTTAATACAACCCAGTGTGAAAAATTTGTCACAAAAAATGTATCATCGCGTGCGCTGGAGAAACTATTGATGATAGAACAAAAAAATGTTCTACAATATTATAGAACGTATTAATATCTACAAAAAAGTCCAGGATACTATTTATCCTACTACTGTAGTTAAGCCACTATAACAACTTTTTTGCATTTTAAAATTGCCGACAATAATCAAACCCATATTATTCATACCTCTGTATTAGTTCCTATCCCATTCAATACCTATGAAATACTATAACTAATTTAAAAATGTCAATCTCATAAGCAGGCCTGCGACTGTAGATACAGTGCAGCACACTCTGGCGGAATGGCCGGCGTGGAGACCCCAGCGGCATCTATTGACGTCGTTGGTCAGAGGAAACCTTTCACTGGAGGGCATAGTTGGCGCAATGCTCACCGGTGAAAGGGAGTGGAAGGCAGTGGTCTCCTTCTGTGAAAGTGTTATTTCGCTGAAGGAGGCACATGAGAGGCACAGGGAGAACGCTGTAGACGCTCCTTTACTTCGGCGCAGGAGGTTGGGAAGTAGGGGGCGTCGATTTGCGCTTCTCCTTCCTCCTTCTTAAGTTCCAGAGGAATCTTCCGGAGTGCCAGGGTAGATTGCGTCTACCGATCCTCTGGTGCTCCAGTATAGGAAGCGGGTTTTAGTGGGTATTGTGGGTTTACCAGCGAGTCCCACACTGCCGATAAGATTTTACTCTGATCGGCATTTCCCAGCGTGGATACCAAATCAAGAAATTTTCAATACCTGTAGAGTATTTTTAAATTGACTAATGTCGGACATTCTACGTAAATGTTACGAATTTGATATTCGTTGTAAAGAAAAATCTGTATATTGATTAGATTATGAATGTCTATCTAATAATCTGAAAGGCAGCAATTAAAACTTTAATGTTAACCAAAATAAATATAAAGTTAAAAATAAACCTTGGTACATTGAAAGTGAACAAGAATGTCGATCCCAATAGACAATGCTAATAATGTGTCGTCTTACTATGTAATGTAGTTTATTATAACAAATAGATTTGTCTTATACAAAACAAGGTCGTTGACTCTATGCAACTTATCAAAACGATTGCGTGATTTTTGGCTAAGCATCAAGAAAATTACATATTATTCATGTATAGTTTGTATTTAAAATATATCTATAGTTATTTCAAATTATTTATTTATAGTGTTTCTTGAAGAAAATAGTGTTAATTTTATGATAAACTCATTTAATTTTTATTTTAATTTTAGCTTTATTTTGGAAACAAACAGTACATTTTATACACAATAATAATAAAATATATGATAATACCTTACAAACAAAACAGTTTCCTATAATACAAATTTCTTAAAATTACATGAGAAAGAGAAAAGTGAATGCAGACAAAGCAAAACATACTATTTAACCTACCATGTAATCTTCTATGTAATCTACTTCAAAATATTAATCTTTATGAAGTAGACTATTATTGATATTTAGTTTGAATTTTGTGAGAGAGAGATGAAATGGGTCAAATTCAGAGAATAACATGTTGTACTGTTTACAGCTCCTTCTTATGAATGTATTCTCTGAATATCTTGTTTTAGAATG